>OX419695.1:16002500-16602500 GCA_948474745.1 Oligia latruncula | reverse complement strand
AAAAAAAAAAAAAAAAAAAAAAGTGTATACTTACGTATGCTTGTATTTACTTTTTCTTAATAAGGGAGATGTTACGTATGTATCCAACTTTATAATATTATGTATCTATGGTCTTCCTGTCTTCCGGTTGACACACTCTCTTTACCCCTGTCATGGCGAATACACAGTCACACGAAGCTCGTCGTTTTATTCCATGAATCTACAGACCTAACAACAGCACCTACAAGCATCATAACAATAGTATTATGCTGATAGCAGCCGGAACACAAAGGCTCTACAATAGATTACCATAACGATCGGATCTCTTCTCTCAATCCACGTGATTCCATGTAATATTATAATCAAATGGTAGCCATTCCCCGTAATATCAGAAACATGTCCAATGCTATCGTCAGATACCAGTTTTGCAACTCAAGAAAAGTGAACATACTCAGATACGGACCCATTCCAGCTGTTACCGTAAAACGGTACCAAGGATAAAGGAAATTCCTTCCCCACATTTCCATGATAAATTTTCGTGAGAAATTATTCAATAGGCGCTTGTAACCAAGGAATAAATAAAAACAGTGCGAACTAAGTGCTTATCTTTCCGCACAATTTGTAGCTATAATGGAGGGAAATGCAAAAACTTGATGTCGGTAAACGGCGGCCCAACAACCCATCATTATTCATGCACTATTGCGATTTTAAGAGCTTCAGACTTGACATGAATATGTAATGTTGCGCGATTCTCCCATGGGTGTTAGGGGAAACTACGGGGTCTGATGGGATCTGAGATCTTTTTACCATTCTTTCTAGATTGATCGTATCGTAGTTTCTTGTTACGTATTACAGAAGTCGTGTTGTTCTTTCTTTCTAGGATGTCCTTTTTGAGTACCTTTCTCTTTCCTTCATCATAATTATCGTCATCATGTTTCCTTCATCTCAATTTATTATGCGTCAGTGTGACATAAGCATCTTCTTCTTTCAAACATCTCTTTCAGTTAGCATTCACTACTTTTCTAGCCATACCATCACTCACATCATCACTCACATCATCCATTTTGCTTTGGTTCAGCGAGGGCAGGATGAATAGGCAAGAAGTCGTGATAGCTTTGAGACTCTGATCCGGCCATGTTCCTCTCAATAGTTTTGGTTTTATGATGCGCAGAGTTGATTCACCCAATTGCGCTGTCTGTGGAGTCATAGAAGATGTGCATCACATATTGACAGAATGTAGTCGTATTGGAGTCCAAAGACGTCAAGCTTTTGACAATAATTTTAATGTAGGCTATTATAATAGCGTCCTGGCCTCACCATTGTCAGATGAGGCCAGAACACTATATCATATTATTATTATGGGTATAAGGTTGCGGGTAGGTTAGTTTGTTATATTTATTGTATTCAATAATCGGGAGTTTGTTATATTTATTGTATTCAATAATCGGGGTGACATATTCTTTATAGAAAAAACCCTGTAAATAAATAAAGATTTAAAAAAAAAAAAACATCCATTCATTGTTTCTTTGGTCTTCCTCTATTCGTATAATCATCCGCATCTACCCACCTATCTACGTTTATATCTCGTTATCAGCTTACAGCAGTCCATTGCTGGAAATAGGCCTCTCCTATCGCACGCTATTTATCACGATTCAACATTTATATCTCCAGTGTCATATAATCACTAGAAAAGAACCTATAGCTTCAGTAGATTGTGGGAGGTCCATATTAACATCGTATTTTTAAGACTCTTGCGCACGCTCCTCCTTTGATTTATATGATGCATTGAACCTCATTCTTAGAGTACATAAAAGCCTTGGTTTTCTATGCTAACAAAATATTTTATTTACTAGCGCATATCAGTTTTATGATAATGATCGCATATCTTTGTCATTGTGCCCTGCGCTTGCACAACCTCGGTGATTACGGGTTATCGAATGTAGGCCGATGTGTTCGTAACCTTACGCTGTTTTCATTGATTACTACGCTTAACTTATTATTGAAGTTATTTATATAAATCTGATGTAATTTTCCGTGATTACGCAAAAGTGTTTAAGAATGAATGTGTCTATATGAGACAAGGTATGCGTAAAAATGTGTGGATTGTGTGAAAGATAATTTTGCTAGGAGGAAAGTGTAGTTGGTTTTTTAATGTATTTTCTGGTATATAATAAATTATAAATGAATAAATAAATAAAGTGAACACACATGACCGCTAATAGAGATGTATGCCGTGTGAAGGGAACAGACGTGCTGCGCCGACCCCAAATATATTAGCATAGCGGCAGGACGATGATGAGGATGCAAGATTGTGTGCTCCAGCATCACCAACACTGTGTGGGTTTAGTTAGTAAGAGACATTATGACAGACCCCTCTGGTAAATCCTCATTTACTTAAGAAAGAAAAAAACGAGACTATCTCTCTCTTCAAGTTAGTCTTCAAGTTAGTAACAAGTATTTCTCTGATCGTCTCCTTGCAATGTGATATTTTATCAGCAGATCTTGGTTAACGCATCTGGTGCGGTACAGATATACTGTTAATATAAAGATACCGCTTCATAACTGCAAAGGTACGGGGTGGTAAAGACGTGTTTATAAAGTAGTAGCCGTATTAGGAATTGTATTGGTCACATTGTCAGAAAATTATTTACCTACAGTAAAATGTCCCAAATGCATTTCCTTGCTAACATTTTCATAATGCCATTTCTGCAAAAACATAAAAAACTCTCTAGCGTTGTATAATCTTTCGAAGGTTAAAAATCGAGACAAAAATGGCATTTTCCTCAACCACTCGCCAAAAAACGGCCGCACGCAGTACAAAAAAATCGACCCAACAAAAATGAGTTAGCAACTCATGCAACTTCATCGGGGAGCCGTCTAACCACTACATAAACAATCGATTAAACTGAAACCAACAGTCGATGGCACAACTTCACAACTGTCGAGCCTCCCTGCAGCCATTAACTGCACCGAGCGCTAAACTTAATCGCTATCTATAAATAGACACGTCTGACTCGGCAGACGTCTCACTACACGCCCGGCGGTTACCAACGTCCTATCTACAAACTTTGTTACAAACCATAATTCAACCTTATCTACGTTACACAAAGTTGACTCTAGACCGGTTGCACTTGATTGTAAAATATAAAATACAATTTTCATAGGAGAGATGTTGCTACGCGATTTTGAATCGATATCAAACGTCACAAGGTTGGCTTTACGTTGCGGGGGAACACCGGCGCTCGGATACGTAGGCTGCAAGTTAGGTCGGAAAATGAAGCGCCGTTTATAGTACTCATTATAGTACTATCGTAGTATTGTGTGAGTGTGTGCGTGGCGGCGAGTGTACGACGCGTGTGAGCGCTGCAATCCGCTGCAGCGGCTGCAAGTGTGCGTGCACTGTGCTTATACTCTGTGAATGGAGATTGTATAAATTGTATTTATGTTTCAGTCTGAGGTCGGGCAGCGGCTTTATTGATTTTTTGTTTCATTACGCTGCGCGTCGGATGCAAGGGAATGGGAAAATAGTAATGGAGTAGTACTTGCTTGTCAGTTTGACGTATACTTTTTTATAACGTTTTAGTGAGCTTGGCATTAGTGGAGGGAAAATGGTGGTTATAGAATGAATAGCGTATGTGTGTACTCGGCTGAATGTGTACATTCATGTTGCATAGTATTTGGAGTAGACGAAGTTTCGCGTAGTTGTCTAATGAGTCCTAGTTTACAAACAGACGGAGATCGTTAATGTTTTACGGTTTTGGCTGCACTTTCCGCTACATTCTCTGACTTTCTGAGCGCCATTGGCTATTGTCAGGTGTTTAAGTACTGTGGAAAATCACAATCACAATGCCTAAGATTTCGATGATGTGTGTTTTTAATTGATCTCTTTAAATATTAAATTACAGATAAGTACACTATTTATAATCGACATATTTTTGCTATTTACAGGTATATCTACCAAACGCCGCCGCCAGACACCACTTGCAGCAACGGTAAATATAAACAATAATTAATTATGCACACCAAACTTAAATAAACTCAATAATTAATTTAGTGACATAATAGTATCACGACTCATAACCGTGATAATATTAGGTAATACGCATAGATAGTGATGTGACGTGTGATGAATTATTATATGAATAAATATTATCTGTTACATTAATAATAAAACTATTATTTTTTATAATAAACTCGCGTTATCAATGGCTTTAGTAGCGTTACTAAATTATACATAACATTCAAGAAATTTGATTAAATTTGACTTACGATTTTATTTCTTTTCTTTGGCCGTAACGAAATTTAATAATAAAATAAAATGATTGATTTTGTGCGGTATTTCTAGGTCAATCCAGTTAGAAAGTTCTAGATTTAATAATATCGGCTTCTAGCTGTAAGGCAGGTAACCGATTAACGTATTGTTTCCATAACCTGGCCAATTATTAGAAGGTCGGAATATTTTATTTTTTTTTCTGTTTAGATGTAATAATATATCGTTTCTTAACCAAATAAGGTATTCATAAACTACTTATCACAAATAAACTTCTACAATTCATTATTGTTACAAAAGGGAACTGGATGATATTCTACAACTTCACAATCTGGCGTCTACAAATAATCCATACTATAATATTATATATATTATAATCCATACTAATATTATAAATTCGAAAGTAACTCTGTCTGTCTGTCTGTATGTTACCTTTTCACGCCTAAACCACTCAACGGATTTCGATAAAATTTGGCAGAGAGATAGAATGCATCCTGGGGAAGGACATAGGATAGGATTTTTATCCCGATATTCCCTCGAGATCGACACTTCTGCGGGTGAAACCGCAGGGCGCTGCTAGTAATCTATAAACAGCTTTGTAGAATTTTCCTAATTTTTCCACAAACACACATGGTGGTGGTATAGAATAGAATATAGTTAATAGAATTGCATATTATTCTTCTATAATGCGGTATATTTGTCAATGCGGAATATTATGTACTTACAGTCAGTTATAGCAATTAGCTGACCCACCTTTGCATACATGGTTGAGATTTTTTAAAATACGAATCGGTTCTTAGAATTTTATAATTCTTTTATATTTTATTTACTTTGCTCAAATAAAAAATATAAAAGAATATAAAATTCTATCGATCCGTATTCTAAAAAATCAGCTAATTGTTTAATAACTGACCTGTACCTTCCTTGATGAAGGATAGCTTGAGATACAGGCTAATTGAAACGAGTAATTAAAGCTTACCTAACAATACTACACACAGTATTAATTACTAATCCCAACAAAAACCCCTCAATTGACACGTATCCTAAAATAAATCTTTCTAATCTTATCGACCAATGAGCTGTCCAGCGTATGCGATTCGATTATCGATAATTTTTACCGGCCTTCAATTTTGTCGATGTGGTTATCGATAGATAACGCATCGATAAAAGGGGCCGCAGTAGCCTCAGTTCATGTACTACAACTATACTTAATTTACTAGTTAATATTTACTATGGTTAAATAGAATTTACGGTCGCGGTCGGTGGACTACGAATGAATCACTCGATTACAGAATCGATACTATCGGCTTCATCGCTCGATAATCGTTTCTATTTGAGTAACACTTTTTCTATTGTGTAGTTTCAAAGTTTCATTAGATCTCAATTTCATGGTTTTCGCGATGAAAGGGCCAATAAATGGACAAGAAAACCTCAGTTTTAAAGACAATTTCTTGTAGACAATAAGGAAAATCGATTCATCTTGCCATGATGCAGCGTATTTTTTAAGTAAATAGAGGTACCGCCGCCCGCGCGCCGTGCCGATCTTTAAATACTTTATAATTGCACAATGTTATGTTAAAACGGAGTTTTCTATAGCTGATGTCATTTGTTTTTTTTTTAAATAATAAGGCTGTCCGCAGACTTAAGTGAAATCTGTCTATGGTCAGACTATCGCTCTATCAAAATAATGTTGGCCCGCCCATTCGCAACTAAACAGTGTCATAGTCAAAATGATCTAATAATACTACTTAAAAAAAAAAACAGATGAAGATGTAGTTATGTTGTTTTATTTTTTAGTTTTGATGAGACAAAACAAAACACTCAACCACAGACAAAAGGTTGCCGCAGACAGGCACAACGCGACAACTCTATCTATGAAAATTGTTCTATCAGAATCGCGTCGCATTGTCGCGTCACGACTGTCTGCAGGAGCCTAAACACTGTCAATTTTAGACTAAACACTGTCAATCATAGACAAAATGTTTTTCTGTGGCCTGCTTATATCAAGGTATCTACGAAAAGGGTATCTGCTAATTATTAATTAATTGGCCAGAGAGCAATGTACCATCTTCAAATTGCCATTTAATAAGACGAAGTTATGTAGGTACTTTACACGTAATCACTACAGATAAAAAAAACCTATGTAAACGTACCATAACTCACGTGTATGTTACATAAGACAGCACGTGAATCGGTAGATCTTTAGCATTAATGATAAAACTGATAAGAAATATTATACATTCATTTTTAGTAAAATACGATATCTGTAATGCTAATGGGATGTTACGTGACCTCGCAGATAGCACAGTGCAAGGACAAAGCAGTGGTAATATTTTTGAAAAATTAAATAAATTACGTCAGAAATAAAATATTCAATAATTTTATGAAAATTTTATATTTAATCAGCAGTAGGTACCTATCGCGTTTTGTTAAGACTTGCAAAAGATGTGTGTACAATGAAGTCATCTCTATAGATTATTTGATTCTTAGGCCGCTATCCCACTGGCGATTTACGAGCGTTATCGCTTCTCCAACGTCTGCGCAGCGCGACGTTGACGTCGCGAGTTTCTAGTGGCAAGCGTTATATCCGCTGAACGCAACGTTAACGTTGCACACATGCTGCGAGTTGCAAGAAACCCGCGACGTTAACGTCGCGTCTGCGCAACGTTGACGCTTTACCACTAGAAACTCGCGACGTTAACGTCGCGTCTGCGTAACATTGGCGCTGCGCAGATGTTGGAGAAGCGGCAACGCTCGTAAAACGCCAGTGGGATAGCGGCCTTAAAAGCGGATCACAAAATTATGAAGATGTTGTTTTTGGGCGAATACAACATTATTTTTAGTATATGCGAAACCCGAAACACGTGTCTAGTATTTTTATGTAAAGAATCTATGTACAAAAAGCTTGTTATGTTACCTGTTTGTCCGTACAAAAACATGCTCACCCACGCCGCTCGCACCGCGCCGTGTTGCGCTTATTGATAATAGTACCTAGGTACCTAACCGTTCGGCGCGGAGATTGGATAACCTACTTAGTGTCGCTCGGTGTCCAACTTTTAACCTTTTTTACATGTTTTTGGGACTAAATATAACATGGGGTAAAAATAATAGGAATCGATTCAGTTACTTATTCTGAACAAGCTATATTCAGGTTTCGCATATTATTATACTAAAAATAACGTTGTATATTTCTCCTCATTTTGTTTAGTTAGTTAGTTTAAAATTCCACGCGCGATCATTCAATATTTTGCACAGAATTTTGAGCGACATTTTTGCCAGTGCGAGAAACGCTTTAAAAACAGAATAACTATTTTATACTTAAATCAAGGTGCATATTGAACCATTGTTATAGACTACATACCCTAGTGTAAATAAAAAAACAGTGGCACCCCGGGAGTGCCGACAGAAGTGAAAACGAAACACAAACAGAATTTTTTAATCGTCTTATAAACAAAACACGCGCGGTGTCGCTTACGGTAACAGTGGTGCGAGTTCAATGGTTTTTCCTATCTCAAAAAATGCCCAACGCGCCTAAAGAAGTTTTCACTTTAAAAAGTACGTTTATTTATTTATACCTATAATAATAATAATATAATAATAATAATATTCCACAACTATCACACAACGCCGTCTAGTCTCAAGCTAAGCAGAGCTTGTGTTATGAGTACTAGACAACTGATAAACATACTTATATATTTCTAAATACATACATATATAGATAAATTACACCCAGACACAGAACAAATGATCATGCTCATCACACAAACATTTGTCCTGGGTGGGAATCGAACCCACGACCTCCGGCATAGCAGTCATAGTCACTGACCACTAGACCAACAGCCAGTATACAACCATCATAACAGGATTAACCTAATGCGATGGTGTGGTATTTATATAGGGTGACTGGTAATTAGTGACCGATACTTAAACACGTGATTTTACTCATCATTATGAACAACTTTTACTATGGGACCAAACCTGAAATCGTGAAAAAAAAAACCAGCTGTTCTCTACATTTTGACGAGTTAGACGAACATAAATGTAGGGAACAGCTGTTTTTTTTTGGCGATTTCAGGTTTGGTTCGTTCATAATGATGAGTAAAATCACGTATTTAAGTATCGGTCACTAATTACCAGTCACCCTATATACTTAAAATATTAAATTAACCTAATATGGAACTTCTATAACATACTACTTACCTATCCTAAATTATACATATACATATATAAATCTCATACATAACACACAGAACAACTATACTACATATAAAAGTGAATTGAACTTTAACACTTCACATTCACCTTGGAGTCCAGTGTTGCAATAAGAATTATTTGCGTCTCACTCGCCCGAACACGTACTGAAAGGTTTTAAACAAGCATTGTAAGCGATTTGTTCAGCTGCGCCGGTCTGGTGCCACGGTAAATTCACCTATTGTTCCTACAATGAAAATAATGAAATCCACTCAATGTATGAATGTGTGTCATCGGGTCAGTTTCTATGGATTATAATTAAGACTACAATTGTGAAATGATGTCAATTAAACGAACTCGTTAGTCCGTTTATGTGGAGGGGTCACCCATCCACGGACCAACCGCGGCAAGTGTAGCTTAACCTGATCGATCCACCCGTGCGGCTGTTATTACTTAACTACAAGCCCCTCTTTATTATATTAGTATAGATATATAGTCGATTAAAATTCGCATTGTTCGGCTAATGAAATTATGTCCATTTTTCGCTGTCCATTTATTCAAGTACTAAAATGCGCCATGTTGACGAAATTCCTGTAAATGTAGCTGTTTCGCTGCATTCGCCCCGATATGTAGAGGAAACATTTTTAATTATAACAGTTATTATTCAGTTCATTAATTTTAATTATTGAATGTTTTAATAACTTGTGTACGTACGTTTTAGAAAAATAATTAGAACGATTTTATTTTGTAATCAACATGTGAGCGGACCATAGATATCCGAAGCGGACTAAGTAGGTTTCATAAAAGTCAATTGATGTAGGTCTCGCAGACAAAATTACTATAATAAACGAAAACCTACATAGATTAAAAAATATTAAAATTAAATTATTAGGGAATTTAAATCCATACTATAATATTATAAACTCGAAAGTAACTCTGTCTGTGTGTTACCTTTTCACGCCCAAACCACTGAACGGATTTCGATAAAATTTGGCAGAGAGATAGATTGCATCCCGGGGAAGGACATAGGATAGTTTTTATCGACATACCTCCCGGGCGAAGCCGCGGGCGGAAGCTAGTAGGATATAAAATTGCGAGAAAACTGTCTGGCGATTTTGGCATACGATCTCAAGTTAGAAATAGAATCAGTACCTATGTAACATAATTAAATATGTATAATACAATGTAGAAGTAGAAAATGCTTTGACAAATAACTGACCTATTTATATTTATCAACAATGAAATGGCTCATATAATGTACCTACACAGCTACATTGTGGCTCTAGAGAATAATACTTGTAGTATTGAACTGGGACACGACCACGACCTACAATACGGTAGATAGAACTGATAAGAATAATCAGAGTTCATTTGAATTTGTTTTATGTAAACTTATTGAACGGAATATTTCCATTTGACAGATTAAAAACGTTACGTACAGGGTCAAATTAAATTAGCTAGGGAAACTGCAGACGTGGACATCGAAAATAAAAAGTTGTGATGTTTTTTTTTTTTCTTAAGGGTGAACGACCGCTGGTAGTGTTGTTACTTGAAATATGAGTTGAGAAAATGTGTTTTATCGATACCCATCACGTCTGAGGCTTAAGTTTGAGTTTTTTCACTCACGTTCGATTGCGAGCGCCTTAGAATTTTATATGGAAAAAGTTATAGCGCCACCTGGTGGTCTCTAGGAGAAACCTAATTTCCCATACAAAATTCTAACGCGCTCGCAATTGAACGTGAGTCGAAAAAACTTGCACTAAGGCCACTGTGCAGTTTACACATAAAACTGTTTTACACTGTTTTTTTTTAACTGCGGTGGAGGTTAACAGAGATTCACCATATTCCTGATTCCACCAGACGTCCCAATAGGATCCTTGCATGTTAGCTACAATAAATGCGGTCGATGACCCCATAAAAAAACTTGACCAATTGTTTTTATGTTTGGACTAGCTGCGCCCCGCGGTTTTACCCGCGTAAATGTCGATCCCGTGGGAATATCCGGATAAAAAGTAGCCTATATGTTAATCCAGGGTGTCCGCTACCTCCATACCAAATTTTATCAAAATTGGTCCAGCCGTTTGAGCGTGAAGAAGTAACAAACATATAAACACACTGACACACACACACTCACAAACTTTCGCCTTTATAATATTAGTGTGATAACGATTCCCATCACATCTGCGAAGTTTCGCTAACTAATTTAATTTGACCCTGTATCACCAAAGTTAAAAATAGTCATGACAAAAGTTAAAAACAGTCATGACAAAAGTTAAAAACAGTCATGACAAAAGTTAAAAACAGTCATGACAAAAGTTAAAAACAGTCATGACAAAAGTTAAAAACAGTCATGACAAAAGTTAAAAATAGTCACGACAAAAGTTTCTGTATTGGTAACATTAGGAGCTAATACTGAATATTTTACTAGAAAACTGGCCAAGTGCGAGTCGGACTCGCACACGAAGGGTTCCGTTTGTTTTATGGGAGCCCCCCTTAAATATTTATTTTATTTTGTTTTTAGTATTTGTTGTTATAGCGGCAACAGAAATACATATCATCTGTGAAAATTTCAACTGTCTAGCTATCACGGTTCATGAGATACAGCCTGGTGACAGACAGACGGACGGACAGCGAAGTCTTAGTAATAGGGTTCCGTTTTTACCCTTTGGGTACGGAACCCTAAAAACTGTAATTTAATAATATAATGGAAGATACAGAAAAGGTCCCTACAATCAAACGCGTTCATTTGTTTCTTCACTAATAAAGCAGGAAGGACGGTTCCCACTGTCTATTAAGTCAATGAATTTTTATAGCCAATAGATCCACATTAACGGGACTCCACAATGCTAATTTACACTAATTATTATTGACCATCCATTAAAGTTACCTCACCGCGATTATGTGCATGATAACGACATTCCCGTGCCTCTACCAAGACAGTATTGAAGAGACGCTTCATAGAATTACCATACAGATATAATCTGAAGTATTTATTGTGGTAACAGCTATACTATTTATAAATATTATCGACTATTGAGGGCACATGCGATAATCAGAGTCCAACTCAATGGGAGCCGTAATCAGGAAAAGGGATATTCTGGGCAAGCTTTCTGTATCACAACCAAAGTCTATGACACTCTACGTGTAGCTTCTTACAAGGAAGAGAAGGTCTTGTCTAGCTGGTCGCAGTAGCAAATTAGCGTGATCCCCAGCTTTGTATAAACCCATATTGTGCAGGGGTCAGGTTAGTTTGGAGGCAATGTAGGATTAAGAAACGGGGTAAATAGTCAAGATTACGACGACGGGGCGTGGGCGGAATCGAGGCCATGACGAAACTCTGATTGATAACGTTCCACTATACATATTCTGATTAACTTTCCTTGTTGCTATGCGAGAAAACGTCTACAGGTTTTTTTTTGTTCATTGTATTCATAAGTTAAAATTAAAATAGAACGCACGAGACTGTCTGTGTAACCGTGCCCACACCGCCTGTGGGTGGACTTGTGTAGGTTATGTTAAAAGTGTTGGATCTTACTGGAAAATACGATGACGGCTCGCCATCACAAAGATTGCATCAACTAACAATAAACATCACTAATTCACTCACAATTGATACAAAAAAATCTTGTCCCGAAATATATGGAATAGGAGCTTCGAATCAGAATTTACGTGTTGGGTATTATTTCGCGTGGACAGAACAAGGCCGAAGTCTTCATCACTATAATAAAAATTCTTAATTTCTTTTTCATAGCCCGCTTACAAAACTTTTCATGAATGAAACGGTTCCACATCGTTTAGAACGAAGTTTTCTTTACGTGTCAACGGCTTCCCGCCATCTATTTCTCGGCGCAGAAAAAAAAATCATCAGAGTTCTAAATAATGTCACCCGCATCTTTGACGGAAACGTGACAACTGGCGTCAACTGACACTGAAAACTTGCCTATTAATTATATCTGAAGCAGTTAACTCTCACGTTCTAGCAAATTGACTGCATAAAAGAAGTTATTTTTATAAATTGTCTACGATCTTCTAGGCTGGGCTCTTTCTGCGATTTAACTCCCAAATCAAATTCTGGCGTAACGAGATTTATATATATAAGTAATTGACCTACAAATTATTTATCACCAAATCTTACGCAAAATTATCCAGTTCTTGCATCACTTACCTCCATATCAACTATAAGAGGAATGTCAACTGGTGTCGTTGATCATAAAATGAGCCATTTAAAATATTCTTTATGCCATTCACTCGTTTTGGGGTACAATTATTGATCCAAAAAGTTGGCTAAACGCTGACTCACGCGGTCTATATTAATCTTTCTTCACCCCTTTTCCTGGATTTATTACTGGATTCGTCACGGCGTAATACAACTAATTTAAAATGCCAATGCATTTCTCCGTATCGCAAAAGTTTTTGTTAGTGCAAATAACAATGGAACATGGATTATTAAATCTAATAGCATATGATACGTCATCATTTTCGTTTGTAGCACGAAGGTGGTGGATTGAAGATGTCGTTCCAGTGACTTTACATTTTTGCATCTTCATTTTAATTGACTTCATTTGACGTGGGACCTTTTTCCTTTCGTCTAGTGTTGCAGATGTCTCGCTTTTATAAACACGGTCCCAGAGGACCTCATTATTATCGACTTTCGGATCTTTGTCAACTATTGTGCATTCGATATTGAGTAAAATGAGTCGAAACGTTACTTTTATTGTAATCCTCTTGAGGACTCTCTTTTTAATTTCATTATGTTCCGTATTTCTGTCCTGTGCTTATTTTTTATGATGTAAATTTTTTTTCAACTATCATTTTGCATTCCATTAAATTACTTTTATTATTCATTTTGCTTTTTGTGTACTTTCTTTGTTTTCTTCGGTTTACTTTTATAAATTCTAAACGAGTTAAAATTCTTGTTTCAGATCTAACGCGACCTGCCCGAAGCTGAGACTCATTGTTCCATCTAGCGTTTAGTTTATTTCAGTCCACCATTATATTAGACTCTTTATGTTACAATCATATTGTTAAAATTATTTCATTCTACTATCCTAGTTTCATCTGGAATATTACGAAATTTGCAGTGAACACTCATCACCGGGCTTGTTATATTGTTACTATCCACTGTATCACGTGATAGTGCTTCATTGCAGTTTCGTATATTCTTAGGAACATTGATTCATAACATTTTGCAGTCCAATATTGTTACGGAAACCGTAGTACATTTACCATCCGTTATGGTAAAATCCCGGAGAAAAATGGAAAAATGCTCCTCTAGTTTATAAGTTTTATGACTTGAAACAATTTGTGTGATCTTTATTACGTTTTTCCGTTTTCCTCCGCGATCCTCACAGTTCGCGCATTTTCATTGTTTTAATACTCAATTCTATGTATTTGTGTTGTCTATACGTGTTTTGAATTATATTGACTAACAAACACTAAACAATTCTAACGCATGACTCCTTTTTTTACAATATCAACTCGCGAGTATGCATGACGTCAAATAATATTGTTTTAATTTTTAATTATTTTAGTTTTAAACGTTTTGTTAAATATTTAGACAACCTGCTACACTGACATGTTATAATTATGTTTTAAATTATTTGATTGTTTAAATGTATCTATGATTGTGTTTACTTCAACAATTTGTTAATTTTATTGGATTTAATCATCATTATGAGATCAATCTTATTTAGTCGTTCGCCCTGCTCGATAAAACTTGATTTTAGGTTAAATTCTGATCACTTAAATTCGAGTTTTTGGTTCTTGCATGGCAGCAATACCCGGGGTTGCTTTCTAGTTTTTTTATTTAGAAAAATTTGATTATGCAATCTGTTAATTACGTCAATCAGTCTATTATAAATTAAGAAAGTTATTGTTTTTATATGTATTGATTTTAAATCGGATTTTAATAAACGTTTCGGCATGAATGTTGGTTTCATTGAGATTCCATGTGGCGTCTGTCTCTGTTCCCACAGTTATTTCGCATGTCTTGTGTACGTTGAATGGCACGTTTCGAGGTCGGACATAAAGTCATTTTTCAATTAATCCAATGTCATCAGGACGATGCGACCTCAGCACCGAACCGGCTAAGTAGGTACCTATGTTCGGTATACAATTCCTTTACGATAATAAACTTTATAGGTATAATATTAATGATGAATTCCCCTTTACACATGCGAGGTCAACATAGACTTTAAGTCAATTTGTACAGTTGTTTCCTTACTATTGTGTTTTCTAAAGAAAAGTTAAATATTGAGTATGAGATCATGGAAAGGTTGAGCGTTGCCACGGGAAGTGTTCGTGCATTGCTCAGTAGACCAGTGGCTGAAGTATTTCTGTACTAAATAGGTCACATTTGGTGTGTCAGTGGCTCACAGCCACAGCTGATTTACTGAATTATTCCTCGTAGATACACTTTCCTCGTAGAGACACAGTGTTTATGCTTCACTAAACCAAATTGTTTGCAATATGTATTGTGTTTGTATTATTTTTCTACCCAAGTGCTAAGTGCAAATGCAGGTGTTAAATGATTTCTACGTATTTATCGTACTTTGACCAGTTTTATTTTTTTGTGTGCCGTTTAAATCTTCTATGTTTTGAGATGTTACAAGTTTGACGCGTGCATTTTTAGTTTTGTTACTGTCATGAGATTTGATGGAAATATTAACTGCTCTAGACATGTTTAAATGTTTACTTCAGGCATCAAACAGAGATTATGGGATCGTAAGACAGCCAGAGATGGTTAATTGCAACAGCTAATATGGTGAAGCAGTGACTCTTGTAACTGAAATAACCAAGTTTGAGAGTCAACGAACACTTTATATAATTAGACACAATCCTTCTTATTACAAAACGAAATCTAGCATTGGTTCTAGCCTAAATCTTCGAGCCAATTACTGTATTTTAAAGTTTATACCGACAAACAAAGTTCTTAATGCAAAATTGACAACTTGGACTCGGATTTAACGTCAGTTTTTGTAATAGGAACTTTAACTTTGTCGGATTGTAGTTCGAAATTTGAAAATGGCTCGATGGTTTAATCCTTAGTCCAAAGATAAACCTTGTTTTGTAATAGGGTGGAAAAGTTAATTACAAGAACCTGAATTGTCAGCGAATATTATCACATATAACCTATCTGCTCTTGCGTACTTACGCAAGTAGGTATGTGCTTACTCAGAAAATGTAAAGAAAGAAATGCAATAACAACTTGGAACTCATGTATCAGCATTTCAAAACCAAATAAAAGTAGGTAGGCTGTAATATTTATTTATCTTTAATTCAGGCACATTATCCATAATTTTGTTAGACTACTTAAACTATGTTAATATAATTGTCTAAGTTTATTTATTATTATTTAATATGTGTTACTAATACTGCAAAATGAGCCAAAGGTTGCTTCAAAGCGCTTAGAATAGAATAGAATAGGCTTAAATAGGCTTCGATAAACAACCGACCATCCACCCGAGCAAAGTCCAAACAAAAATAACAGCGTTTTAAAGACGGATCCGAAAATATTCACGCTCCAGATCCCTCACGATAATTCCATAAAATATGATTATTTTTCTGATACAGAAATATAAAATATTCGAAAATCAGTTTCAATGAAAAGATGGGATAGATAAGTGCTGAAAAATTTTAACGAAGCAGCTAATGTAACGACGAGTGAAAATTAATTTGTCTGCGGTTATCTCGCCTCGGATCTTATCGGGCCAATCTTCGGACGATGACCCTGGTGTCTAGTCTTAGAGACGAGTGTATCTTTAAAGACGATGACTAATCTTTAGAGCAATTCGTTTCGATGTCTCAGGCCAGGATTTATAAATGTTACTTAGCTCGTGCTTTGACTTAGACGTGTGCCCCGTCTCTATCTTGCACTTGTAGTTTCGCAGTTGTGCGACAGTGATAACAAAAATGCTTGGCTAAGGTAAAGTTTGTAGATCTCGGCCTCAATACACATGTTAGTCTTTTTATCGATCTTAAATTAAGTTGTCAGGCATTGGGATATATGTTAATTGAATTCGTAATTTGAGCAATAACGTCTTAGAGTTCTTGTTTTCTTTTCTTTTAACGGGGTCAGGTTTAAAAGCGTAGTGCCCTGATTAGCAATCGTGCAGTAAGTTCTTTGCTCCGTGATTTGGCGATATCCTGTTTCTTATTGGTCATCTACTTTTTTACCTCCGTAGCCTCAATAAACGCAACCATTTTCCAGTACGATTTTATCAACAGCAAGTACACAAGATTTCTTTTAGTCATCTTTGACAACATCAGAACGCATAGAAATCTTGACAGACTTCGAAGCCAGGAAAACATGGGAAGTATATGACAGAAATTACTATAAAATAAAGCAGTATCAGCGGGGTAATTGAGTAACACACTATCAGTAGCAATGGGTTTAATTTTGACAGTTCAACAACATTCATTGCGGTGTTTACGTTGTTGAGCAGAGAAAATTTTAGAGCAATGGTTTAGCAATATCCTTCAAAATGATTCAGATTGAGATTGATAGTGTTTTACGCAATTAGAATGCAGGACAAGTATACATTGACACATAACGCAACTCCAAAGCGACAAAGTGAAATTGCAGGAAGTAAGTCCACTAATTACAGCAACAACCAGTGAATTACTGTTATTATATAAACAACATGACATGTCAGCTACAAAACCACACCCTCTAGGAAAGATTTCGCCAAACTGACCGATTGGGCCGGAGTGACATTTCATACAGTGCATACGGGTTACATACGGCCGTCGAAAGTTTAATGCCGATGTATAAAAGTTGTCTCGCTAGTGACTTTCATGCTTACGAAATTTGCTCACTTAATTGGGTTGCCTGTCAGTTATGGAATGTTAGGTTTTGGCCCAGTGACAAGCAAGGCGATAATAATTATGGTGGTGCTATAATTCAGTTGTCAAAATTTAAGTTAGACATGGACATTGGATACAATATGGGCCAATCACCTTAGGGGCCGTTCAAGTATTACGTAAGCAGATTTTTTGCAAACGACGTGAGGGAGGGGGCTTTCCCCTCGTCAGCAAATGTAAGCAAAGCTCTTCCTCCCCTCCAATGCTTACGTAAACGTTGATACATGCAATTTTTAATGTGTTCTGGTTTCTTTATTGATTCATGAGCAGCAGTTATATACGTTTTGTTTTCAAGCACAAGTAGGGTTGGGTGACAAAATCCGAAAAAGTATACAAATAAATACTGCTGACGTGACCACCATCCAGACCCCCCATCCGCCATGTCATCAAAAATAAGCAAACGTGGGGGTTAGCACAAGAAAAGAGAGTTCTATGGCTATGCTCAGCGGGTAAAGTCAGGCTATGGATGATAATGATGAGGCCAAACACAATCTACCTGTAGTTTAGACATTTATTGAATTTAATAACAGCAACTTAGGCTTATTCTGGCTAGAAATATACGATCCGAGATTTTCAACAGCTTTTTCGGTATTCGCACTCTGTGGTAGCAGGTCATAACGGAAGCATAGCTTTCGCCCAACCGCTTCTATAGCATATCTTCTTCTACAGCACCATCTTAACGATCGAACACAGGTCTCGGCGGTCGTGTGATGTGTTTTTTCTCGAAGATAAATGTACTTACGATTTAACGATTACATTGTCATGCTCAGGTCAACGTCTATATTAAGTTACTGTTACTGTTTTTATTGTAAAAAAAAAAAGGCAATCTTAATATTACTGGCTTTGTTATGAGTCGAGATGTGGAAATGACTGGCTGGAAACAGGTGCTGGTTGTCGTAAAAGTTGGAGATTGATCCAACCGCACTGCAGATGGACTACGGAGGAGAGGAGAGGAATGAGGCCAACTGCATACAGGTTTATAGGAATTGGGGATGAAATAGTTCGATAGTTAAATCAAGCTGTTCCCAGTTAATTGTGATTTGTCTAGATGCAGCTGTAGTTATATTGGTGTTGATGTTTTTAGCTGTTTTCAGTAGTTTAATTATAAGTAAACTACTGAACTGCAGAATTCTACGCTATTAGCTTAAGGGGACTACATGACCTAAAGCGCGGTCACTGTCGGACTGCATAGAAAAGAAAGAGAAGCGCACAACGCTGGTAATTTATTGCAAAATATGAAGCAATTATCTATTTACAAAAAATCTATTGTTTGGACTAAAAAATAAAACTAGAGCTTTTATGTTGCTTGTAGAATAATCTGACAAAAAATCAGAATGATTGTATGTATATTAGTATGGTTTTTATTGTGAAAAGAAAGATTTTAGAGGTATCTTCATGATTTTCTATCGTATCAACTTTCAACACAGTATCTAATTAGAATATATCCAGAAGAATATCATATATTTTTCTGATTTTGTTTACTGTAGTCGATCATATACTTTTAGGCATTATAAAACATGCTTTTTTTGCGTTTAGGTCCTGTAGTGGGATTAAAGCAGTAGAATCTTAGTTTAATACCTACAGATTTTGGCAACATAAACTCAAGATTAGACGGAAAGGGGGCCACTACCGAGATGACGACTAATAGAAGTATGGAAGAAAAAGACATGTTGCGCCGACCCGAAATAAATTTGGATTAAGGTAATTTTTGAATTTGGCAACCAAAAAGACATTAACTGCACAAATTAAAGAAAACTGTAATATTTCGGCTCATAATTTAGGTTCAAAATTGCAGACACAGAGATATACTTCATCAAAAGGTATATCCCACCTGGTAGAATCTAAGTTAGGGGAAGGTGACATTAGCGGAGCAGCCAGGATTCTCTTTAGTAGTGATGTGGTGGCACCCTGTTCTCCAGAAACACTCGCAGCTCTGGAGAGCAAACACCCTGCCGCAGCGGATGGCCTTTCTTTTCCCGACCCTCCTGATTCTGATAACCATTCCCTCACCATTACAGGTCGAGAGTTGGTCACAGCCGTTTGCTCCTTCCGGAACGGCTCCGCTGGCGGCCTCGACGGCCTGAGTCCTCAACACCTTAAGGACCTTATTTGTTCAGGCGCCGGGGCAGCTGGTGAGTTGCTCTTGAAGGAGCTTACGGCTTTGATTAACCTTATGCTCAACGGCAAGGTGAACGAGGCCGTCATCGACGTTCTGTACGGGGCCAATCTATGTGCCCTGCGTAAGAAGGATGGCGGCATTCGGCCCATTGCCGTGGGCACTACTTACCGCCGTATGGCAGCCAAAATTTGTTGTAAATTTTACGGTGAGGTTGTTTCGGAAAAATTTCAGCCCCTGCAGCTAGGTTACGGCTCCAAAGGGGGTTGTGAGGCTGCCGTACACGCCTTGTCGACCTACCTAAATTCTGGAAAAGGAGAGGTCATCCTGAAGGTTGACATAAAGAATGCCTTCAATTCTGTTAATAGGGACACCTTGCTGGCAGAAACTAGAAAAGAAATACCCCAAATTTATAGTTTCATTTGGCAATGTTACAGACACCCTTCTAAATTACTGTATCGGGACAACCTTTTGGAATCTGCTGTTGGCTGTCAACAAGGTGACCCCCTTGGGCCAGTGATTTTTAGTTTAGCCATTCACCCAATTATTCGACAGCTAAATTCCAAATTTAACGTTTGGTATCTCGATGATGGAACCTTGGGAGGCGATGCAGAAACTGTATTACATGACCTTCAATTTTTAAAAAATGAACTTCATTCCATTGGCCTTGATCTCAATCTTTCGAAATGTGAACTATATTTAGCGGACAGTACTGACAGACATCTGCCACTTCCCAAATTTAACGCAATAGCTCCAGAAATCAAAATTATTGAAAAAAGCTCTCTTCGCCTCCTTGGGTCCCCAATCTTTGACAATTCCTTTCCCGTTTTTATTGACGAAAAAATCCAAAATTTCAATGACGTTTCGGAAAGATTGTTCCAAATTAATATGCATTCGGCCATAACTTTAATCCGCTACTGCTGTTTCGGCCCTAAATTAACATATTTTCTTCGCGCTTCCCATTTATGGAAGCACACTCACCTTTTAGACAAAATGGACCAAATTATCAGGCATACATTAACTTCCATTTTAAATGTGGCCATGGACGACCGAGCTTGGGCACAAGCTACTCTTCCCATTCGTATGGGGGGCCTCGGCGTCCGCAAAATTTCTAGTATTAGTTTACCGGCTTTTATATCTTCGGTCCACGGCACTGATAAATTAATCAGGAAAATCCTAGCTCCCACACTGATTAATTATGATGTGCCGTGTTTCACCGAGGCTATGGATGCCTGGAGTCTCGCTTGCCCGAATACAGATCCACCCGACAATCCATCTTCCCAGAGACGGTGGGATGAGCCGCTCTGCAGAGTAGTACAGAACAATTTACTTGACTCGTCTGCTACTACTGCGGAACGTGCGCGCCTGCTGGCTGTGGGTAGGTGGGAGTCGGGTCTTTGGCTTCATGCACTACCTTCGTCGAACATAGGCACTTTGTTCGACGACACTACTTTTCGCCTCGCTGCTTCCCTACGTCTAGGCACTCCTTGCTGTTCTCCCCATCGCTGTCACTGTGGCGAAGATGTCAACAGCCTCGGACACCACGGCCTGTCTTGCAGCCGAAGTGCGGGTCGCTTAGCGCGGCACGCGAACATTAATGACATCATCCGACGAGCTCTTGTCACCGTCGGCGTTCCAGCTGTATTAGAACCCAATGGCTTGGCACGCGACGATGGCAAAAGACCGGACGGTATGTCTTTATTTCCATGGAAGGTGGGTAGGCCTTTAGTGTGGGACGCTACGTGTGTCGATACTCTTGCGCCATCCCATCTTCCTGGCTCGGCATGCTGTGCTGGCGCTGCTGCTGCGGCTGCGGAAAACCTCAAGCGGCGAAAATATAATAACCTCATCGGAAACTATATTTTCGAGCCGTTTGGGGTTGAAACTCTCGGGCCGTGGGGTCCGAGTGCTCATGGTCTTTTTAAAGAAATTTCGAAACGGCTGGTGGACACTTCCCGTGACCCAAGGGTTGGCTTTTATCTTGGCCAGAGGCTAAGCATCGCCATACAACGTGGTAATGCCGCCAGTCTCTTGGGTACATTACCAGTCGACAGCGATGCGGATGAATTTTTCGACGCTATTTTTTAGTTTCTGTATAGTTTTAGTTAAGTTAGAATTTAATTTTGTTATTTTTTTAAATAAAAAAATAAAAGGATATAAAAAAATGTAAATGAATTGCACAGCCTCATACTGAAACCTGCTCGTACTATAATTTACAACTTTTCATTCCTCGGCTATCCTTCAATCATGGTGTCAATTAAGATAAATATTTTGGTGATGTGAACACCAGTTGGTTGATTATTCCATCCCTCTGTCGCAAACTGGTAATCACACTAATATTATAAAGGCGAAAGTTTGTGAGTGTGTGTGTGTTTATATGTTTGTTACTTCTTCACGCTCAAACGGCTGGACCAATTTTAATAAAATTTTGTATGAAGGTAGCTGACACCCTGGATTAACATATAGGCTACTTTTTATCCCGATATTCCCACGGGATCGACATTTACGCGGGTGAAACCGCGGGGCGCAGCTAGTAAGGTATATGACTGTAAGCAGTATTTTAAAACCTCAAGTGGGATCAATCATTTTGTCAAGAAATTCTGACTACTTGATGACAACTTACAAAAAAAGACCTAGAAATTAAATAATTAAGTTGATTTTTTAAATTGCGAATGGGCCAGCTCTTGACCTCGATCACGCCTGATGGAAAGCGATGGATGGAACCTTTTAAATTGCGACCATATTGATTGAGTTACTCAGGAGCCAGGAGCCAGGCTTTGTGTCCGGTTGATAGCAATAGGCTCGTCGCCCTATTTCATGGGACTTAAACATAACTGGTGAAATGTTAGAGAGCAGTGGTGGCCCAGTGGTCACGGACACGACTTACGAGTTGTAGGTCGTAGGTTCGAACCCAGACAGGCGCTTTACTTTTTGTAAATTATATCATTACCACTGCTCTCAAAACGGTGAAGGAAAACATCGTGAGGAAACCGGCATGTCCTAGAACCAAAAATTCGAAGACATGTGACATCTACCAACCCGCACTGGGGCCGCGTGGCGGATTACGGCCCACTCCCTCTCACAGAGAGGAGGCCCGTGTCCCAGCAGTGAGAACATTATAGGCTGATTATGGTATGGTTATGGTGACATGTAGGTGTACTATGGGCACAACTCTGCCTGACCCTTCGGGGTAACAAGGCGTGATGTTATGTTTGAAATAAAAATCCACTTGTTTGCACTAAAAGAGCTCTACTTAGTTAGTACAAAGGTCGAATTGACACCTATAGATTTACAGGGTACAATTACGATTCGTTAGCAAATAACGTGAAACATTGAAGAAAATGGCATTTGTTAAACAATTTGCCTTACATAGATATTAGAATTACATTTATTTGGTACTAGCTGCGCCTCGCGGTTTCACTCTCATAATTCTCGTTTCCGTTGGAATATCAGGATAAAAAGTATCCTATATCCTAATCCAGGTCCTGGTCTACCCATGTGCCAAATTTCATCCAAATCCGTTCAGCCGTTTTAGCGTGAAAGCGTAACAAACAAACATACAAAAAATTAAGTCTTTTCTCCTCCGCGGTTTCACCTGCATAAGTGTCGATCCCGTGGGAATATCGGGATAAAAACTATCCTGTGTCCTTTCCCGGGACTCGGGAGTCTTTGATACAAGTTTACGGCACCTTTCAAACAGGAACCAACCGCTACAAAAACAAACTATTAAATGTACTACATTACATAATATATTTAACCGACACTGGTTTCAAAGCTTTACAGCCGTGACGTAGGGACTACAGTGCAAGAGAAAGTGCTCCCGTCACGCGGACAATGCGTGCTAATAATTATATCGCGCAGCTTTGATTGGATGAGAGACTGATAACGGATCAGTGGTTATTAGTGTCAGATATACTTAACTGAGACAATGAGTCTGAAAGGTAGGTATGAGCAGGGCTCTGAACCGGTTTAAAAAGAGCGGTTAATTTCGATTAAGTACCGGTAAATATATCGTTCCTTCATTAACCGGTTAAACAAGTGAACTGTTCTTATGAAACCCAAATGATAAAAGTTACCGGTTACTTAAGCACAAACGGTTTTGACACCCAAATTAACCGGTTAATTCCGTAATAAAATTTTGTAACTAAATGATATCGCAACGTCCAGACCGTGCTCGCGAGAGTGGCGGGGGCCGGGGCGGGTTCAAACTTGGTGTTAACCGGTTAATTTCCACTATCAAAACCAAAATTCATGAAAAACCGGTTTACCGCATAAACCGGTAAAAACCGGTAAAGTGCAAACCTGAACCTAAATCGATTTCGGTTTGGGGTCAATGACCGTAACCGGTTAAGAATTTCAACCGGTTTCCGAGCCCTGGGTATGAGAAGGATATAAGACAGTTAAAATATTAACCTCCTTTCATAAGGCGGTTAAAGATTGGTAAGAATCGTGTATCATTTTAATGAGTAGGTATGTATTTAAAAAGGTTCTAGTCAAAAGTCAACAATATCAATCTGCCTAGCCTTTTCCCAACTATGTTAGGGTCGGCTTCCAATCTAACCGAATGCAGCTGAACACCAGTATTTTAAATGAAACGACTGCCCGGTCTTACCTCCACAACCCAGTTACTGGGTAACACGATACCCCTTGGTAAGACCGGTTGTCAGACTTTTAGACTTCTAACTACCCGACTGTAAGTTAGTCAAAAGTCAACATTGATATAAAAAAACGGTCTTGATCGTTCCAAGAATTTCTAAAACAACAGAAGTATAAAAAGAACTTAAAGGTGACGCGAATGTTAAGAAAATTTGCATTCCAAAGTAAATATGATCATTGTATTAAGTTGCGCTTGCACACATGCAATTAATATAATTTATTGCTACAAGTACTTAATTGCATATTTACGTAACATAAACGCCCACATCTTGTCTGTATTGTGATTAATGATACTTACTAATTACTATTAAAGGCTTTTAAACATACTGATAAGTTAATAGAGTACCCAGAACTGCCTGAACTGACCTCAGACCAGTCTAATTCTCAGCCTTCACATCAAATGCCACAGCCTTGAGTCTGGATTAGAAGTCTAGAACTCAGACTTCTAAGAAATGTCTACCTAAGCTCCTAAATCTGGTTTTCCTAAATGCCGACTGGCTAATCAGTCTGGCCGATACTTGTTTTGTTCTTGTTATCTCGTCGCTCGCATGACTAAAAGTCACAGTATCTATAAATATCTTTACTGTGTAAAAGTCCTACCTCATTTTTAGGGTTCCGTACCCAAAGGGTAAAAACGGGACCCTATTACTAAGACTTCGCTGTCTGTCCGTCTGTCTGTCACCAGGCTGTATCCCAAGAACCGCGATAGCTAGATAGTTGAAATTTTCACAAATTATGTATTTCTGTTGCCGCTATAACAACAAATACTAAAAACAAAATAAAATAAATATTTAAGGGGGGCTCTCATACAACAAACATGGTTTTATCGGCGTTTTTGCCTTGTGGTAGGTACGGAACCCTTCGTGTGCGAGTCCGACTCGCACTTGCCCAGTTTTTTTTTTCTAATTTTTTAGCTGATTTGAGTTAGGACAACTACATTTTTCCATTCATGATTCTTTACATTTTTCACTAACCATCGTACCTCTTATGTTATTTGGATCTCAAAATATAACCATTTTGAAAGGCAACAAAATGTAAAGAATCACGAATAGAATAATGTAGTTGTTCTTACTCAAATCATCTAAAAAGTGAGATAAGACTTTTAGTCATGCGAGTGACGATCTGTTCTCTCCGCCCTAGAATTTAGCTAAAGCTCATTTACAAAAATGTTTCGTTAGAAGATTTTATGGTTAGTCCCGAGATAAAAGATTTGGGTACGACAGATGACATGGCTGGCTGACTCATCGATATTACTAAAGTACCAGGAAATCCGAACTTCAAGGTGTCTCAACCTTCGTACTTCTCAGAAAGTTCATTCTCGAATGACGTCACGGAACCCTCTCGGCGACGTCACACTGCGGATAGTCCATAACCCAGCGTAATCACTTTGACGGACCAAGTCAACAATCGATACTTTCTTCGAGCTTCCTCCAGCGGCTCCAGCCAAGAATAGCTTCCAATTGAGTGATCTCCAAAGCAAGTAAAAGGTCTTGTTATCTGCATCGCGTATGGTGATCAATCTCGCGGTGGCGCGATGCATCGAGGTCGTTGACCCGAACCCGTCCGAAATTCTGATGAGGTGATTATATCGAGCGAATTATTGGGATGGATGATAAGTGTGTGTGTGTATGTGATTGCAGGTTAATGTGGTATTTGGTGTATTATTGTACTTTAAGAGACACGTTTATGTTTATTGTTTATGGTTTTACTCACGCGCAGTCGCGCATATTTCGGTGACGAGACATTGGTAGACTGCTGAGCCTAAAAATGTTACGTTTAAAATAAGAACTGCCAAACACAGTTATGCAATAAATATAATTATCTTTATCATTTTTCTTATAACTGGGGACTGTCTATACGTTCGAAAATAATCGAGAAAATCTCGATCGAAGCAGTAAAATCGTAAACAATGAGAATTGAAGAAAAAACAGTTCTTCCATACAATTCTGTCAGACGTCAATTCTATTCTACGAATAAAAAATAAAAAAATATTTCAGATCTGAAGCTTTTCAGCGTGATTCTGCTAAAGTAAGACTAAGTAATAAATGGAAAACTTATGTAGTTTTTATGAATAGAAAATGTGTTTTATGCGAATACTTGTATTAAGCTAAACACGGTTTTGCGCTCTGCTACGCTCCTCTGTTGAATATGTTGAAAAACTTTTACCAGGTTTCCTGAAATTTTTTCATAATTATACAAAAAAAGTCTCTTTCCGTGCGTGCGAATATGGTAGCCCGCAGGTTTGCACGTTGTACTGCAGACGTAAAGATGACGCTCTTTAGAGCATTCTGTTCCACCTTCTACAAGTGCAGCTTGTGGGAGGGATATTCGCGAGCATCGTATGGAGCCCTTCGGGTCCAATTTAATAATGCATTCAGAAAACTGATGGGGTTGCCATGGCGCTGCAGTGCGCAGGGATGTTTGCGGCGGCGCGTGTAGACTGTTTTTACACAATAATGCGCAAACGCGCAGCATCGATGGTGGCTCGAGTCATGGCCAGCCCCAACAGGGTTCTGAAAATGATTGCTGACAGAGTGGACTGGCCGTATATAAGTCACTGTTGTCAGTTACATGTGCCATCGTATCGTGTTGTTTACTAACACTTAGTTAAAAGAACAATGTTACTAACCCTGTATGAGTCTTCGCTCGAATTAAAGTTTTTGAATTGAATTGAATAAAATGCTTTCTCGGAAGCGATGCCTTAAAAAAAACCAGTTAGAGGACCCTCCTATCGCATTAAAATCACAATTCCGTTCAATCACAATCAAACCAACTCGTTAATAGGAAAAAACCCATTGTCTGACCAGCTCATGAATGAAACTGGCCAACATTCGATCAGCACTCATTCCCATCGATCAAGAACTGACTCACCAGTCATACATACTGCCTATTTGTGCACGGACACATAACAACTAGATATGGCTAACTTTACAGCTTTTTGCACACAGATATGGCTTGATTGACACCGCCAGATGGTGAAAACTTACCATTTTTGGGAAGACAGTTTGAAATTACGACAGTAAAAAGCAGACATTACAATTTATTGTTTACATTATTGTCCTGATGAAGCTCTCAACATCAATTGTGTAAAGTGAGGCTTTCTCCTAGCGGCGTACAAAGCTTTAGTTAACGTGCTTTCCTCCAGTAAGTATTTATTGAGCTGTCTTATTAAACAAGTATACGAGAAAACATTGTTTTTAAACTATCAAAGGTCAATGTTTGTTCACAGAGGTGACAGAGGACGTCGACGGCCGACATGTACCGTTTAAAATGATGTAACACGAGAAATTTGTGTTTTCATTTATTACATAGCAAGTACACTGTTTTAATATTTATATGTTTCAGTACCTATACACAATTACGTATAACTGCTGGGTAATTGCGTAACACACTATAATAGCACCCAGTAAATTTCATTTTGACAGTTCAACATCATTCATTGCGTTATATACGTTGTTGAGCAGCCAAATTTTTCGAACATATGAATCAATGGATTAGCAATATTCTTTAAAATGATTCAGATTGATATTGATAGTGTGTTACGCAAAGGGTGCTGGTCAAAAATCTGGTGTCCACCCTGGAAGTAAAAAATAAATGGCATTTTAAAATGTATCAAAACTAGCATTGCTTTTCTGGTAGGTAAGTAATAAGTATACAGTAGATTTTTTGTTTTAAATATAAACAATATTTGGCCTCATGTGTCCGGTATTTATTATCGTAGGCAAGAGATTGGTCATTATGTAATTTACGGTCAATTTAATGTGCTTCCCGAAAAGGTTAGCAGATTCGGTTCTATTCGGGTTCGTCACTGTGATTGATATAAAGCGAAAACATATACCAAACGCGACCTTGAATATTTGGACAGCTTTTTAGAGTTTCCAGGATTCTGACTTGTATTTGTTGTGTCCTGTAGAAGAAGATGAATAAACTTTCGACAGCCCGTTGAAAACTTTTCTTGTTATGGAACTTTTTAACCGACTTCTAAAATTCGGGCATAACTCCGTCATATATAGACGGATTTGCAAAATTATTTTTTTGTTCGAAAGCGGTTTATTCCGAAATGGCCCCATTTAAATTTCGTAAAGATCTGATGATGAGTTTCGGAGACAGACAACGGAACTCTTCAATAAATGCCAGAAAATCAACCGCTATTGCTGCTATAGCATATGTATGCATTGTTTACGCATTCACACAACATAACATCACGTCTGTACCCTCTAAAGGGGTACGCAGATGTGTTCAATAGCTTCCTGTCACTGATATTCAATGGTAGGTGGGTGCAAATAAAAGTGAAAAATAAAAACTGTTTTTTTTAGTTTTTTTGAGAGGTTTATTGTCTAGCCATGCACTGCTAGAGATTGAGTTAGTAAATTGATTACTATATTGAGTGAATCTGTATCAGCTTTTATATTCCGGCCGCCGAGAAAAGTCGTTCCTATCACCTGTCAGATATACAAAAGAAGCGTATGTTACGAATGTAATCTTTATTAGTTCATAAAAAAAGGTGTTGGAAACTCAATCTCTTGGCGGTGGATAAATTTTTAACTTGTGCGCAAACTGTAACCACGTATTCAGCACATGATTCTAAATCCCCTAGCGAAGATTAAAAAAAAAAAAACATCATATTTTTCTTTTTATATAACTTTTATTATACCTACTTCTACGCTTCTACGCTGGGGTCAAAATCATGTAAGTACGAGTTTGCGCACTGGTTAAAAAAATATCCTGTTTAGTGCTCCTTCTAGCACTCTGTTTCTTGGTGAATGAATATAGAATATTCGGTTAATCGTCCGTGTCGATGGAATGCTCTAATTGGGCCGCAGATCGATGTGTGTGGAAAACAATGAGCCTCGATTAGCGTACAGAATGCTGAGCTCTTGGCCGCCAAAGTTATGGGCCGTACGAGATGTGAAGATTTCGCAGGTAGTTTACACACCGTGGCTACATAATAACAGCCGCACAGGTCGAACAATCCGGTTAAGCTACGCTTGCCGCGGTTGGTCTGTGGATGGGTGACCATCTTTACGTACCGAGACTTCTCCGTGCCTCGGAAAGCAAGTTAAGCCGTTGGTCCCGACTGGCATTCGTGGATCTCTGACAGTCGTTACGGGTAGTCAGATGCCCGAAAGTTTGACCAGTCTTACCAAGGGGTATCGTATTACCCAGTAGCTGGGTTGTGGAGGTCAGATAGGCAATCGCTCCATGTAAAATACTGGTATTCAGCTGCATCCGGTTAGACTGGAAGCCGACCCAAACATAGTTGGGAAAAGGCAGGCAGATGATATTGGCCAGAGATTACTAGTATTTTACATGGAGCGCCTGCCTATCTGACCTCCACAAGCACAACCCAGTTACTGGGTAATACGATACCATATTCATCTCCTCTGACCATGTCGTAGAAACCGATGAACCAATTTCAATGGAACTTTCCCACTATGACTGGACCAGATTCTACTTAACTGCAAAAAATATATATCAAAATCGACCCAGTGTTTCATTACTGATATTCTCTTGTTCTCCTTCTGCGAATTTTAAACCGGTTTGCCGACAGAATGCGTCAGATCTTTTGAAGCTTTAAGGTACTTGAGAGGTTTCAAGTCTGGATTGTGAAATGAAGTTTAACTTGCGTTACTCTTTTGTTATCGTAATAACTGTCATTTGTTTTTTAATAGTTTGCTAATAGCTTGTAGTGAAAGGATATTGGGCGGACTGTACTAGTTTATGATCAGCGGTAAACTAAGTCAATGCAGAACAAAAAATATTAATAGACCCAATATATTGAATATGATAAACACATACGGCCTTATTACAAAACAAGGTTTGTCTTTAGACCCAGGCTTAAACCATTGAGCCATTTTTGAATTTGGAACTAAATATAATCCGACAAAGTTAACGTTCTTATTACAAAAGCTGACGTTAAATCTGACTCTAAGTTGACAATTTTGCATTAGGAACTATACATTTATAGGTTATGATGTTGTCTGTTATAATAAAGTTCAAAATACAGTAACTGGCTCAAAGGTTTAAGCTAGGTCTAAACTTAGAACTCGTTTTGTAATAAAACGGATTAAATTTGAAGTCAATGTATTACTGAAAATTTCTTGTAAAACATAAATAGATTTCACGTATTTGTGGTACAAGTAGGGTTGTGAAAGTCGTATCGTGTTAGCACATAGTTTTGCCCCAAGCTGGTGTTCGTCTAGACTTTAAAAGATTCTCGATTTCCTAGGTTCCTGTAATTTGAGAAATACTAAGTTGTTAAATACATATAATATCTTCAGGTTCAGTAGTCACATAATTAGCGTTAGAATAGGTTTTAAAGAAACTGCAGTGAATTGGAACTGTAGATTTTCTAAGTAAAAAAAATCTTATGTCTGCTAATACACCTTATAAGTCTTCACGTGTTGGCAGAAGAGTCCACACTAAAACTTTTTAAAGGGTTACAAAACAGCCCAGCCCAGTTCTAGATTACCATCAGTGATTCATCATCATCATCATCTGTCTAGCCTTTCCCGACTATGTTGGGGTCGGCTTCCAGTCTAACCGGATGCAGCTGAATACCAGTATTTTACATGGAGCGACTGCCTATATGACCACGGAATAGATAAATTATCTATTCCGTGTATATGACCTACAGAACCCAGTTACTAGGTAATACGATACCCCTTGGTAAGACTGGTTATCAGACTTTCGGGCTTTTGACGACCCACCCATAAGGACTGTCAAAGCTCCACGAATGATAGCCGGGACCAACGGTTTAACGTGCTTTCCGAGACACGGAGGGTTCTTGGTATGTGAAGATGGTTACCCATCCACGGACTAACCGCGGCAAGCGTAGCTTTACCTGATCGATCGACCCGTGATCATTATGTCAGTTAATTTATCCTAGTAGAGCAGAGACTTCTTTTGAATGAAGAAAACTTAACAAAAAACTAATTCTTATCGTTGTTATTACACAATTTATTCTAGTAACTTTCCTTGTTCATATTAACTACAGTTCTATTCTACTTGTCCAAACACTCGTACCTGAATTAATCTCAGCCAGTCGCCTCTTACATGAAATTTGACATTTCTAGAGCATTGATTTATAACCTTTAGACAGCTTTAATATAAATAAGAGATTGTGACGTCTTTATTTGCATTTTATTTTGTACGACCTGGTCAATTTAATTGATATGTCAGTAAACTAGGCTGCTTAGTTAAAATAACCAATCTAAATACACATTACAAAAAGAATCTTGATTGTAGATAGAGAAGAACACGATACCTACTTAGCAACAGATTTTAATGATATGGCTCGCTACATCATGAATGAAAGAAAAGTTCTTGATAACATAATGGTATACAGGGTTATTGGAAAAACACCAACAGCCTCTTAAGAGGTCATAGTACTCATCATTATGAACAACTTTTAATATGGCACCAAACCTGAAATCGCGAAATAAAAATCAGCTGTTCCCAACATTTTGAAGAGTTATGCGAACATAAATGTAGGGAACAGCTGATTTTTTTTCGTTGGTGTTATTCCAATAACCCTGTATATAGCCGAAGTATCTAAATCTGACAAAATTCTAAATAAACAAAGAAGAAATTAACAAAAAGAACCCTGATTGAAAATAGAAAGAAAAACACGACAGGTGATACAATAGCAACAACTTTTCATCACAAGGTCCGCTATATCATGAATGAAGGAAAAGCTCTTGACAACATAATGGTATAGATATCCGAAGTAAATGTGACAAAATTCCAAATAAACAAAAGAGAAATTATGATTGTCAGACCAGACATGTTATATTTGAGACGTCCCATACCTTCATTACATAACTAGAAAGTCTAACCTTTTAAGGCAACCTGCACATATACTCAAGTCATTGACAGTCTAAATATCAACAACAAACATAACAATATACAGAACAATTCGGTGAGAGTAGATCGCCTACAGATCATTGTAGAGCTCGGAATGAGTCACTTTCCATAGCAACCGGTCGCAAGCCGTGCTGCCCTGGTACTACGAGCAAGCTAAGCGGCCCGCGCACTGGAACCAATCGGGAATTTTAACGCTGTTATCTACTTTTGAATTATTAGTTCAGTTACTAAAGTTTTTGGAGCTACTGTGACGTGATAGAAAAAGAAAGTTTGTTGGGAAAATTATTTGTTTTTGATGAAAAACTTCTGGAATATTTGTAACTGATCATAGTCATCTTCGGATTAGAGGCGTTTGTTGTTAGGTCCATTGATTGCTGGAATAACGCGACAGTTTTCATCACAGACCTTGTCTTGGCTACGGGAGTTACATTTATAAGTATTCCATAAATTCTAGGTTTGCCTTACTTCCTTACTTAGCTGGCTAGATCTCACAGCCTATACGGGTCCTTTGCAAAATTTAGGCCTCTCAATATACGCTTCAAAAAACTGTTCTAAAGAATATTCATCATCATTAATCAACATAATTCAAACCGGTTAGTAGAAATGACGCGACCAAACACCGATCTATAATAAAAAAATCTTGTCAGACAGAATACCACAGTCGTTATTAGCAGACAGCAGGACGCTGCCCTTCTACAAAATGGCCGTCACAAGCCAAAAATGTTGTAATTGATTGACAGTCTGGTTGTGGTTTCGGTCATCGTTATTTATTACCGCACTTCTGTAACTGATTTATGCTCTATTTCATTTTCGGCCTCCGAAATTATAGAAAACAGAATCAGTTGCTACAGTAACCACTGTAAATATTAAAGAATCAGCTGTTGTTTCAAGTGTATCATAAACCAAAGTTTTTGCAAGTTGCAACTATATAATTAACAACGGATATAAATTCAGCCTTAGCAACTTAACTTTTCCAGGCCAATACCCTGATATTAAAAACCCAGACTTAACAGCTTAACATCAGAGCAATACATAAACGATATTTACCACTAATTGGCCATAAATCAATAAACCAATCGAACATAAAAAAACAATCATGAGTATGAAAGAATTAAGAACACTAACAAACGCGTTGACCGTTGACGTAGCAACAGTCATAGTCATGATAGAGCTCCATTTTTTATTATATTGACTCACTAATAGGAAAATTACCGAGAAAGTAACAGTATGTGTGAGTGTACGCCGTGCCGACGCGTAGGTGCGCCCGCGCTGAGAAATGTGTACCAAACAAGCGCTGAGATCAATGAACAGATTGATACAGAAGTTTTGCTGCTAGATTTACGATGGTAAGCTAAAGGATTATAGCCACCAAATGATAAACATACACTGAAACTTTCCTTTTGTAACGTTTTGGTTTTGATAATCTATATGTTAAAAGAAGAAATGCCAAACTTAAGTGGCAGTGGGTAGACTGGGAGATGGGGCCAAAAGGTTCTCGAGTGGTGACAGCCCGGCGCGGTGACGGCGCGTACCGAAAGACGTTGCTTTGGAAGGCCTCCCACAAGATGGACCGATGACCTGGTGAAGACCGTAGCAATCCGCTGGATGCGAGAAGCACAAAATCGGTCTAAGTGGCGATGTTTGGGGCAGGCTTATGTCCAACAGTGGACATCTATCGGCTGAAATGATGATGACGATGACTGTGACTATAAGTTTGTTCCAGGTACGTATTGAATTGATAAGGAAGTCGCGGCAGATGTTGTAAGGAGTGAAGCTTCTACCCATTTTGTGCCGATAGATAAATTGTTTTTGATCAGTGGGTGGGTGGGTATTTTAACATTTTCTTGATTGACGTTGGTTGACATTATTTACTTTATATTTCGAGGGCAACGGTCGCATTTTGGCAGATGTTTGATGAAGTAATCATTCTGTATTTATGTTTTTAAGACTTGATTATATGTTTGTTTATTAGGTTCACACAACACTGCTTATGCAATATGCAGTTTATTATTTTGTCCGTCTTTTCAAAATGCTACTGAAGCAAAACTTTATTTTTATGCATCCTGGAGTCTAGATTAGTCAGTGAAATCTCAAATATAATTAAGAGAATCCAAGTAGCTTTTCCAAGAACTAGGGAGGGGAAAACGTAATTAAAATGAAGGTAGTATGAAAAAAGCTTCTAGATGCAGTCACATGGCATCCAAAGTCCCAATTGTTGATTTTTTTACATCCGTGTCCCTTCCCTTTGTGTCCTCGTAATTAGCAAGCTTATCAGATGACTGGAGATGTCAGCTACCTTCATGTAATCACTCCATAAGAGTTTTGTGAAGCCACTTTGATCTTTTTTACAGTTTTTTGGAGGCCAGAATGACATTGTTAGGTCGAATGATGTTAGTTCCGGGGTCATGCCGGAATAATGATACAGTTTATCCATGGTTTGAGAGGTTTTAGATATAGAAAGATGGAATCATGACCACTCCTAAAGACATTTTGGCATCATGTAGTACTCTACGCCTACCCAATATACATGTTCATGCTGATGCGACCTCCTCTGCGCCAGGACCAGCGTGTCGTCAGCGTAGCAAACCACGCTGACGCCATCAGGGAGGTCGGCCCGCAGCACCCGGATCGGGGGTCGGGGGGTATTCAGCTGCATCCGGTGGCTGCATAGATAGACTTGTAGCCGATTCCAATTTATTTGAAAAAAGGCTAGGCAGATGATGTAGGGTAGAACATGGCAGGTTGAGGTTCCCCTGGTATATTCTCATGGCTTCCGTGGTACAGTTTCTTAGTTGCTTATTGACTAAGTGACGTTCAATTGGCGAGGCATTAAATGCTCATTTATTGATGAATCGGTGCTTGATAGAACGTAGCGATGTTAGCGTAAAACATATATTTTCCACGGTTAGATTATGTCATAAATTTATTTAGTTACACGGTCACGCTAGGTTACGGGCGTGCATTTTGGCGGCAAGACGTTAAAATCAGGGTCGACATACTTTGACTGCTTGTGAACATACTATGTTATTGTTCATAGCTATAAAACAGATTTAGGTGAACAAAGTGACACTAATTTGTCATACAGGTGATGTCAGTCAGACCAAAAAGTTTGATGATCCATTGACAGAATGTCTTAATATAACTTCTTCGTTAAGTGGATTTTTGTCATTGTCACATATCTAAATCTCCAATCAGCGTGGTAATTGCGTAACACATTATCAGTAGCAATTGGTTTCATTTTGACAGTTCAACAACATTCATTGCGTTATTTGCGTTGTTGAGCAGACACATTTTTGGAACTTATGAAGCAATGGATTAGTAATATCCTTCAAAATGATTCAGATTGAGATGATAGTGTGTTACGCAATTAGGGTGCGGCTGTCCAAGTATTACAATATTGTATTACAAATTGTTTAGCTTATCCATACTATAATATTATAAATTCGAAAGTAACTGTCTGTCTGTCTGTATGTTACCTTTTCATGCTTAAACCACTGAACGGATTTCGATGAAATTTAGCAGACAAATAGATTGCATCCCGGGGAAGGACATAGGATAATCTTTATCCCGATATTCCCACGGGATCGACACTTATGCGAGTGAAACCGCGGGGCGCTGCTAGTTATTATATATACTAGAGACCCGCCCCTGCTTCGCACGGTTTTTACGATTTGACAAAACAATTTCTTCATTATATGTAAGTACGTTTAAAATATATTATGTATTTACTTTAATATATCGCTCATCCAATAGAATAACGATGTAATTACGAAAATGTCGAAAATGAAAATATGGATTTTTTAAAGTTTTCTTGAGTTTTCTCATGAAGTTATTACAAATTATTATTGTTAGTTAGTTTGTTAGTTGTTATTGTTTGTTAGTTGTTATTGTTTGTTGTTGTTACATACATAAAATATTAAAAGATTTTATCATAATCATTGGAAATATAATTATCATATTTTCAATTTCAAACTTTTAAAACGTTCTCTTGAAAAATAGCTAGAACGTAATTACGTCATTGTTCTATTGGATGAGCGATATGTATTACCTATACATATAAATCTTCCGGAATAAATTCACTAAATTGTGGTGAAAACCACATCAAAATCCGTTGCGGAGTTTAGAAGAATAACGCGGTCACACAAACAACACATGAAAAGCGACTTAAATTATTATGTAGGTATCGATAATACAGATGAGTCAACAGCTCATTGATCGCAACAAGGATGTCTTGGGTTTGAATTTTCAGATTAAATCCAATGTTAAGCAAAAACGAAGGTTCTTTTAGACACATTCGCAGTTATATCCCAAGTTCTTAAGAGGAAATGCAGGTGGTCTTTGGTCTTTTCTCCATAGAAACGCTCTCGCCTGTTTTTTTTCCTGGTTAATGACCATAAAGCAATGATTTTTTTACAGAATAATAAATATTAACTACTTGTATGTTTCTATGTTTTCGTTTTTGATGATACATTAATTTTTATAAGCTCTAGAACCCTCAAAAAATGCTCAAAATTGCCGCTGTCAACAGAGGCCTGGTGTACAAATTTGACAGCTATTAATGAAAAAAGAAAAACATAGGGACACAGTATATACCCTTCGTAATCAGTTTATGAAATATCTTTTAAATTGGTCCAATATTGGAGATGGAAATAGGCGAGAGCCAAACCTCGAATTATGACTTTTTACAGGCTTTTTCAAAAGTCTCTCCGACCCCATTAATTCCCCTTAAAAACTTCCTTTTTCTTAAAGCAAATGAAGACAGATAGTGAACGATCGACCAATAGATAAGTGAACTGCAATTTATAACGATGATAATTTCTTTGAACCACTTTAAATACATACATATCCTAAGTGTTTTAAGCACTTCTGCTCCGTAAACATTTGTATTTTTTGTGCGAATTCGTTCTCCAATCTAGAATTATATCGTTGTAATAAGTGCTGAGGTCCAATGCTCCCGATAGGCTGTGTTACCTATTCAAATAATAGACGATTCATCATTAACAAGAAATGGACAGCAAAAAATATAGTAGAAATAGTCCGTGCGCAAAGAACAGGTTCCGTCAACTGTTCTGAGGTTTGGAAAGCAACAATATTTCGATTAAGGACCTGGTTTACTCGATACCAGATTCAGTGCTGAATCAAAACGCATTGCGGAACCTAAGGGTGGAACTTTCATCATGTAGAACAAAATTTTACAGAAACTAGAAAACATAAAGAACATGCAAGATAAAAAGGATAAAAAGATAAAGAGGAAGAGAAGAGAGGGAGGATGGGGGGAAAGGATAAAATTTCCAGTTTTCAGTTTCAAGAAACTGCTTTCAGCAGTAATTAGGACGTATTCCACTTAGAGATCTGGGGCATTGTCGTAATTTTAAGAACGTTCACAGTCTGGAAGGCATTCCCGTAATTAACAATAACAAACAGGGCAAGCTAAATAAAACTGTTTAAAAACGTTCAAAATCTAGTCGCAATCTCATCTCAGCGACAATCGATTTCAAAAACTTGTCAAAAATTTAGAAAGATTAGAGGTATTTTTGACAGATTGAGACTGAGATCAGAGGGGCAATTCTCATAATTTTAAAGACGTTGACAGTGTCATCTCAGTCTCAATCTGTCAAAAATACTTCTAATATCCCTACATATAATTTACCGACCGAACCACACAGACCTAAAAAAGATCTATTCAAGGTTTTAACTGTACAAGTTCAAAATCGAATTCAGCAAATTCTTTAAAACTTGTAATTCTGTATTTGTATCACGTTTTTTCCGGAAAAAAAAACACAAGTAGAAACTAGCGACGCGACGGTTGCTTATTTTTCTGCAAATTGTAAAGTCAACTGAAATGGGTTTCTCGGCGCTCGTAGGCAAGGAGCCAAAGTCTTGTTTTTGCCTGCGCAGTAAATTTTACATTTAAGACATGCACACGGCGACTTTTTTCACAATTTGGTCGCGCGTTTGTATTGGAATTGAATGAAACTTGCGACTGGACAGAGAAAAGCAAAGTCAGGTTTTCAAATCGTTGAAAAACATTGTTAAGAATTGAGATTTTCACACAATTTAAACATCCCGATATCTTTGTGAAAGTAACGTTCACGATTAGGGATCATTTCGTTATTGATGAAAATGGACGCGATCAAGAGCTGGCAGTATCAATATACAATTTATTAAAAAAAAAAAATATGACACTGACAGTTCTTAAACGCGGTTTAGATCGCGTTCAGTTCCATTGGTGAAATTCGCCCTTAGTTGTCAAATGAATCGATTCTTACTCATAGATAATGAACGCTTAAAAATAGATTTCTTCAACATTACACTTCACAATAATTACTTACAAGTACCTACTTAAAACAAGTACATTCACAAGTACTACATTTACGTAATTATCGACATGAACACTACAAAATGATGACTTTCAATAAACATGAATTCGGAAGGATCGGCAAAAAGTTTTTCTGTACGGTTTCTGTTCAAACTGAACTCTAAAAAAGAAAATATAACTCAATGTATCGGTGTGGGAGTGTGGTTCCTTGAACTGTTCTAAATGACACATTGAATAAACAAAAATAAACACTCTATATCATTTATGTTAAGGTTGATTCTTGCGTGGAAATAGGCCGATCACCTGCGCGTCATGGGCCTGCCTCGCTAATTTCTGTTCCACTAGCCAATAAATGGTATAAGCTAGTCATCTAGATTTTTTGTTATAAGATTAGATCTGTACTTCTTATTATTTTGGGCGAGTTAGCGCTATTTTTCATGTATTGTTAAGTTTTAAATAGTAAATCCCAGTTACTAGATTGTTGTTGTAATCGATTTACATTGTTGTGATATACTTAAATTCTTTCGGGAAGTAACGGCATTCAGTTTTTAGCTATGTTGTTTTTGGTTAACATTCTTTATCGTGGATTGATTTTTTTATAGTCTTTTTTTTCTGCAAATGGAGGTGGAGAGGAAAATATCGGTGAAGCAAAGAGCGAGACTGACAGATAAAGATTATGGTCTGTTTCACAATGAAGGAGATATGAGCTGGGCCTGACCGGAGACCAGGGGGCCTAAAAAGGCCATTTTAGCAGAATCATAAAAGGATAACATAGTGGACAGTTAACTGTTAAGTTAATCGTATGAAATACCATTGGTGAAGCATTTTTCAGTTATTTTTTATTTGTCTGTGCTAAAATACCAATCAATCCAATCCCAATCTCTTTGATTGTACCTACGTAGTGCAGCGAGAAACAGAAAAACACGGACTCTCTTCGCCATTTTATAATTCATAATGTTATCCTTTTATGATTCTCCAAAGTGGCCTTTTTAGGCCCCCTGGGGTCTTACGTTATAAGTAGTACGAATGACGTGATTACAGGTCTAAGTTTATCAAAATAATTAAGGATGAAATTAATTACCTTTGCCTAACTCCTGTATTTTTTACTACTCACCATACTTATATATTTTACTATACAGCCATAAAAATCGAGTTACATAGGTATCAACCCTCAAGAAAATTACCAACCACAAATTTACTCAAACAGGCTATCTCTCAATCTAGTCCAGTTTTCAGCGTCATCACGACATGTAATCGAATATGGGAGTGGCAGCCGCGGTGCCTGTGGCGGTCTGTCAAAATTAGCCTCCATGAAATAAGGCTGCGCCGGAGTGCGCAAACCTGTCTGAATATTATATAGACAGAAAAAGACGTTGTGTTTGTCTGTACATTGGTTATTTTTTGCAAAGATTTTGTTAGTAGAGAAGCAGTGGTCAGTGGCAGTGGCCGCACAGGTCCATCGATCAGTTTAAGCTACGCTTTCCGCGGTTGGTCTGTGGATGGGTGAACATCTTTACATAACGAGACCCCTCCGTACCTCGGAAAGCACGTTAAGCTGTTGGTTCTGGCTGTCATTCGTGGATCTTTGACAGTCGTTACGTGTAGTCAGAAGCCCGGAAGTCTGATAACCAGTCTTACCAAGGCGTATCATATTATCCAATAACTGGGTTGTGGAGGTCAGATAGGCAGTCGCTGCATGTAAAATACTGGTATTCAGCTGCATCCGCTGCATCCGGTTAGACTGGAAGCCGACCCCAACATAGTTGGAAAAAGGCTAGGCAGATGATGAGTAGAGAAGCAGTGGATAAATTCAGGATAAGGATCATCTTAATTTAACAGTTGCTAGTTGTCATGTAAAATACTGGTAGGTACTCAGCTGTATCCGGTTAGACGGGAAACTCACCCCAATATAATTATCTGGAAAAAGGCTAAGCAGATGAAGAGTTGCTAAACCATAAATTCTGAAAGCTTATTCAATTTAATCTGGCTGCCTAATCCGATGCATGATGAAACCACAAGGGCGAGTTGACAACAGATGATCAAGCTTTCAAAACCAGGGTTAAGAAAATAGATAGGATCATACCAATGGACGTGAAAATGGCAAAAGTAAAGGAGGAATCCTAAGCATTTGAAACGTATTTGTAAGTGCATGCTACGGTATATTATATATGTCACGGCTAATAACCGAAGTGCGGCTACACCTAGTTTTAGCCGGCCGAAGTGCGGCTACACCTAGTTTTAGCCGGCCGAAGTGCGGCTACACCTAATTTTAACCGGCCACATGCGGTTCGTGTGTATTTCGGGAGGCGGCGTAGGATGCAAGAGCGAGCGAAGGGCACCCCGAGGTTAGGTTTGGTTAAAACTAGGTGTAGCCGCACTTCGGTCATTAGATGTAACATTTACATACATATATCAATGATAAATAAATTTAAAAAATCCTTTGACTGTCTTGCATAACGCTAATTACTTTGGCTACACACGTCTGGCCCAACCCTTACACATGGAAAAACAAAAAGGTAAACCTGATTTTGGTTTGGTATTTTTAATTAATACATTCTTTTCGAGTCTCATGCTACTAACCAATTTTTTTTTTTATTAGAATTTATAAATGAAGTTTTAGTTTTTCTTTACTTAAGAGCGTTTACGCCGTACGGCATTTCATACAAACTTTCAAGCCCTTATTGTCCGAAATTAATGTACCGATTTTAATGAAACTTCGTACGCATGCAGGATACAAAGGTCTAAAGAGTTAGTAGAGAACATTTTCGAAATGTCTTATTTAAAAAAGATATCTGGAAATCTCTGTTTCTATGGAAAATTTAAAATCGGTCCAATTTGGCTGTAACACTATTTTTTTAAAATGTTCTCTACTAACTTTTTAGACCTTTGTATCCTGCTTATGCGTATGTATGAAGTTTCATTAAAATCGGTTCATTTATTTCGAAAAGTAAGTTCTTGAAAGTTTGTATGAAATGCCGTACGGCGTAATTACGCTCTTAAGTAGGTATGTTTTTTTTTTTCATAATTATTGAACCAGTAGGCTGATTATCAAGTTTTAAGACGTTTTTTGATAAAAAATGTTTGTAATTAGATTATTGCTGGGAAATGGCGTTTTTTAATTGATTTATTGGCCTAAATTAATCGTGTTTAAATTATTTTAATAAAGAAATACCTTCTTAACTTTTTGCCGAACACCTATACATTCACATATTCGAGGTATCAAGTAAGGAAGTGAAACACTAAAAAATCTTTAGCCAATTAACGAAGTTGCGCGAGTGAAATGGCGGCAAAAACTTGTATCTTATACATTTTGTCTGCTCAATTACGATGCGATACGTTTACCTTTTAAATTGGAGCAGTTTGGTATATTATCGAATTATTAGTAGGTATAATTATTTAGGTATTTATGTGTTTATTATACACAATTACACACATCAGTGAAAATGTAAATAATGGTTTTGTTTCTTCAAGAAATAAGACGCCTTACAGACAATTCATACTTAGTTTCAGAGATTTCATCCATACATAAGTCTTACCGAAGTATATTTTAGTATTAAAATAAATAAAAACTTAATTCTAATTCAATACAAGTCTCCATTTACATCACCTACAAAACTACAACATTACATTTTACAACAATTCCACAAACACCAAGAAATATGATCGCGAAAAATTCGCTAAAATGCAAAACGAACGGAAACTAAGTATCAAAGACATGAAAATGAAATAAAAATCGCACTTGAACAAGCCGCGTGCGCAATACGACACTCGTACTTGCACGTACAGTCGCATTGTCGGAATACTCGCACTGGTTATTGACCTCGACCGTGGGCCTAAAAACTGGTACCTGTCGCTTTTCAGAAACTTTAAAAGCACCCACGTCAAGTCGGCGTGTGAACTGTATCCACATTGTTTTCGACTGTACCTATATGGGCACCTATATAGCCACCTAAATGGGCACCTATATAGCTACCCATATGGATTCCTGAAACTGATTATAACGCTGAGTTCATCTATATGGACTATAAGGCTGATCGTAACTGTACATCATTTGAAGTGAGCTAGGGGTAGAATTGGGTCATTTCTTATCAGATTTGTGTGCAGGTAGGCTTTTGTTGTATGATTGATCTAGATTTTGGTAAGTCCTGTATCGTGGCTGAAGTCACCTATATGGATGCCTGAGACTATAAAGCTGGTCGTGACTATACATCATTTGTAGTAAGTGGGGATAGATTCGGGTCACCCCGTTATCTGATTTGCATGCAGGTAGGCTTTTGTAGAATGATTGATCTAGATTTTAGTAAGTCCTGTATGGTCTGTCTTTTGAAATCTGTCTTTAAAGGTACGAGTTCGTAGCCGACTGCAGACAGAAGCAGCAGACGACGTGACTTTGCGACATGTTGCAACGACACGTCGTCTGTCGTCGTAGGAGATTTTTGTTTTGGACTGTGTTCTTTACACGATCCGTTAATCTGCCTCCACGAATGCTGCGCTCCATTGCTCGCAGGTAAACCTTTACCTCTGCTGAACTTTCAGAGACCAGGTTTCAGCGCCGTATGTGGCTTGCTGGCAAATCTTTTTCTCGACTGAGATCCTTACTAATATTATAAATTCGAAAGTAACTCTGTCTGTCTGTATGTTACCTTTTCACGCCTAAACCACTGAACGGATTTCGAAAAAAATTGGCAGAGAGATAGATTGCATCCGGGGGAAAGACATAGGATAGTTTTTATCGACATACCTCGCGGGCGAAGCCGCGGGCGGAAGCTAGTTTATTATAATTCGATTCTCAATATCTCTTACTGCCATGAGAGAAAAATAGCAACTTGCTCGAACATAGGACATACTAGCATCACCGAATTCCGCCCTTAATAGTATAGTATAGGAGACAGCATTGTCATCAATTGTATCATCATAAATCACTGATTTTTATATTGTAACTAGGTTCTGCCCGCGGCTTCGTCCGCGTGGTTGTCGAAAATTATCCCACGGGAACGTGCTACCGGGACAAAAAGTCTATGTCCTTTCCTAGGAAGCTATCTATCTCCTTGCCAAATTTGATCAAACTCCGTTCAGTGGTTTAGGCGTGAAACGGTAACATACAGACAGAGTGACTTTCGAATTTATAATAGATATTAGTATGGATATATGTTAGGTATTCCTAATACTGAAATTAAATGCTAATAAAATGCACTGTAGACAATTGTTTTTACATAGTAGAACTGTTTTTACCCGGCTGCGCCAGAAGGAGGGTTATTGTATGCACCTTCTTTAATTTAATATTTGTAATCAAACATTATAAAAGAGTTCCGGCTGTTGTTTTTGATTCCATTGTGTTTTTGCTGCGCAAAGAAACCCGCTTCAGTTTTTTTTAGATTCGTCGTGGTATTTTGATACAGGTACACTACGTAGTATTTTTATTCAAATACCTATGCATTTATAACAAGCAAGTCCAACATTCCAAATATATGTCGTAAAGTCGAATTTCATTCACACTAATATTATAAAGGCGAAAGTTTGTGAGTGTGTGTGTGTTTATATGTTTGTTACTTCTTCACGCTCAAACGGCTGGAACAATTTTGATAAAATTTTGTATAGAGGTAGCTGACTGGATTAACATAGGATATAGGCTACTTTTTTATCCTAATATTCCCACGGGATTGACATTTACGCGAGTGAAACCGCGGGGCGCAGCTAGTCATTAGTAAAATATATATATATATAAACATCCGAATTGAGAACCTCCTCCTTTTTAGAAGTCGGTTAAAAATAGAAAATATTTATTGTCCAGCACCCTAATTGCGTAACACACTATCAATCTCAATCAGAATCATTTTGAAGAATATTGCTAAACCATTGCTTCTTATGTTCGAAAAATGTTTCGGCTCAACAACGTAAATAACGCAATGAATGTTGTTGAACTGTCAAAATGAAACCCATTGCTACTAAACAGCGTGAATAAGTAACAAACATATAAACACACACACAAACACACACCCCCACAAACTTTCGCCTTCATAATATTAGTGTGATAATCACACATATGTATGCCACGTGCTACCGAATTATATTAAATAAATAACGAAGCTATCAGGCACGATCCCGTATACCTATTTATATTTTTCCTTCTAAGAGTCACGTGGCGGAAAACCACTAGGTATATATGTAAAATACGAGTATATAACCATATACCTACAACGGTCACACAAGATATGAATGTTATGAGGAAAACCCGAGGTACAAACAATGGATGCTTAATGAAATTTAGTCTGCCCTTTTGTGTCATTTTGTTATGTTGACAGGAAATGGGTTTACAGCCTTTTTGTGTCAAACTTGGGTTTATTGTTCTTAATTCTCGAAACTGCAAGAAACTCCAACACAAACAATAACCATTATATTATATTTTTTTTTTTATGGGATACCATTATGGTGTCTAAAATTTGCGGCTTACAAATCGACGTCACTAGGCTCTGCGTCTATTGCAAGATAATTTAATTTTATATTACTGTGTAAAACGAATTCTTCTTTATGACATTATTTTTCTTTTTTTTTTATCTGAATCACAACTTCAGGTACTTGCACATAATAATGTGGATCACTTTCCCAACATTGGAAATATGTGACAGTTGTAAATGTTACATTAACGAAGAATAGAAAAGCAAACAATTTGTGACTCCTATTACGCTAATATGTTCAATATATTGGCTAAGTAGATGTCATAGGACATTCATATGATTCATATACTCATGCGCATATAAACACACTCAGTCAAAAACATTCGCATTTTACCTAGAATTTGAATATTTCTTTAGGTCAACAAAACATAGCAATATGACAAAATGCACATAAGTAAGTAGACATAAAACATATTATTTTTTTTATTTTTTTTTATTTATTAGGGACATAAAACAGTTACATGCTACAGAGAATACAAAAAAAAGTCCTTAAAAACTAGAGTTAACAAACATGTAACCCACACCAATATCCACATCTTAACAAACGACTAACGTACTGTGGTAGATTCTACAGAATACAGAGCCTTCTGTGACGGCTCTATTTAATGTATTACATTACAAATTAATTTAATTTATTTAATCCGATATGTTATATGTATACAGTGTCGAATCTACACACACATGATACACGATAGCGCTGCATGCTATGGAATGCATCCCTTGTACACAAACCTTGTTTATAAGTACTGAATTTTGAGACATTTTCGACATGCATGTCAAGAATGTTTTAAAATTCGGTGCTTTCAAACTTGGTTCCCAATTTTGTCAAGTGCCAAATTACATTGGGTAGACTCAGGAGTTTTTTTAAACAGCTAGTACAATACAGTTTACAGACACTGCTGATTGACATTATATTTCTGTAGTATATACATGGGATCAATGAAATCTTGGCAGTAATAAGCTAATTTTGTAAGAAAAACGTGAGCACGTAAATAGATGAGGAAAGGGCTCTTCTAGACAACTCTAAATAGTTTTGTTGTGCTAACAACACGACATTAATAATTAAGAATGAATGAGATAATAAAAGTTTCAGCGTGTTTTCCTATAAATCAGAAAGAAATAGTCAACTGTTTTTATTTCTGGAGGAATGCGATGTCTTGGGGAAGACGGAGAGTTACTTCGGATGGACTAAAAATGATAATCTTTCAGCTACTAATGTTGGGGGTGCATTGATGTTGCATTCTTCATCAGCTAAACTTACCATTTCATGCTTCTAGTTGATGATAAACCCGCATATTGCTTGCGACTTTATAAATTGCATTGTTGCTAGAAATTCTGTTGATATCAATCTGACCGGAATAGTAGCGCAAGATCTATCTATACAATAAAGAAAGTCTTGATGATAAAAAACTTGTTTAGAAAATTTTGGGCCAAGTCGTTCGGTCTTAATTTCGATAGAACCAATACAGGGTGTAAGGTAGGTACATCGACGCGCAAACTGAGGGGTACCTAATTCTCGTAATTTTAAGAACGTTCACAGTCTGATCTCAGTCTCAATCTGTCAAAAATACCTCTAATTTCCCTACATTTTTACAAGTTACGAGAATTAGCCTTCTGTTATCATGAATTCAGTATATGATTCTAGATACTCTAGAAATTCTCCGTGTTTTATGGAAGAGCTATACTAACTGGTCACGCGACTGAAGTAGCATCAGCAGCACCACGAGTTGGTGGCTCTTGATGATTGAATATATATTTCGGTGTAGGACAAAGAGCATCGTCCCGTCTTCCTGTTCGCGTCATGTCGTTAGCTACGCGGATTAGGGAATGCTTTGAGTAGGAATACGAAAACTGTGGAGCGGTTAAAAGTGTTGCGATACAAATGTTGGTGAACAACATCAATTATTGATGGCCCCCTCCACCAAAATTGATGTCCAACAATTTTGCATTCCAAAATTTAAATAGTAATGTCAGAAAATGTGTAAAGCGATAATGAATAAGTACTCTCTCTCTCTGTTCTCTGTGTTGTTGAAGTAAGTACTTGCTTACGAAACTGAACTTGAAATGTATAAAATAGTAAAGTTTTATGACGCTATTTGCCACCGAAATCCACGACACCCGATACTTTTGAAACTATGTGGCTACACTACACGCAACAATATATGTAACAAATATAGCAATATATGTGGCACAAAGGGTATGAGGTCTGACAGATCAGTATAAAAATACGAAATACTGTTTAATCAATTAATTCATTTAAATGTTGAGGTACACATAGAATACAATAGAATAGTTATATTCTAAATAACATTGGATTGTTTTACCCTCGCCACTGAATGCGCAAGGGCTCATTAAGGAAAAGGCCAAAGTTAAAGTTTATTGTTAGTACTTAATACAAAGTTTTACAAGTACTTACTTGTTAACTTTTCCTATTAAGTATTTACTTGGTATTTGTTTAAATTCCATTAAAGATTACTTAGCTAAAGATATTTTAAGGAACTATACCTTTTATGATCCTCAGACTTGATCGCAAAACCTCAACATTATTTATACTTTTATAAATAGTGACACTTTCTAACTTTTTCTATTCATATCTACTGGCACTGGTGTTACTTTCCAACTTATCGTTTTCAAACAAGTGATACTGACAAAATCAATCTTTATTGGTTTTAATTAAATTATCTACATCCTACAGTTTCTATTCTTCTATCATACCATTAATACTCATTGTTCAACAATATATCCCAAGTCGCTACTGCCAGTGGTGGTACCATGCAACTAAAGTAGCAGCCACCCACGGCTGGCGTGCGGGTGAAAGAACTCGCCACTATTACACAAATTCCCGGCTCTGTTCTCATCTGCAGGACTTGGACACGAAATGATGAAGCTGCAGAATAACCACTATATAATAAATAGGAATGTTGCTGAAATTTACTGATAAGGTGTGCTAGCGCAAAGGAATTTGAATGGAACGGTGGTAACACTGTAATGACAACCGACATACAACGAGAAATCAAATCGAATCAAATAAAAGAAACTCCTAATATTTAAAAAAAATATTGTGTTTTATTACCAAAATTTTCCAAGACAATGCAATAGTCTTATTTCTTTGCTGTTTTCATGTCCACTGCTGGACATAAAACTTTCATAGAAGTTGGAGTCACCACATATCACAGAATCAGTCTTCTACATCGTCTCTGGATTACATATCTTCGTTGTTTCCAATTTCTCTGTCACCTGTCCAACTAGACCTTCTGTTATTTTCACTTCCTGTCCTCAAAGTATTTCTGGTTACGGAGTTTTTGGAAATAATTCAGTTGTAACGTTTAAACTGTAGTATAGTGCCAAAAACTTTCTATTTTCATCTTAATCTTTGAGTCAGTTGCTAATTTGGCTTGGAAGTCATCCATCTTGCTGATCTACTGTGATCGTAAGTGTATCATCAGCCTCTTATGTTAATGAGGCGATAGTCGTCCTAGGAGGTATTAGTGTCAATTGCCACTTCATATAGTGTAGGTTGTGTCTTTTGTGATCTAGCATCAATTTTTTTTTTTGGGAGTTAATTTGAATTGTATACCTTTATTGACAGTTATAGTGATGTCATTTGGTCTCCTTTGCCAAATAATTTGTATAGCACTTCGTACACCATAATAGACATGGTCTAACTGCTAATCGTATGTAGAGCCTACTGTAATAAAAAGCTATAAAGAAATTGAGGTACAGTCAACAAAAGAGATAGGTATGCAGGATCGTCGCATAAAGTTGAAGTTTAGTAAGAAACCGATGGATGTTGTCGACTGAAATTTAATTTGATAAATGTTTGATAAATTAAGTATTCGAGAACATCCATCGGTTTCTCTTTTATTGACTGTACGATTCTTAATTTCTCATCATACTTGGCAAATTAATTGGTGAAGATGGAGGTGGCTCAACTCAATAACTTTATACCTAAATTAATTATGGAGTCGAAATCAATTCCAACTTTTAAAAGTCTATTAAAGCACCATGTTCTAAAAATGTTTGAATTGTAAGTTTGTACTGTTTTTTTTATTTTTATATTAGTTAATTTTAGTTCTTATCCCAGCGAAACCGTCGCCTAGCTTCATAAATAAATAATGTTTTTCGTCATAAGAGAGAATAACTATATTCTTTTTGAGTGAAATAAATTATCTTAAATCGTAAGATATACGACTTGCTCATACTAATAATCGACAGAACAGAGTGATATCAAATAATTACGTAAAGTAGCGTCCTTTATTGCTTAGTAACAGTTCGCCAATACATCACCATCAAGTTATTAACCTCAGAATTGGCACGGACTCATGACCAGCTGATTTCATTCAGGAGACATTTCTCTTTTACTCCGTCAGACATAAAAATAACCTGACAATACTATAAAACTCAAATATTTGCTCAATTATAAACATATAATTTTATTGTGCTTTCTCCATTCGAAGATTTCGCTTAGCTCCTTCCGTGGTAGCGAACTTCAGCAGCCGGAACAGATGACGATATAATATTCTAATATATGTTTATTTTACTTTATCGCTTCACTCATCATTTATAGTAATTAATGCATGGCAATCGGCAAAAAGAGCTTTCGATCGCACCGAACGGTATTTCGAATTCACGCCAATCATGACTGATGCAAAACGGCCATTTTTTAAACCGGACGCTGAGATCTATTGCTATCTCTTTCACACGCCGAAAAGGATGACGGAGCAAGGTAGATTTTTACGAGTCGAAAGTTTTTGCTTAAAACTTGAGTACGTAAGGCGCTGGAATGCAATATTCAGTTGAATATTATAAAAATAAAGTGGCCCGGATTGTGGCGATCCTATCGGCCAGTGCGGCGGCGGGCCAATTATTTGATCCGACTCTGTTGCCATGGCAACGGACGCTTGTTTCAACGCAAACGCCAATCGATTTTTCGGTCATTAAATAAGTTAGTGGCATACTTTTTATGAAATGCTCATAAAATTGAAGGTTACATGATACTTGGGGAATTTGTGCTATCAAGGCTTTTGATGTTAAGTAACTATTTGATAGAGTTTTTGTACAATAGAGGTGTTCTGTTCCTTCCTTTTTTGACGATCAACAAAAAAAAAAACTTATAGCGAAAATTATTTCCTGCCAGTACTTTACTCATTCCATCAAACTAAAATCTTTTTTGTTTTCACAACACCTAAACCACAGTATTCAGCTACACACACGTAGGTAATCTTCAGTTTGTGTACGTAGTAACATAAATTGAATAGTTTTCAATAGCAAGTGCAAAGAGCTGATGAACCGGAGAGAAAGCGTGGCGGGGGGTGATAAAAAGCTCAAGACAGAGAAAAAACGCAAAAAATATATATTCATTACGTTGCCTGTGGGTCTGTGAGACATGCCGACCGTAGCGTCAGAAGAAAAGAGAAAAACAAGAAATAAAAATATTTTTAATGGAAAATTAAGAAGATATAAAGAACATCTCGTGGAAGACCTGGATGAAACTCGCAACCAACCAGGGAAGTATAGCACACAAGGGAGGAGTATACTTAGCAGTGGGGGGAACAAGGCTGCCAATAATGTTGACGATGGTGATTATAAAATTAGATCTATGTGAGAGATCATTAATTATAACAGCACTAGCAGCGTCCCGCGGTTTAACCCACAAAAGTCTCGATCCCGCAGGAATATCGGGATCAAACTGGTTCCTAATTTTATTTATTTAAAAAAAAAATGTATGACATTGATTTTTACAACAAAATAAATAAAAAAATAAATTATGTATACAAGACCTTGTAAAACATTTTAAAAGAGTAACGGTGGAGTTTCTTGCCCATTCTTCTCCCATACGAAAACTACCTTTTGGAATGGGCGACTAGAATCAATTCTATTTAGTTGTAATTTTTGACGTTCAAAAGTGTCTATTGTGCCTATTTGAAATAAATGATTTGACTTTGGATCAAAAGTACCCTATGTGACCTGGTTATAAACTTACCCCCTTACTAATAAACGTATTATATCAGATGAATAGTTACACACCGATTTCTCTCTTTCAGTCGTCAGTAATTTGACTTTCCAAAGAAGAAGACAAAGCGTTGTGTAACTATACAGACGCTATATAACGTTTATTAGTAAGGGGGTATATGTGTGCCAAATTTCATCCAAATCCGTTCAGTAGTTTTCGCGTGAAAGAGTAATAAACATCCATACAAACTTTCGCGTTTATAATATTTTTAGTAGGATAAGGATAACATAGTTTTTTGTTTTGATCAAATTACAATTTACAAGTACCCTTTTGATTGCTTTTGATATCAAATACATCCTCCTTATTGTTATCAAAGTAGATTAGGTTATCGGTCAATTGGCATTTCCTGTGCTGTGATAATTTCAACACGGTCTTTGATGTAATTACTATATGTTATTTTGACTATCACTGTAAAATCTTACAGAAAGACTTTCTTGATTTTGAATTGCCGGATTGTTTATTTTATCTACTTCGCCCCACCATTTTAGCACGAACGAGCATATATTTTACCTTCAAGCTTAAAAGTTTTAAAAGAGTTAAAAGTTTAATATCTGTAATTCGTTTTAGTCCCAACTCCCAAGGGTTAAAATTGTATGTATTAAAAACCACTAAATTTATAAGTAAACTATTCTGCTGTCGCTACAACTCGCCTGCCCAGTGGCCAGTGGAGCAATGCGCGTAACTTTAGTCCTCCACAGGAAGTTGATTTTTACGTCATTATATTTTTTGTCACCATCAAAATGCTCTCTCGGTTTCTGTGATCCGATTCAGTGTAATATCTATGGCCTACTGTGGAGTGTTTTTAGGGTTCCGTACCAAAATGGTAAAAATGGAACCCTTATGGTGAGACTAAGTCTGTCTGTCTGTCACAGCTGGATATCTCAAGAACTACTAATGCTATCAACTTGAAATTTGGAATAGTTTTAGATGACGTTTGCCGAACTATTTTGGAAATAAGAAAGAAATAAAAATATATTATGTATATTTTTTGCAACAGGGACTGAAAGGGGGTCTGAAAAATTCGAAGTGGGGCTACTAGGGTATGTGGGGTATCGAAAGACCGCAATTAGCACATTCTCAAACATTTTTTTTTAGGCCACATAGTTTTCAGCTTTTGATGAAAAATGTAAAAAAAACACCGTTCCCCCCCTTATCTCATCAACAAAAGTTACATTAGTTCCACTATCGGTCAAGAGATGGCGCTGACATAAAACTGCAATATTCTACACCGCAGTGAACAGTGGTAAAATTCTCTGATGAATATAGGCCTCGCCGATGAAAATTTAAAAACATGATGGTACGGAACCCACGGTGCTTGAGTCCGACGATTTTTTATACGAATAATGTAAGAGATGAGCGTGTAATGTCTATTGTTAGGAGATCGGAAGATACAACTTTAGGAAGGAGTAGTACGAGTATATCCGTGTGGTAGTACCTACCTCATTAAAAGAGATTGGGACCAGAAGACCTCATACATCGCTTTCCATCAGGCGTGATCGAGGTCAAGAGCGGGCCCATTCAACAATAAAAAAACCGGTCAAGTACGAGTCGGACTCGCGCACCGAGGGTTCCTTTCACATTGGGAAATGGTTGGATAATAATTATTTTACAAAAAAAAATTTTTTGGTTAATTAATTTAAACTAGTCTGTTTTTCCGGAAGACGTAGCGTTGGAAGGCCTCCCACAAGGTGGACCGACGACCTTGTGAAGGCCGCAGGAACCCGTTGGATGCGAGAAGCACAGAACCGGTCGAAGTGGAAGTGCTTGGGGGAGGCCTATGTCCAGCAGTGGACGTCTTTTGGCTGAAATGATGATGATGATGAGTCTGTTTTTTTCCTTTTATCAATAAATAAATTGTCTAGAGTTTGAACGTTAACCTCTGTAATGTTAATTAGAGTTAATTCGCGGTGAGAGGCTGGTTACCCTTCACACAGGGTATCCTAGTACTGACGCCACTCTCTCACAAAGGATCATATTTTCTGCATTGTTGTCAAAACGGTATAATTATTGTCTCTATGTTTACTTATAACTATGTATAAAAGAGGAAAAATAAAGATATTATTACAGACTCATGACTGTATCAGTGTTTTAGAAGTTTCCACGACTACTAACGAAGACAACATCGTTTGTGTTTCAATTCTAAATTAATGTTTAAATGTAATACAGAGCCTTAGTCCTTAATTTAATTTAGATTCAATGATTATTGAAGTAATTAAAACAGTGGCTGCGAAATAATTTGACTACTATTGGCGAGGTTGCCAACTTTCAGAATGTAGGGTTACTTACACTCTTAACTAAACTTTTGCGGAAAGATCTTGCAATCGGCACCTTAATTGCGTAACACACTATCAATCGGAATCTGAATCATTTTGAATCAAATTGCTAATCCATTGCTTCCTAAGTTCGAAAAAATTTGTCTGCTCAACACGTAAATAACGCAATGTATGTTGTTGAACTGTCAAAATGAAACCGATTCCGATTTATAATGTGTTACGCAATTGCTTAGTGAAGATTAGTGAATTAGGCCGCTTGACTGCCCAAGGCAGAGCTGACGCTCATCGTACTAAGGTATCGTAACTAGATCTAAATCGAAATGTGACCTAATTAAATATTTTTTTCTCCACACAAAGAACCGTACAACGAATGTCACAGGTATGACGGCTAGTCAGTCATGTGTGTTGCCGATACCATCGAATTCTGTCAAACATCTGATCGAGATAACATCTTGTAATAATTAGACGTAGTATAAGGACCCCGGTTTTTGTGGTACTTAAAGTACCAGTACATGAGCTTGAAGTTTCATCCACCTCTGTCAATTTTGCCGAAAATGGTACTGCAACAAACAAAAGTCAATTCTATGTCTTTATGGTAAGGTTGTTTATTCTTTAATTACTAGTCACGGTGTGGTCAGGAGCTCTAGTTTATAAATGTGGTACTGTACAATATGTGACGCTTCCTCAACTACTCTGTAAAAAAATGGCGGATCTACAGACTGCGCGTGCGACAAAAAATGATTCGATGGAAATAAATGGTACCTATGTAAGATGGATTAATATTCGGATATTAATATTAAGATCTCTCTGACAATGGTCAGTACTTCTTTGTGCGTAGGTCAGTTTGGTTAATTATCATATCCATACTAATATTATAATCCGAAAGTAACTCTATCTGTCTGTCTGTCTGTATGTTACCTTTTCGCGCCTAAACCACTGAACGGATTGCGATAAAATTTGGCAGAGAGATAGATTGCATTCCGGGGATGGACATAGGACAGTTTTTATCGACATACCTCGCGGGCGAAGCCGCGGGCGGAAGCTAGTTATATCATATATATTCAGTTTTTATATTAGGTATTGCAACTGGTATAAAAACTGATTCCGAAAATCCAATTTCAAGACAATGGCCGTAATTCACTATGACCACTTAACGATTCCTTACTCGAACGAAACCACGTCAATTCCATAGCTCGTTCCATAGTTTCGTTCATTGTGTCATAGAAAACAAGGCCCCAGGCGATCTATTCTGTAAAAATCTCACCGTGAAAACTTAGGTGAGCTTGAAGTGAGCTGTCATTCCACCTGATGCTAGGGATTGGTAGTGTTGACAACTCACTTCACGTCTTCACCTTAGTTTTCACGGTGAGTTTTTATTACAGAATAGCACTACAGGTCTACCAATGCTGGTTAAAATCAAAGGTATGTATGTCTGAAGTACTTAGCAATAAAAATCGGTAAAAAAAGAATATTCTTAGAAGTCAAACTTGTTACCCACAGCAGTTCACAGCACAGCACTGTAAGAAAATAAAAAAAATTGCATCTACTACATACATACTTACTAGTTCATTTACGAGTACCTACCGTTCTTCACAAGTTCGTGTATCAAGTATTAAGATTAACTTGATACTCTCATAAGTGAATTGTATTATTTTTGAAAAATAAATGTCTAAAACCGTAAACATTCTGAACCTAGACTCAAAGCTCGCCATACTAAAATAACCAAATCGTGCGTCCACCATTGATTTTCAATTTAAACTGAATTCGTTACCTTTGAAATCAGGCCAAGAATTCGCTTGTGACTGACCAATTGAGAGCAACAATCGTGATTTCGCATTTACGCCTTCCAGGATATGACCAAACTGTACCTACACGTTAGGTTTGTTGTAGCAGTACTTTCCATTATACAATTTGTGATTTCATTTACATATTGTTAATGAGTTTCGCAGATGATCGCTATGGAACAGTACTCCTTAAATCACGGAGACGTCAGAATAGGCTTCATTATGCCATCAACGCTATTTGTTTAAAGGGGAGGGGAGCACATAAAGTCGGTGTGAGATAAAGTTTAATTACTTTTCTTGAATGTATGCCTTTATGACTCTGTTCTATGTTCAGTCAGAGGTGTCAAAAAGTTTGGAATTCAATTGTTTTTGGCCCCAGAATTGCAACTTTGCCCTCTCGTTGGCATCGACGTAAATGTTATGACAAGTTCATTTCCATTTCCAAGACATGTCACTACACGACACGACATGTCACTACTGTCGTGTGTACTTTTTCTTTCTTTCTTTCTTTATGTCCATTCATAGACTTCATAGTTATTTTATTACTTACCTCTGATTTTGCATCACTGCCAATATCCCAGTGATCCTTAATCTCGTGACAATAAGGATGATGTTGGGTTGCTGCAACTGTCAAAACCACAGTGATCTTTATTACTGTTAGTTTGAAGCTGAGGTAAAATATCTGTGAAAGGACTGTAGTAAGGAACCCAGAACTTATTAAATAAATTGACAATAAAGTTATGCAATTATCTTTAATTCAACATACCGTAAACAATTACAGGGTTTCTACAAGGTCTGCATGTTCTTTACACTGACAGAACACGCTAATTTTGTAAGCATTTTTTCTCCTAATTTAAGTATGCAATAACGAAAATTCATTAGGCTAAAAAAAGCGGCGCCATGTAAAAACCAGTCTAACCTTTAAAGTTGCCGGGTGCTTACCGACTATGAAATTAAAATGCTAAAGTATGGCAACCAAGGTGCTGATTACCATACGGATTAGCTAACCGGAAATCGTATGTTCACAGTCACGCCACAACCTTCCGTGGATAAGCAGACGTTTTTGTTGTCAGACCCTCCGCGACTGAAGTAAACTACTTGTAGATGTCAATTGCCCAATGGAGCGCTAAGAAACGATATATTGACGTAAATGCCATAGGATTAATAAAAAGTTATGTAAACGCGATAATCGACACACTTGATAGGATAACCGCGGCGTTAAGGCAGTTTTTAGAGGGCATTGTTCATCGCTGCACACGCAAGATTGCTCTGTATGCGTGAAATTATACCTGAAAGACCAAGTATCATAATGAATACATGACAGATGCAATGTACTGCAACGCACGCAAATGCAGAAATATAGACAATAGATATGTCTCTAAAACAGGCAGGCAGGCTGGTATCCAGCTGCATCCGGTTAGACTGGAAGCCGATCTCAATATCATTGGGAAAAGGCTAGACAGATGATGATGATGAGACATGTCTCGACATACCTAATACAGGAGCATAATTATCGACACTAATATACTCCTGTAACATGTCATGTTTAACATTAGCCATTATCGGCTATATTATTTTCTGACCTGTAAGCCAGCTTGCTAACTCAGTTCGGTAATGACCTCAAATGTGTGTTCAGTCTGTCTAACTGACAGCCTCTAAACCATAAATTCTTCTTCCTTAAACAGACGCCATTTGATGCGGTTTCATATGCGGTATCTGTTTCATAACCACTCCATCTACGATCTTGAATCTCAGTTACTAGTTGCCCATTTCGAAGCGTAGTAGGTACCTATACCTATGGAGAAGAACGGGCAAGAAACTCCATGGAAACTCTTACTTATAAATTATATTGTTACAAAAATATTAGTTACACGGTACACCATTAATGTTGAATTTATAATTATATGTGAGGTGGATAGTAAATGATGCAAAAAAGATACACACGTTTAAAACGTCCAGATAGCAAATAGAAAAACAATCCAAAAACGAAATAATTAAAATAAGCCGTGGCAGCTAAGATATGGCCAGTCCCAACTGACGGCGTCCTTTCACGAACATGACACATGGTTCGGCACCATTCAGTTTAACAGCTCATTCAGCTCAATCCATTTTTACCCACCACCTTGGTTCAACCCATAACTATATAATATCAGTGCATAGGTAGGTGGGTAGGATTAGTCGAGATTTTCGGCATCGAATCTAAGATTTTCCTAAAGGTTGGGCTTTTAAATTCCAATTTATATGCAAATTGTGACCAAATCCTGCAATTATAGGATTTAAAACGTATTTCGCTTGTGTCCTACTTTGACGAATACTGTGAAATATGTATTTAATGGGTGCCTTGAGAACAATGCGTGAAGATATAAACGTATAAATAGTTTATCGAATGGAGTTGGAACTGAGTCGTTAGTTTTAACGATGTTCGAGGTATTTCACACCTTCTAAATTCTTATCCAACAGATAATGACACTTGAATCCCAAAGAAAATATAGATTTTGTCCATATATAAAATGTCAAATCATGATTTAACGCTTGAAAAGCAGTCGCCTCTTTAAATACGTATTATAGCGATGGTCAATATGAAGGAGGGGCTCGTGGCTAAGGGCCGCATGGATCAATCGATCAGTTTTCTACATCTGTAAGATCAGTAAGCTACGCTTGCCGCGGTCGGTCCGTGGATGGGTTGTGGAGGTCAGATAGGCAGTCGCTCCATGTAAAGCACTGGTACTCGGCTGCATCCGGTTAGACGGGAAGCCGACCCCAACATAGTTGGGAAAAGGCTAGGTAGATTGATTGTTTGGTGAAAAATAACTTGTAAACCAACTTAGCGTAAACATATATTATAGGCTGGCATTATAGGCTGAACCTATAATGTTCCCACTCTTGGCACACAGGCCTCCTAAGCTCTCTTCAGGAGGGAGTGGACAGTAATCTACCACGCGGGCCCAGTGCCGGTTGGTAGATGATAATGAGCTATGGTCATCACACATTGTGGTTCAATTTTAACTGTCCCGTTTACACTAGAAGCACTGATGATACAAAATATTAAGCTGGTCATGAAGACCTAATCAGAAATTCTATCATCATAGTCTCATGTGTAATATATACAACGCAAGATATTTTACTGCTTCCCCTATTATAATATAGCTGTGCTTGGTGATCTCATCAACCCAACCAAATCTAGATAGAATACTCTACCTTCTCGCAGTAGTTCACAAGGACCATCCATCGGACACCACCTGCTTGCACAGGCTGCTACTCCAAATGTCTTGCAGCCAGCCTAAAACATTAAATCAAAATAAATTGATAACGTTTGAGAGAGATCTAAACACACCTCTTTCAACTCTATTAATCATTACTTGTCTAAGATTGACGAAATGTATAAGGGGTATAACCGACCAAGTTATTCAAGCAGTTGATGTGAAATGTGTCTTGTTATAAATAAGGTTGATTTTAGTATGTTTAAGGATGTGGAAGTTTTTTTATCTGTGAAAGGCAGTTCTGATCAAAAAGATATAGATGTTGTGAAGAATCTAGACAAACCGTTAGTAGTTCTAGAACTGGTTTCGTTTGATCGGAATTTGGCAGCGTTGGGATCCGGAAACGAAGTTCGTGATGGAAAGAAATATTTTAATTGTTTGGTCATTTGGGTGTTTGAAGTGTCTTTGGGACGTATTATAGGACCTCACGGTCCAAAGGTTTTAATATTTAAGGGGATGCGAAAAGGTAGCCCGTGAAATTAAAATTTTATGGTTTTTGCAACTTGCAGGTCAGTGCCAGGTTGTAAGTTGATTAAAATATGATTCACAACAAATACTTTAAATTATAATCATTAGAATCAGCAATACAACTCCTTAAGTTATAATTGGCTTAAAATATGATGATTTCATGAAATAGTCATTCAATAGGGAAATATGAACTTAGATAATATGATAACAGAATATATCTAACAGTGGCATTCCGGGAGTGCCGACAGAAGTGAAAACAACAGAATACTTTGTCATCACTCACTGACCGGATATACATTAAAACCGAGTACATCCCGAGGACAGTGGAACACATCCGAAGCGGGTATTTTTTTAATCGTCATAAAAACAAAACACGCGCGGTGTCGCTTACGGTAACAGTGGCGCGAATTCAATGGTTTTTTCCCATCTCAAAAAATTCCCAACGCGCCTAAAGAAGTTTTCACTTCAAAAATGATTGTCACGGGCTACCTGTTGCTTTCACCTTAAATTTATGTGTTTATATGTTGCTTTCACCTTAAATTCTTACGTTATTATATGTAAATCAGTTGCTATGTGTTTGTTGCTATGAGCACAAAAGCAATTCATGATAGACATATTGGTCGTCTTCTTCTTCTTCGTGTCGCTGGCATGACTTACCTATCTTGTAAAGTCCCCACTTTACAGACGGAATGGCAGTAGGATGTGATTGTGGAGCTATGTCGCTCTCAATTCATGATAGACATATTGTTCGTCTTCTTCTTCTTCGTGTCGTTGGCATGACTGAACTATCTTGTAAAGTGGGGCCACCTTGACGGAATGGCAGTAGGGTGTGATTGCTGAGCTATGTCACAAACCATGCTTCACCTTCTATCCTGCCCTCTGTGTCCCAAAACATGCAGTCAAAGTGACATCTGACCTGCCACTGACAACGCCGTGGAAGTGGCAAAGTTTTGGGCCAACAAGATATGTATATGTATATTGGTGGTATGGTTTAAATGCAGACTAAAATTACTGGCAATACCGCAAAATGGCATGTTAATAAACTTTTTGGCAAAAATTAAAATTAGGGTTCTTCCAAGCTTGATGCTAATATATTATAAATAAGTTTGTGCAATTCAAACAGGTTTTATATTCACGCCAAGGTAGAATAAATAAAAGAGATGACATGTTTCAAAATCGATACACGCGCGAAATTTAATCATACTAAAGTATAAATAAGGCCTCTTGTTCTAACACAAAATTCTCGGAAACAGCATGTCGGGGTAATCCCACATATAAAAGTTCACAGAATGTTTGATTCGACATTATTTTTAATTTAGTATAAACGTGTCTTCAATCTCGTTTCTATTATTTACTACTTGTAGCTGTCGAGTGTAATTTGCTTTCGCGATTTATTTTCCAAAAATGTAAACAAATACTTATAAGGTATGGCCTTAAAATTTTTCGTCAATTATTAAAAAAAAAATTTGCTGTTCCATACATTTTGACCACGTGCACTTTTCTATGAAACAGGTATGAAGTTTTATAAATGACCAAGCTAAGAGCCCTAGATTCTTTCTAGGTGTTTTTCTGGGAAAATTAGTGTGTTGTAATATTTCATAATCGTTTATGGCAACAACCATAACGCATTGTTTCGGCAAGTCTATGCGTCCACGCGAGGGAGCTTTCTCGAAGCTTCGACAAGCTCTCCCTAAATTTTCTAGCAAATCTTGAAAATGTTCAACCGCTTCATCTTTGCTTGCATCAAAAGTGCACGCTGTATAACGCAATTATCACAGTAAATCATCTGCACGCATCATTATCTCCCCAAAAAGCAATTCAGAATTCAGAGCACCCACTTTTTCATCTTTCACAGCAATTTCAAAACAAACTGTAACTGTTAATTACCTTGCAGGCTCTTCAGGTCCCTTCTGAGAGCTTATTAGCAAATTATAGTTCACAGTCTGGACCTGCATCTCTGTTAGTATTACCGATGTCGGATCATTCAAAGAGTTTTTTCGCTCCGATATTTTTTTCTCACAAAAAGTCTGAACAGCTTTTTCGTCGGACGAAATAATATAGGACTAATGGAGTACCTGCGGCCGGGTAGGGGGCAGTCCACACGAGTAACTGATGTGTTACTTCGATTAAAATATTATGACAGTTCATCTGGACCGGTATTTTGGATTATTCTTGTTTTTATTGCGAATTCCGCGATTTTAGGCACGTATTTTTGTACCTACATCTTGGCATTAATAAAGGTCTTTCAATGTAGGACTCTCCGGAAATCTTTTCAGCACATCTTTACTAAGTTCTTTTAGGTTTAATCCCTTCATAAAACTGTATAAGCCAGAACCCTTTCAGTTCTAAATCAATAATGATTTTATTAATAACAGTGATGTGGTTAGCAGTTATTTAACAACACACCACAAAAAACACATCAAAACCTGGGATTAATATTAAAACTGCGCCAACGTACAATTATGAATTAACAGCCAGAAACGGACCAAAACCGCAGTCATCACAAGCCGACCGCAAACAAAACGGAATCAATGAAAACAGAATTACTAAACCAATATACCTAAATAACTTAATTAGTTAGTCGTGCAAAGTGCATAACTGTTGTGTAATAAAGAATAATCATAATATGGTGCATGTGAACACTGTGGTAACTCTTTATTACAGTGCAAAAGCGAGTAAAAAGTTACCTTCAGGCCGAAGCGAAGTCATTAAGCTAATATAAACGAAACGACGGACGAATGCCGCCAAGCTTCGTGGAAATGCAACGCGGCCACAGAGTGGACGAGACCAGTAAGATGAAGTGATCTGGAGATGGGGCCCGCTGGTGTGGAAATCTGGGCTATTGATAAACACTTATGTGCAAACTGGAAAGGGCCTCCTACAAATCCCAGCATATCTTAGTAGCCCTTGTTCACCAATGCTTGATTATGTTAAAGACATTGGTTGGTTTCTGGGTTTAACCAGGTGACAGCAGTCTCGCTATGCCAATCCCTAAACCTCATTGCAATATTAAAACAAGCATTTATATTCAAAGTACTTTTCCATAGAAGATCCTGCATAATTCATCTAAAAATCAGTCTTGTCTTACTGATAAACCTACACTGTGTCCCGATCCCACTACGGTGGTACTCCAGATTTATAACCCGACAAAATTAAATCAACTTATAACGTATGTTGTGGCCATATCTCTATTGACCAACACGTTTCGGCAGTGAACAAATTGACAAGTTTATCCGGATATATCGAGGAGGACATTGAAAGCACTGCCGGTGATATACGACCGGAGATTTTTGATTTATTCGGGCTATAAATGTGAATGCGTTTTTAGGGTCCCATATTGACAGGAATCCGGTAATATATGGGATGATATACTTACATATCTTTCTGGAAGGAAAGATTTTTCTTTGCGACTAGTTTTAAATATGACAAAATATTCGAACTTTTGGTTGTAGAAAGTAGAAGTAGCAAAATGAAAAAAAAATGGCTTATTTAATAATCAGAAAAATGATGTTTTGATGATGATGATGAAGTGATGTTTTGTGGTCATATTTGATTACTGAAATAGGCGACTAGTTATTTATGAATACATGTGATTGGAACGGTGATTCTGCATGACAGATAAGTAAGTAATCATTTATTTACTAAAAAGACTTAGCCTAGGTAACATCAGTATAGTTTCAATAAGGTATGGCTATCACAGATGAGTAAGACCAAACTAGGAAAATCCTGTATCTTGAAGGATAGAGCAACAATATGAATTGTGAAAGAAGCAAAATAACATCGGTTGGCGGCATTCTATAGTTTTACTTTATTCTCATGGGAAAAATAGAAAGAATGTAGTAAAACATTTAAGAATGAGCACACACTGCGCGTCGGACACACGTAGTATTAAACTTACGGATTTTATGACGAGTATGACACCTCCACTCACCTAAGAGGACAAAGATAAACGTTAAATCCTCCACCTTTCCCACGGAACTCTTGCGCACGGCTCGGTCCTGGCCGTTCCTTAACGATTTCCATCATTGGACAAGTCGGTGATCCAATTAATAATAATAATGGTGAGGGCAAAAACAACGTTACGATGTGCGATTTTGGAGCCGAAATCAGCCCAAATACCACAGCCTCCGGCGGCTGAGGTCAACGCTCGGGAACTGGTTCAGAATTATTTGCCCAAAAAAGCCCTTGATCGTGGGACGGCGAGGGTTAGGCGGCACAGCCAGATTTTTGCAAGTTCCTTAACATTTTTGCGTTATACCCTCCGATAGTACCTATATATGTCTCCCGACCTGTTTGCGTTCCGAGAAATCTGAGGCGCTCTTGATTTTGGTTTATGGTGATGTGGTATTTGAATGCCCTTAAGGAGAAAGGAATTATTTAATACAGTTCAGTTACAATTTACTTTTAAATTGCCCAAATGAGGCGGGCGTTTTTAATCGCCGCGTACGCACAATAAAAGCTACAGACCGCGTCTGTCTGTCTGTTTGGATTAATATCAGAAATTAATAAGCTGAGTGGTGGCCAGTACACTTTTTTAAAGGTTTTAGTGATTAATTCCTTTTATAAAGACTGCCGATTTTTTGTGCAATTATTACACGTTTTGGAATTCTACCTGTATCTTTGTCTGATGTTTAAATACTGTGCCACAAAATTTCATTCGCCCATTTTGCAAGATCCCTATCACCTAACGATTAATAAAAATATACGTTTCTTACCCTTGCGGGTCGTTTTCCTTGCATTCCAGTGTATGGCCAGTATGACCACCGTCGGCTACCACCGTACCACCCAGAGCGTTTACCAAATTGTCCGTTTACCATCAACGGAGATTATATATGATATAATTATGACTTCAACATTAAAACGTCGTCAGCAGAACAATAACGTGTTATAAGATGGGTTTATTGCAGGAGGGATGGACCTGACTGCATACGAAATGTTTGTTCTGTGAGGATTTAAATTCTTCAGGACGTTTTTTTTTTTTTGTATTGTTATTTTAGAATGTTATGGTTCTAATTTTAGCTTGGTTATGGTTTAAATCGGTTAACGATGTGGTTGTGGATACAATCGGGTATGTAGAGTGGTGTTTATATCACACTAGCTGTTCCCCGCGACTTGTTGTTGTCGTCTGCGATCCGGGATGAAAAGTAGCCTCTGCCCATCTCCAAGCTCACGGTCTACTAATATGCCAAATTTCATCTAAATCCGTTAAGCCGTTTTAGCGTGAAACCGTAACAAACAAACATACAAAAATATTTTACATCACATCTATTCAAAAAGAGCTAGTGTATTTTTCGTAAACATGGATTAAAACAATAGCTCTTTAATCCCTAGCTTAAGAGCTATTTTAATCCCTTTATCCTAAAAGTGATTTGAATTTAGAATGTGGATATTGTAAGTGAAAGTTCCAATCACCAAAGAGATCAGTCACGAACATTGTATGAACAAGTAACAGGGTGTAAGATAAAAAAAAAAGCGCGAGTCAAATAAAAAAAAAAAATTGTAAACGAATAAAAACGCGCGAAAAGCATTCTGCCTTCGTTGGAATTTTTTATTCAAACTAAGTTTTTACTTAGTTTTATAAAAAATGAGGATGTCTTCCTCAAGTAATTGTATGTACTTAAATAAATAAACGTACTATTCTTATTTATAAGTTGCACTCACTTATTTTTTCATAGAGGTGATAAAAAGTAGAGTGTCCACCTCGGGAGCAACACTATTTTAAGCTCACTCTTGCATTCCAAATAGCCGTTTGCTCCCTTGGTAAACAATCTACTATTCTATTCTTTTTATAATATTAGTTTACCTAGATTGTTAACATATGTATACCATTGTATTTCGTATACCATATAACGATATATAATGTAAGTATACCATTGTAATCTTATTGCATGGTAATTATGATCAATCTTACGATTTATAACGTCCAAGGTGAAGAATAATCACACTAATATTATAAAGACGAAAGTTTGTGAGTGTGTGTGTGTTTATATGTTTGTTTTCATGCTCAAACGGCTGGACCAATTTTGATAAAATTTGGTATGGAGGTAGCTGACACCCTGGATTAACATATGGGATACTTTTTAGCCCGATATTCCTACGAGAACAATATTTAGGCGGGTAAAACCGCGGGGCGCAGCTAGTAATAAATAATTATAGGAAAAAGTAATAGTTCAGGAGATTGGGTATTAAAGATCTCTAGATAAAGTTGATTGCGAGAATTTTACGAGATTTAGCTGAGCTAATTGGTGCTTAGTGGATAATGACTGCAACGAGGTCGTCAAGTAGGTACCTACAGGTAAATGTCAACTTTACATTGTATTTTAAATACAAGAAACTTGGAATGACATGCTTAGAAAATTTTCCGAGTCAACTGATCAGTAGTAAAACTGTGTTTCACTTTCACTTTTTTAATGGGTATTAGTATGAGGACCTACCTTTACAACCCACGGATATAATTATTCAATTCCACTTAAAAACAGACATAAAACTGTGATCACAAAAGCCATGTGCATATTGGGAGGATTCCTACAATGTTTCCCTTAAACTCAGGCTTCTTTTTCTAGCTTCTTCCAAGCTGGGCCACAACACCCGGATCTCCACATTCCGCATCCAGTCTGTCGCCTTTTGAGCTGGTCGTTGGTCCATTAAGTTGAGGGTGTCCTACGCTACGCTTGCCGATTCAAGGTATCCGTTCAATGAATTGACTGCTCCAGCGACCATCAGCCCTTTTTTTTTTTTTCGGATGGGAAGTCATCAAATGACCCCTCCCGCTCTGGGTGGAGCGGAAGGGAGTGTCAGACTCTTGCTGACTAAAACCCACCCGTGTTCCTTCCTTAGCCCTTTATGTTCCGGGCCAGCGGTAACCCTTTCGGACAATCCCGCTGACCCGGCAGGCTTCGGCCCTATGGGGCCCCTCCTCGATGCTGACATCTCTTTGAGGCGCGCGTGGAACACGTACGCGCCGTCCGGCACGGGCCTGGTCTGGTCCTGATCGGACGGTGAGCTACCCATTACTCTCCGCCCGCAGGCCCGCGCCTACGGTGGCCGGGAGTCGTCGCGTGGCTCCCGACGCCCGGAGCGTTTCCCGCGGCGGCTGGGACGGGAAGCTCTCTCCCTCATCCGTCCCGCCACTTCCTTAACTCCCTTATCAGCCCTTCGCCTAACAATCAGCTCACTCTCTCTCACTTCCACTTCAGCTTTGATAACTTTGCAAGGTGTGTTAGTGATTTAGATACTTCTCCGGATCATCATCATCATAAACGAAATAAATAAACGTATTTTCTTTCTTTTCTTTCTTTCTTTTCTTTCTCTTCTTTCTTTTCTTTCTTTTCTTTTCATCATATCAGCCGGATATCACTCGGTACTGGGTACAGGCCTCGTTTTCTTTGTGCCATACATCCCGGTCTTTTCCCGATAGTTTCCTTAAAAGCTGCTCATTCTAGATGCATAGGGGAGGCCCACAATCTGCAGTGGCTCGTCTACGGGCTGTCAAGTTTCATGCTGGTCGGATAATAAACTATGCTGGTAGGTATAGGGAAACACGAAGAATGGAATCATATTTATGGAAATAAGGCACACTTCTAACTAGGGGGAAAACTTTTTACCGTACACTGTCCGACATTTTTCGTAAAAATAGCAACTAAGTGGTACATACGGGTTCCTGTTCCACATGTATTTTTCCAAATTATTTTACAAGTAAGAATTTCCGGATTTTTTTTTTTGGACAGTCTACCTTACGAAGGTTGCTGGGGTAGACTGGATGCGGAAGGCGGAGGACAGGCAGGGTGTTGTGGCGCAGCCTGGGAGAGGCCTATCTCCAACAGTGGACTGATATAGGTTGATTGAAGAATTCCCGGATTCTAATTTTTATCTATTATTACCTAAGTTTAACGGTAAGTATGTAAAAACCCTTCAAACCCGTTTGGTTACCATAAAGTAGCACAATGTTGGTCCCGGAAAACGTCCAGCGACATCGCGGCAGACCCAGGCGAAGATGATGATACGACCTTGACGCCTACATACAGGGAGGGTCCACACTATCTCAAGATAAAGAGAATTGGAAAGGAGAAAGGGAGACACTAGCAGCAAGAGAGGCAGAGGAGCAAGGCTGAAAAAAACAATTGCCTTAACAATTAACTCCGCTATAATACTGTAGCGGTATCTACAACGCCAAATGCGAACAACGCGTCATACTGACGTCACGCAAATCCTGCATCGCGCAAGCAGAGTTTACCGCGCAACTAGCATAAATACAACGGCCCGACATGAATCATCGGGCAGTTGCCCGCCAGACACAACATCCGTCTGGTCGGAGGATCCTCCCTTTTCTATAGAGTATGAGTGAACTTTACACCCTGCTCCTCATACCTCTATAATACCAACTTGCTTGCAAGGTATATGTGTTTTTATGACGGCATGAGTATCCACACAGTATCGATACAAAAAAAGAAGTGACCAGTGACAATTTGTATAAACATAGTTTATATACTAACAATTATTTTTCTAATAGTAAATCGAGTGGATTGCATGGCGTGCAGGGAGCGCGGCCACAAACCGCAGCGGGTAGTGGTACGCGTGAGAAACTAGTTCGTTGCGTACGCGCAGCCTGCACTCGTATGGTGATATCATAGCGTTTCCTCATTGTTCTATATTGTATACGAGCTTTAGTTTATTGAAGTTGGAAGAATAAGATAAGGTTTAAAAAGAGAGGAAAATAAAGAGAGGGTGTCGTAAAAGACACTTTTGAAGTAATTTCGATCGTATTTTCATCGAAATGGTTTTTGAAATGGTCCATTTTATTAAAATTTACACTGAAATATTGAAATGTTATTATAATTTATAAGACTTTTAAATTCAAGTTACGACAGCTAACATTAAATGCTTAATTTATAGCGTTAAATTCACTTTTATGGATCGTACTAAATTGACAAGTCGAAAATTTCGTAATCGAAAAATTGGAAAAATCATGCCAAAACAATAATAGTTTCAGAAATGTCAATAAGATACGAATGTTATTGTACGAGAACGATCAACATCTTATCTGAATGCAATCCTTAGGTATTGAAAAGTCACTTCTATATCGCGCAAATTGAAATTTACGTGCCAAGAAAACGCGAATTCGTACGAAATAATTTCAAAATTTTGTAATCGAAAATCGGCAACCCTGAAATAAAATAAAATTCGGTATTAAAATTTCACCTGTCGCCGTCAAAAGGGGTAATAAGTAGGTATGTGTTCATATCGTATCGGTTTCGGAACCTGTTCTCGATTTTGCATCAATGGGCGACTTCGGTGCGAAGAACTGCCTCGCCACTGATTTTGAACGTAAATTTCTTTTGCATTAAACACGTTATTAAAAAGCAATGTAAGTACAGAGTAGTTTGATACAGAGGCGGGTCAGAAGATTTAATAGTCGAAGAGTGAAAATTGTTGTGAAAATGTGGCTCTAAGGTTCAAAATAATATGAAATAGCATGGTTATTTAGAAAATCATTAAACCTTGTATCTTAGAAGAGGCGTTTACTTAGCAGTCACTTAGCAGTCAGTTTACTTAGCACGTCAGCTTTTTATTAGATTAGCTACTTTTGCCATCTAAATATTATTCTGTTTTCATCGCACACACTAGCATTAAAAAAAAAACAATGGCACTCCGGGAGTGCCGACAGAAGTGAAAACAAAACACAAACAGAATACTTTGCCATCACTCACTGACGGATCGGATATACATTAAAACCGAGTACATCCCGGGGACAGCCGAACACATCCGAAGCGGGTATTTTTTTAATCGTCTTAAACAAAACACGCGCGGTGTCTCTGGTTTTTTCCCATCTCAAAAAATGACCAACGCGTCTAAAGAAGTTTTCACTTCAAAAATATCTTTCTAAACTACAAAAATGACATTGCACTTGTCTAAATAAACGCGCAGCATCTGTGTTACCCTACTCTGATGCCCCGGGGACCATCTCATTTGATCTGGAGCGCGTCTTGTACTTTTTGCAGAGCTTCGTGCAAGTTTCGGCAGTCACTTACAGCGGGGGTCGGGCTGGCATCCCGACGAAGATGTACAGTGTGTTGAAGTGATATGCCACTTTGTTAGGGGGTTCAAAAGTAGAGATGGGGAGTTTCGCAGTTGGTGATTTTGAGAAGACACTTCTGGACACTAAATGCATTATTTTTTTTAAACGTGTTTTTGAATTTCTGAAATATTCGGAAGGACACGGAATTAGCGTACTTTGAACTCCTTAGACCGCAGTCAATGACTGTCTTATGCTAAATAACCTGTAAAGGTTGTTTATATTGGTTGGTAATATTTAAATTGCAGATATTGATTGTGCTGCACTTGGCTTTTCCTCAAAAGATAAAGCTGAAAATCGAATGTCGTGTGTCACCAACGGGTCTTATCAGAATACAACATATCGCAGCCTGTAATATATAATACCTGTATTCTAAATACGCTATATTTGGGTGACTCTGTCACTATACGAACAGTAATCGATCCTACGATTTGTTCGCAATTACTTTGTTACTGTACATAATTACTTTACTGTCTAACTGGTTGTGTCGTGAACCTACAGTGTATGATATGCTAGTGTGATTAATTATTGTTCATGAAATTATAATCTGATTTGAACTGCAAAACGTTTTTCTATTGCGCAATAACCAACACCACCCACTGTAGCCCACAGTAGTAATTAAAATATGCCTGACAATAACGACACGAAATCCTACCTTCTCCGATGACAGTGTGAAAATCATAACCTCTTAAAACTTACAGATATTTGGACATTGTCTGCCACATCCAGCACAGCAGTTCCGTGTCACCGCCACCTACATTATACACTTTGCAATTTTGTGGTGCACGTAATTGCATAGCGTTTTCGACTCAAATTTTTATGTTAAGTAGTTAATGTTTTCTTAAAATAATGAGTAGTTCGTCGTAATTGGACGGGCGGCGGCGCAGGCGCGGGCGTAGGGAAAATCGCCTGATTTTTATCGCGAGTCCTTTACGCTTTGGTATGTGGGATCCTTAAGTACTGTTATAAGTTGTTTTTCCAGCAATAAGTAGTACAGTAGATACTTACCTAATTATTTGGTAAATACTGGAATGGTTCCTCTTTATAAGGGTAGGTAGAGGTGGATGATCTGTTACGAAAAGTCAGTGTAGTACTGTGTGTGTAGTGGTGTAGTAGCATTTCCATTTACAGACACAGTCTTCATAGAGGAAAATCCTTTATGCTTTCAGCAGTCGATAACTAGTGATCATTTAAGATAAGAGGTGCCCGTGGCTAAATAATAACAGACGCACAAGTCAATCGATCAGGTTAAGCTACGCTGGTGCGGTTGGTCTGTGGATGTGACCATCTTTACTTACACACCGAGACCCCTCCGTGCTGCGGAAAGCACGTTAAGCCGTTGGCCCCGGCTGTCATTCGTGGATCTTTAACAGTCGTAGTCGTTACGGGTATTCAGAATCCCGAAAGTCTGACAACCAGTCTTGCCAAGGGGTATCGTATTACCCAGTAGGTAACTGGGGTGTGGAGGTCAGATAGGTAGTCGCTCCATGTAAAATACTGGTATTCAGCTGCATCCGATTAGACTGGAAGCCGACCCCAACATAGTTGGGAAAAGGGTAGGCAGAAGTGATCATTTGTTTGCGTTTATGTTATTACTAGCTTCTGCCCGCGACTTCGTCCGCGTGAAATTTCACCCTCTTAGGGGTGGAATTTCGAAAAACCCTTTCTTAGTGGATACCTACTCTTCACAAAGAACACACCCTCCAAATTTCATGTCTCTAGGAGCAGCGGTTTAGACTGTGCGTTGATATATCAACAATCAGTCAGTTTACCATTTTATATATATATATAATAATAATATACAGGGTTATTTGTAAAACACCAGCAACCTCTTAAGAGGTCATTGTACTCATCATTATGAACAACTTTTACTATGGGACCAAACCTGAAATCGCGAAAAAAAAATCAGCTGTTCCCTACATTTCGACGAGTTATACGAACATAAATGTAGGGAACAGCTGATTTTTTTTCGCGATTTCAGGTTTGGTCCCATAGTAAAAGTTGTTCATAATGATGAGTACAATGACCTCTTAAGAGGTTGCTGGTGTTTTACAAATAACCCTGTATATAAGAAGATTGATCCACAATTAAATAATATTATACCAAAATTCGAGAGCACAGTAACTACTTCATGTACAATACGACCGACGTAACTGTGAGGGCCTGAGTATAGCCTTTGCGAACTTTCGCGCATGTTCTCTCACTCACACTCGCCTCATTCACCATTTGGTTGCTAAAAAACGTTCGTGCGCAGCCTTCTGCGCGAAGTTCAGGCCCACCAAGTTACGTCGGTCGTATTGTATGCAGTTCTTTACCTAGAAATTACTCGCAATCAAAATAATAAGTCTTGGTAATTTCTTCCGCCCAATCAGTAGCCCCGATTATCGATTTATCAGACAAAAACAACTCGATCGACCTTAATGTATTTCTTGTGATATTTAAACGAGTAATTAAAAAAGGAAATAAATCTCCTTAATCGAGTCGAAAAAGTCGATTCGGACAGCCTTGTCCGATTACAGACTGGACTGGAATGCGATTGAGTTTCCTTTTTTTTTTCAATTAGCACAGTTCGCTGGCAAATTCGAATATTTTTTAAGATGACGTTTGTTTTATTAAAAGATTATGTTTTATTTTTTTTTTATGGTGAAATTTTATTGGTTATGTAAACGCAAGTACAATTAGAAACGCGTGCTTTTGGTGTAGAATTAGATTAAACAAACAAGAGATTTGTTTGTATGTTTGTTTATTACACTTTCACACTAAAACGGCTGAACGGATTTGAATGAAATTTGGCACATGGATGACCTGGATGGATTAGTACATAAATGATACTTTTTATCCCGATATTCCCACGGAATCGTCTTATGTGAAACCCATATTCAATAAGACCACAATGGCTACAGAATTTGACTCAACTAAAATGTTATATCTTGGATTACTGAAGAAAAAATACTTTATCCTCTGAAATGTTTTTAGTTATTTTCACAATGTGAATAGCCTCAGGCACAGCTCATTAATAATGCCTACACTTAAGTATTGATCTAAATAATGTTCTACCTACGTGCCAACCCACATTATATTATGTGTTAGGTACTCATTAATACAATTATCAACGCCCTCCCATGAACCTACAAGCAAATCATTGACTTCTCGTTTATCTAATTAAGAATAACTTATTACGTAAGTGAAAGATATTTTTAAAATCAGTCTTTGGTAATTTTTATTATATATAGGAAGTTTTCTTCATGAATTTCTTGGTCTTCATCAAAACGATGGTTTTGATGAAGACCAAAGGCTAGGTAGATGACGATCTGCCTAGAATTTTCCCAACTATGTTGGGGTCGCCTTCCAGTTTTACCGGATGCAGCTGAATACCAGTATTTTACATGGAGCGATTACCTATCTGACCTCCACAACCCAGTTACTGGGTACTGACGACCCGTAACGACTGTCAAAGATCCACGAATGACAGCTTGGACAAACAGCTTAACGTGCTTTCTGTGGCATGGAGGGGTCTCCAGCAAAGAAAGCCCAACATAGTTGGGAAGAGGCAGGCAGATGATGACGCGAAGTTGCAGCTCAATAAGTTAACTGAAAAAGGGCTAAAAAGAAACAACATTTTTTGAGCGATACGAACTTTACAAGAAAAACAAAAGTTACACACGCATGACGTGTCGGCTCCTTTAATTCCCGCTATAATCAAAAAGCCACAAAATGTAAAAATAAATCCACAACACGCTTTTTCGGAGGAGTGTCAAAATATCAGAGGAAATGCCCTTTCCGTGTTTCGTTTTAATTCGAGGGGCAATAGCTATATTGCCTGGGATAATTGCCCGCCATCAAAAATACCGTACGCACACCCGTTTCCTTAACTTTTCAAGTAATTTGCACTTACACAAAAGTGTCGATTAAGCAATTTAATATTCAATTATGCTGATTTTTATAATAATAATAATACAAACGGCTCGTAATTTACATGTCAGGTGTCAATCATTGGTCGAAATATATTCAGGTTTGATGTAAATTATCTGGTTCTACGTGGGAAGTAGGTACGTGAATATTTAAATATTTATCACTATCTTCTTTGTCAATTAATACGTTCAGTGCTGGGAACCCTTTTGTAGGGTTCAGTTTAGCGCAAGCGCAGCATAATACCGTCCTGAAGGGTGCACTAGCAATATGTACAGTCACGAGCACTAATATGTCAACACTTGGCAACTTTCAATTGCGAGTTTTTTCATGAAATAACGAATGCAACGTTGAAATACGACACTTTACATAAACCTATTGGTCCGAAAATACTATATTCCTAATAATATAAAATATCATTCAAAAATAAAGGAGAAAATCGCCTTTGAATAAAGCCAAGTGTATACATACTTTTGCTCGTGAGTGTACAGCGGTATGGCACATGAGCTCTTTGAAAAGTGGGTGGAGACGAAAGTGTTAACTAATGAATATTAAACTTTTACTTGCACTCTTGCGGCTTAATTTTTAGGGTTCCGTAAATAAAAGTAAGATAAAGTTAAAAATTAGACACCGAAAAAAACACATCTATCCTATAATATAAAATTCAAAGTCCTGACTGACTAATATATCAACGCACAGCCTAAACCGCTGGTCCTAGAGACATGAATTTGGAGGGAGTGTTCTTTGTGAAGATTATAGGTATCCACTAAAAAAGGGTTTTCCGAAATTCCACTCCTAAGAGGGTGAACGAAGTCGCGGGCAGGAGCTAGTTTCTTATATGGAGGCCTTCATATAAGAAATGTGTTTTTTCGGTGTTTTTTTGCAGCGGGATGTATCTTATGAACCGTAATAAAAAGACAGTAGAAATTTTCACAGAGAGTGTCTATTGTCGCTGTAACAAAAAGTTTTCACAAGTTTTCACTTCAAAAATACAAAAAAAAAATAAAGTTAACAAAAGTTTAAGGGGGTTTTTTTTACAAAATGTCTAAGGTGAAACTACCAATGAAAAAAGACAGCTACTACACAGGGAGAATGTTTACCATAATACATAAAAACTGACAAGTTTTATTAATAACATAGATAAATTATACACACATCAAAAGTGTCTAGGGATCAACATATATTTTTGCAATAACTTTTCTCCTGATTGATATTAATTAAAATTTTCTTTAAGGATTCATCAAATAAAGTGTTTTCGTTTGTCACAGTAACGATAAACCAAGTCACCTTTGCATTAATAAAGAAATTTGCCATTTTCCTAATAAAGGGATTTTTGACATTTGAACCACTAACACAAAAGTTCGAAAAAAAGACTGAAATAACAGTTTTCTTTAAAATTTTATTGGGTAACTTAAACAATTAATAATCCGTGTTTCTACCGCGAACACTAACAACACAAGAACATCGGTTTGGCATACTCAAAATGAGTTCATCCAAATCACGCTGTGGAATGGCCGCCCATGTTCGTTGCAACAACAAAAAAAGGTCTTCTTGCGACTGGATACCCTCCATATTCGGCAGAGCTCTTCTCTGTAGCATATCCCATGCATGCTCAATCGGGTTCAAGTCTGGCGACTGAGCAGGCCAGGGCAGGACATTGATGTTAGCTGCGGCGAGAGTCTGTCTTACAACTCTTGCGGTGTGCGGTCGTGCATTATCATGCATTAACTGAAATAAGGGACCGATTTGCACTTGTAGAGGAACGATGACGTCTGATACAATCGTCTCAGCATAAATTTGAGCGTTGAGGTTGCCTCTGATCCAAATCAACTCAGTTCTTCCGCCGATCCAAATACCCGCCCATACCATGATGGTTCCACCACTATAAGGATGGACTTCCTGGCAGGATTTTAATCGCTGTTGGCGTCCAGGGGTTCTCCAGTGTCGTATACGTCTTGTATCCGGTCTCATACCAAAACGAGACTCATCAGAAAAGCACACGAAACGCCATTGTTCTTCTGCCCAATTTCTGTGTTCAAGAGCCCATTGATATCGAATCCTACGATTGTGCATTGCTATAGGTGGTACCCGTAGCGGTCTTCGGGAATGAAGGTTCACTTCATGCAAGCGGTTTCTGACTGTTTGGTCGCTAATTAAGTTCCCTGAAGAGTGATGAAGCCTCACGGCTAACATCATGGCGGTTATTGTTGGAGCTCTTCGAGTTAAGATTTGAATGTATCGGTCTTGTCTCCGTGTGGTGCAGCGATACCGTCCTCCATGGCGCTCAGCCACGGTACCAGTGCTTCGGTAACGTGTCCAAAGTCGACTGATAACACTCTGACTTGTATTCAGAGCTAAAGCCACAGTACGTTGCCGGGAACCAGCTTCTATCATTCCCACGGCTCTGAGCATTTCTTCCCTGCTTAAATGACGTCGCCGCTCCATAATAACGTTGGTTTTAATCAGTAGTAGGGAAACAGTAGCACTAATAATGTCTTCAATGCGTTGTATGTTTTTATAGGGAAAATATTGACAGCTGATTTTCATCTTTTACTCGAATTTGATTCACAGTTCCTGATTCAAATTATGAAATGCACCAAAAAGGATCCATATAAATTTATAAAATCATAAATTTATTACAAAGCCACATCTCAATCTCAAGAAATCCGCATAAAAATGCTTGATCCCTAGACACTTTTGATGTGTGTAGTATGCTATAACTTAAACCTTTAATTTCCGACTTTTCTACACCGAAAGCTCTTGAAAAACAACCCTGTTTTAAGGACAGTATCATTCTTTCGATACTTAAAGGTAATTTAAATTACCAATACATGAACAACTATAAATAACAAGGTAACAGGAAAGTGGTAGCGGTTTGGGATGCCGCACATAGCACAACATTGCGTCAAGAAGGACACCAGCAGAATGACAATAATAGTATAATTAACAGAATGTGTTTATCGATCGTCATCATAGCGAAAATCATCGGTTTTCCTCCATGAGTACCTACTAATGTTATCGAAGATCTATGTTATTTTCCTGTAGGCGAAAAAAAAAATCAGCTGCTCCCTACATTTATGTTCGTTTATCTCGTCAAAATGTAGTGAACAGCTGATTTTTTTTTCGCGATTTCAGGTTTGTTCCCATAGTAAAAGTTGTTCATAATGATGAGTACAATGACCTCTTAAGAGGTTGTTATTGTTTTACCAATAACCCTGTACCTATACATTCATCATGAAAGAGGAAGAATCGTTCTAACGCGACGGAAACTGAAACCATTTTTCAGGCGGTTTCGTGATGGTTTTAGTACACAGGTGGTCACTGCCCTTTCGTTGACATAATCCCCCTGATCGTCACTTACGACACCTACCGGCAGTGGTACGTCGAGAACTGTCAAAAAATCAGGCCTATGAATAGCGCTCCTTTCCATTCCTAGAAACAGAAACACAACACGTCTATTTATAGTCAAGACCACCATGGTGTGGAATAAAAACTTTTTTCACTTCAGTAGCTCAAACATGTAGGTTTTGCTGCCTGAAATCAGTGAGCAAAATGCGATTTTGCTCACTGAGTGAGACAAAATAACTTTTTAATTATTTTTTTCTGAAAGCCGCGAATACCTATCTTATTCAGCCTTGGGTATACAATTCGAAACATTCACACTCTATCTCTTTCCCGCCATTAGAAAGAGAGAGAGACAAAGATCAGCCCTTTCGAAGTTCCGATTTTGAATTCGACCTCAAAGACAAACACGTTCGGAATTTCGTACTAACTAAAGAAATTTTGCAAAAAGATAATTATGTCTTTTAATGTAATTTATTGAATTTTTAACTTATTGTTGTATTTAAACGAAAATAAGTAGGTATTTACTTCAAATATAACTGATATTTAACCTGTAAATATTTATTTCTGGTTTTATTAATGTTACGTAATATATTTTTAATAATAAAATATCATGGGTGCTATTTCCGAACACACCTTACAAAGTGTTCTCGCTGCTGAAGTGAAAAGTTATGTGTGTTACACGAGAGCAAAGTTTTTTGCATCTCGTGCCTTTGAATCCCTCGCCACACTCAGGATTCAAAATCAGCACTCGCAGCAAAAAACGACTTTGCTCTCTTGTTGCACAAATAACTATTGCAGCGTATCAAAGAGAATAGAATCCAATGAATGCAAATGACATCATTGAATACAAACTTACTTTTTATTAGCGGCCAGTTTTTGTCTAATATTTAACTGTAACACATAACTAGTCCGTTTGACAGATTGGCGACGAACGCCCCAAGCTAAACGTGCGCTTTAACACGAGAATTGGCCGAAAATCTGAATGTTACTCTCTTAACCCTTAACCTCATCACTATAGGCACTATTTTCCTTTATTTCAACTGCAAAATTATCTTGGTCAAAGTTTTCTTAGACCAGTTAAGATTGATCTTTATGTTGGATAGCTGGTAAAGGGGATAGGGGTCAAGTTTGTCTGGTAATAGATGGTAAGTGATAATATACGCCCATCCCTAAATCGGATGTTCAGCTTAATCACGTTGGTTTTGTTTTACGATCGGTCGTGAACTGTTGCGACTAATCGCTTTGTGAGTGGGGTGGAGGCGACGGACGATGGCGTGTCTTAGTATATGTATGTGATTATATTAAAGGTGCTATATTAGAAGGAAATAATGTTATTCATCTGCCTGTTTCGTGCCACTGCAGGGCAAAGGCCTCCCTTCCCACCTTCCACTTTTCCCGTTCAACTTCGATTGTCAATCCAGACCAATCCTTTTAGGCCGTAAGCACACGGCGTATTTTAACAGGTACCGACACACATTCTTAAAAAAAACATGCTTGTAGGTACGTTTTAAATTGGCATGCCCTGCAGCTGTTCACATTTGCTAGAAACAAGCCTGCTAGTTTTAAGCATACTCCTAAATAAACGTGTGACAGACGCGCTCGAAGCACTCCCCTTTCCACCCGCACCTCAGGTAACATGCTCGAAAATCAAACGACTGTTGATTTTGGAGCATGATCGAATTAAGCATCTCATTACCAGCAATGTTTCGACACACATGCTACTAAGTAGCAATTGCTCAATAATGGCATGCTTTCGTGCTAGTAATGAACATGTGTGTCAGTACCTAAACGCGCAGACGACGCGCGTTTTCGGCGCCGTAGATGCTGATTGCTCGAATCTCGTTTGAAACGCGTATACGCGAGTCATCTGCGCGTTTAAAATACGCCGTGTGCTTACGGCCCAGCTCATCCCGCCATCTCTTTCTGGGTCTGCCGCGTAGTCGTTTCCTGCTATTTGGTATCCACTGATGGTTTTTTGCGTATTATTATTATTCTTCCACCTTTCCTTGTGCTATACCTTCTCCGTCCAATTGGTTAGGTTAGGAAATCGTCACGCCAGCGTTTCTGAGGCCTGTCTCGGTGGCGACGCCCGTCTTCAGGCACTAATATGGACCGAAGCCAGCAGTGGAACAGAGCAGGCTGTCGGTTTTTTTTTTCCAGACAACTGTGATACACCGTGTTAGTAAAGAATATTATAACTTATTACTAGTGTTAGCAGTTAAAATACAGTAGAGAAGAAGACAGAATATATGTATAGTATTGTGAAAAGGACATCCCCAAATTAATGTTTAGTGATTGTCCTTTTATTTTTTAGGAAATCATCAAATGACTCCTCCCGCTCTGGGTGGAGCGGAAGGGAGTGTCAGACTCTTACTGACTAAAACCCACCCGTGTTCCTTCCTTAGCCCTTTATGTTCCGGGCCAGCGGTAACCCTTTCGGACAATCCCGCTGACCCGGATGGGGCAGGTCCTTCTCACAAAACTTTTAATAATCGGAGAGTCGATACTCTCCGCCATAGTTTTTAGAATATTGCTCCGACCTATGTCAGATGTGGATGTGGCCAGCCCAGTTCCGCTTTAGTCCAGCAGTTCAAGGAAATAAGGAAGTCCAAATAACGAGAATTAAGTATCTACAATATAGCAAGCCCTGTGCCTCATGGGATTCCCCATCGGCAAAAATTACAAACTTTCATCACCTATTATTGTAACCCTCAGACCAAATAAAAAACCAAGACAGAGGGCTGTCAACAGTAAAGTGAGGCCGGTTTCGTAAACATGTGTGCACATAGTGAGGTGTAGTTTGATTGTAAATGTGTGCGTGTGAGCGTGTATGCATGCACAGAGCGGAGGTTTAGTTTTTGCATGCTTCACTGTATTGTTCGCAGCGCTATGTCTTGACGTTTTAATTTGGTCTGAGTTGTAACTCGTAACCATTTATAGGACAAATCAAAAATCTATCGTTCACTTACGTTATAATAAGGAAGTCTTGTCTAAAATTTCCAGCTTTTGGACCCAGCACCCTATTCGCGTAACACACTATTAATCTGGATCATTTTGAAGGATATTGCTTATCCATTGTAACTATCCTTTCTTGCCCATTACTCGACTACGAAAACTACTACGAAACTACGTTTTGGAATGGGCAACTAGCTTCAACATTCTGACTAACTGATCGACTATTTAATTTTGACAATTCAAAGGTGCCTGTACATGGTTTAATTGAAATAAATGCTTTGAGTTTGAGTTCATATGTTGGAAAAAGTCTGCTCAACAACGTAAATAACGCAATGAATGTTGTTGAACTGTCAAAATGAAAGGCATTGCTACTGGTTTACGCAATTACCCCACTGAGTGTTGTCTGTCAGTGAACTTAGAATGAAGATTAGATAACTGTTTAATTTTAAAACTCTTTGCACAACAATGGAGAAATCATTTATCATTTTTAACATACACACAATGATATCATAAAACAATAGGGTTTGGGGCGAAGATAAAGCCTCGTAAAATATTGTATACTTTCGCTGCGCACAAACCTTGTCAAAAAGGGGTGCGTGTCGAATGTTTTTAAAGTAAGCTTCTAGAATGCTCTAGAAGTTTTGACTCTAGCTCTCATTGGCCAAGCGGGGACGAGAGGTGTTACATCCAGAAGCGCGTGGTTTGTGGCGGGAGCGGTTAGAAATAGCTTCGCGTTATACTTTTTTTTATGTCACTGATAAACTAGCTACTTACCCTCTTCGACATTTCCAATCTAACTACTTCTCTTAAGAAATTCCGATTAAAACTTTAAAGTGAAGTAATGCTAAGACAATATCTCATTACGTTTCAAACTGCAGGCTCTAGTACATTAAGCACTAAGTATGCTTATGAAACCCTAAGATACCAACATTGTCAGCTTCGAGAGTTGGTGTCGAAAACGAAACGAGACTTCGTGGTCGACTGGTTCAGACTGATCGAGGTGCTAAGTTTACCTGGACACCAAAAAATATGGAGAAAGAAGGTTCACTTAACTAGGAAACCATCTAAGGCTGGAGATTCAGAGACTTTCTTGTAATCCTTGCTAAGAAGCGCAAGCGCATCTTCAAAATTATGTCAAAAATAACTTCAAAATTGCCCGCCTTGCGGCGCCAGGTCAGTGGCTTGCCTGGCTTAAGTAGTTAATATCCATTACCTACTTAGGCTTGACTCAAGTTTTACTGACTTACGAAAACCTCACGGACTGTCCCGCCCTGAGACAGGAGAGTTAGTGATAGTGAGATTTCAGTTGACTCGTGCCAAATGCCTGTTCTACAGTTGTTTTTTTTTTTTAACTTATGATTATAATTGATTGAAAACTAGAGTAATTATGGGACCAAACCTTAAATGACGAAAAAAAAATCAGCTGCTCCTTACATTTTGACGAGTTATTACGAACATAAATGTAGGGAACAACTGATTTTTTTTCGCGATTTCAGGTTTGGTCCCGTAGTAAAAGTTGTTCATAATGACGAGTACAATGACCTCTTAAGAGGTTGTTAATGTTTTACCAATAAATCTGTATAAAAGACAAGAAAAAAAAAACAGAACAGAAAAATAGGTACAAAGGTGATGCTTGGGGTGATAATAGTGAAATGAACGAGTTGAAAATGTAATTTTACTTCGTAAAGTTATAAACCTTCTGCTCGAATTTCCACCAGTTAAATCCAGCTCGTTATCGGTTCATAGTTCGGTGGATAATAATTGCGATAGTTACCACTTTGCCTCACCGACCTACCTAACGAGGTAATGGCGGATTTGTGACTTGTGACTACATCATTCTTACATTATTGGAGCGTGGCTGTGGAGGGGTCAGTCTTGATTTAGATTATGTATCTCATCATCTACCTAGCCTTTTCCCAACTATGTTGGGGTCAGCTTCCAGACTAACCGGATGCAGCTGAATACCAGTATTTTACATGGAGCGACTGCCAAACTGACGTCCACAACCCAGTTACTAGGTAATACGATACCCCTTGGTAAGACTGGTTGTCAGACTTTCGGGCTTCTGACTACCCGTAACGACTGTCAAAGATCGACGAATGACAGCCGGGACCAACGGCTTAACATGCTTTCCGAGGCACAGAGGGGTCACGGTATGTAAAAATGGTCACCCAACCACAGACCAACCGCGGCAAGCGTAGCTTAACCTGATCGATCGACCTGTGCGGCTGTTATTATTTAGCCACCCAGTCCATTCAGTCATTGCCACTAATTACCCAAACTGGGTCTCCAACCACTATAAATACTCCGTCACGTGGTCTACTAACCGTTGTCCGTAACTCAGTGCGTGAGTTAGCTAGGCAACACCTATAGAAAGTGGTCAACGTATTCATGCCAGTTGCCAATTGGCATCAGGCCGCAAGTTTCTTAGAATGGACCTCGTGACGCCATATTTATTACCTAGTTTGGTGTTAGTATTGCCAAAAGTTTACCTATGGTTGTGTGCTGAACTGCTGATGCTGCAGGTGTTATCTTGGATTTGGTGTTATCTGCGGAAATTGTGGGTTATTTGTGTTCTAAGCTAAATAGCTGCTTTATGAATTTAACTAGCTGCGCCCCGCGGTTTCACCCGCGTAAATTTATTTATTTGTTTATTCATTACACACATAGGTACAATTGTTTTAACAGGTAATACCCAAGCTAACAAAAGTAGTCATAGATTGCTAATTGTCCAGTCCCAACAATATAAGCACAAGTTACACAGTTAAATGTCGATCCCGTGGGAATATCGGGATAAAAAGTAGCCTATATGTTAATCCAGGGTGTCAGCTACCTCCATACCAAATTTTATCAAAATTGGTCCAGCCCTTTGAGCGTGAAGAAGTAACAAACATATAAATACACACACACTCATAAACTATCGCCTTTATAATATTAGTGTGATGTGATGATAGTACTAGCTTTTGTCCGCGACTTCGTCCGCGTGAAATTTCTTGTTCCTGACCCACCTCGTCGCATTGTTTCGCCTGCCCGCGCTATTACTTTGTTTTCGCTGCCATGTTTTGTTTTTGCTCGGCTCCTAAGGGTCCTAGCGTGATGTTAAATAGCCTATAGCCTTCCTCGAGAATTGGGCTATCAAGTGCAAATTTTTTTTTTTTAATGAGACTGGTATTTCTAGAGATTACCCCCTACATACAAACTTACAAACAAACAATTAGTTCTTTATAATATTAGTATCTAAGATGTATGAAATTGACCGAGAAGGCTTGTGGCTAAGTAATAACAGCCGCACGGGTCGATCGATCAGGTTAAGCTACGCTTGCCGCGGTTGGTCGGTGGATGGGTGACCATATTTACGTACCAAGACCCCTCCGTGTCTCGGAAAGCACGTTAAGCCGTCGGTCCCCGGCTGTCATTCGTGACACCAAAGTCTGACAACCAGTCTAACCAAGGGGTTTCGTATTACCCAGTAACTGGGTTGTGGAGGTCAGATAGGCAGTCGCTCCATGTAAAATACTGAAACTCAGCTGCATCCGGTTAGACTGGAAGCCGACCCCAACATGGGAAAAGGCTAGGTAGATGATGTGTGATATTGTTACGGGAACCTGCCTGAATACTCTGCTGCAGGTCTAGTTTGTTGCTTACAACAAAATCGGCCTATAATGTTCCCACTGCTGGGACACAGTCCTCCTCTCTATGAGAGGGAGTGGGCTGTAATCTACCACGCAAGCCCCGTGCCAGTTGGTTTATTGCTTGCAACATTCAAAAGCTCAGGGTTTGTCTAATATGTGAGAGTTGTTTTATATGTTTTTCAGGACAATAAAAACAAGAAAGATAAAGATTGCCTTGCAATCGAGCTTAGCAGGAAATATCTATAAAACCCCCTTGAACTTTTATACGAACATAAAAATATGAAGTTTTATTACTCAAGGTAAGTAATAAAACATTAGTGGTTATAAAGTACAAATGCATTCATTCTTTTCCTTGACAAACCTACCAAAGATTTTCCTGTTTATTACTTTTTTTTTTAATTACGTATCAATGAATAGACCACAAAGTTATAATAATGAGTTGAATTTAACAATGGATGTTAAATTCAATGTATCGATTCTGACTTTGAATTACCTAACCACAAACCATAGGTGTTATCCATAGTAATATAATAAATAAATAATATTTTAAAAAATCGAAAGTAACTCTGTCTGTCTTATGTTACCTTTTCACGCCTAAACCACTGAACGGATTTCGATAAAATTTGGCAGAGAGATAGATTGCATCCCGGGGAAGGACATAGGATAGTTTTTATCGACATACCTCGCGGGCGAAGCCGCGAACGGAAGCTAGTAACTAATAAATAAACAGTAACAAATCATTATAAATTATAAATAAGTCGTGTCAATGACCACCAGATAATTTATCACCGCTACACTTAATCACCGATGGTGTGTTAATTATTCAATATATCACCCGTAAAAACTCAATTTGAATGGCGTTGGATCGTTTATCAAATGTTTGAATACGCCCTTTTGAACTTATTGATTATGGTTTGATGTCTTTGTGTTTTTTTGTACGCATGGCTACATGTTAATTTTGTACGCACATCAAGCCTATAGGAATACAGGAAGATTTTTTATCACCATCCAAATTTTTACGGGGTGTTCTTACCCATGAATATGAACAATTTTCACTATGGGACCAACTCTGAAATCACGAAAAAAAAATCTGTTGTTTCATACATTTCGGTCAAGTAGGTATTGAACTTTTGTATTAAACTGCTGATTTTTTTTTCGTGATTTCAGAGTTGGTCCCATAGTGAAAGTTGTTCATATTCAAACACCCTGTAAAAATTTGGATGGTGATAAAAAAATCTTCCTGTATAACCAGTATAAGGTAACTTCTGATTGTACGAAAAACCTATACAATGAGGTGTCAGCTAAAAGTGGAAATTTATAGCTTGATGTGTCGCTGTACCTATCACGATTTAACCTCGGAAGTTTACTTTATATAAAAGTTTATCTTGAGGGAATAGAACCGAAATAGTACCTACGGTTAAGGGAATCAACACCATATACAGTGTGAGTCTACATAATGTGCAGATATTAAAATGAGCGAAACTATGGTCAATTTTATCCACGGAAAAAATATTTTAAAAATCTTGCCAATTTTTCGTTTTCGATGGAGAAAATCCAACAAAAGATTTCCACGGTTACTCTTTAAAAGTGACTTCTTGAGTTTACTAAAAACTATTAACTCCCATTTGATAAAACTGTATTCCTTCCACACAAGCTCACATAGACACGACGCGACATACCTTGCTTCATAATTGAAAGAAAATTGAAATGTCTCGACCCGGGAACCGATTGCCGACAACCCCGTTCTTAATAGCCTTTATGTATGCAAATAAGTGTTTCACGATACATGATAATTATAGCTTTCACATAATACATAGGTACTAGTTTGCTGTAACACCCATAGTTTGTACACACGACGTGATAGCAAAATAATAGAGTCGTCGGTACAGCAGTTTAGGTGAACTGCATTCGCGACTTATTTGCCAAAAATTTAAACAAATATGAGTTTATGGAAAAGTAAATTTAATTCCCACACAATAAAGCTCAGTTTACGCTACAACTTCAAGCATTTTTATAACATTTTCAATAGTGCTAGTCACTCTGAAATGAACTTAATTGGCATTACAATAAAGTTGTAACTTAAAATAACATCAATTTAAAACAAATTTGAATAGACTTTATATACATATTTTACCCCTGCAGTGGACGTGTTTTGGCTGAAATGATGATGATAAAGGCATTTGGTAACTCAAAAGAACAAACTCAAAACATTTATTTCAAAACAATTTAAAAACACTTTTAATTTCGCAACGACTCAGTCAGTCAGAAAGTTGAAGCTGGTTGCCGTTCAAATCGTATGTTTGAACAGGCGAGGCCGAGAAGAGGTTTGCATCGTCATCATGTCTCTAAAATCACGGTTACGCTATTTCAATATCTTCAGGGATGCAGTTGTCATGACCAGAACTGAGAAGTGTGGGCCATACGATACTTACAATTAACAGGTCCAAGCCCGAAATTCTGATAGGTATCTGTCATGGCCGACCAAACGGAGATGACAGCCCCAACTTAACACCTTTATTCCAGATACTACCACCAAAAGCAGAGCAGGATGAGATACGGAAGTAGACTCGGATGAAATTGACGACAGATCCTAACAGACAAATATTGCAAAGCTTCCTTTTTTAGATGCGAAGCGATTTTTAGATTTTTCCTTTGTTGATGCTGATACAGTCGTTAGGCGTAGTAAGAAGCTCTAAAGTCTGACAACAAAGGGGTATCGTGTTAGGTCTCTGCACACAGCCGGCGTGGCGTGGCGGGGCGCGGCGTAGCGGGGCGGCGAGGCGGCGCTGGCGCGGCGGCAGCGTTCAAACTGCGGGCGCGATCACGTCCCGTCCCGCCGCGCCCATTAACAGTGTTTTTGTACTGCCTATGGCCCAAATCGTACAAACATACGTGAGCACGAACACATTCGATTAGTTTTTCGACATCCATCGGCAGTGTGACTACCACATACGCAAACTATACAACACAAAGCGTCGGCGTCCCGCCACGCCATGCCCCGTCGCTTCTGAGTTGTATTCGCGCTCGGCGCGGGCGGCGGCGGCATGGCGCGACGGTTACCGTCGCGTCGAGCGCGACGGCTCTGTGTGGAGTCGTCCGTAATATCACATGAGTAGACAAACGGAACAGAGGCAAAGCTTCTTAAGAACGTGCAAAATTGTTACCTATTTTGGTAGGGTTGTCACAATTAGGTTAAGACAAATTAAACAAAACATTTGTTATTCAGTATGATAGAATACCTACTTTACAAGTTACTTACTCTAATAATTTTCTTTTTACCGACTTCAAAAAAAGGAGGTATAATTTTTCTTTTAATACCATTACCATAGTTTATTCATTTACATTTCATCTGCATGTGGTTGCTATGGATATTTGAGCTTATTGACAAAACGTCAGATAAATAAATACAAATTAAAAGAAACTTAAAATATGGTTTTCTTTATCATAATTATTAATAAAATAAAGGTTAAAGTATGATATATTTTTATTTTTTCTAGTATTATTCATACACACAGTACAATAAACAACCATTATTATAGCGCTACCTTGAAAATCTAAAATCCTCGAAAACCTACTAAGCGAGCGAAAGTGATGCAATTACTTTTGAAACGCAAAAGAAGAGCGATGGCTATGGCTACCTTGCAACTAAAAAAACAAACAACGTGCGTCGCAACTCGCAGCCCTGAGATTGTCAACTGGCTGTATCAGCGTAAACCGGTTTTTTCCAGTCTCGCCGCGTACGCGACAAGCGGCCAGTGGTCACGCACACATGCCCCGCGTGCTTGTAGTAGTGCAACCGATTCGCGCGGTTGTATGAAGCTTTATCTCTGTACCGTTTGTCTACTCATGTGGTAATATCTAGTACATTACAACTGCTCAGCGTCACATCGCCGTCCCGTCCCGCCGCGCCGCGCCCGCTGTGTGCAGAGACCTTTAAATAAGTGCTAATGTAAGTGACATACCAATAGAAAGAAGATGTTTCAAACACTGTGACATTAACATCTTTTTTAGCGATTCTAAAGTTAGTTTTGGCTCAAATACGAGACGAGTTCACGGTAATAAAGAGTTTAATTCTGATTTTATGACTAATCAAAACACTGAAGAAGTGACGCAATTACATTTTAGATTATCAAGACGAACGTATATCATTCTATTAAATTCAATTTAGACTTTTTAATAATCCTAGTTGAAATGAAAACTTCTGCGCGTTGGGCATATTTTGAGATGGAAAAAAAACAATTGAACTCGCGCCATTGTTACCATAAGCGACACCGCGCGTTTTGTTTATAAGACGATTAAAAAAATACCCGCTTCGGATGTGTTCGGCTGTCCTCTGGATGTACTCAGTTTTAATGTACAATCCGATATGTCAGTGAGTGATGGCAAAGTATTCTGTTTGTGTTTTGTTTTCACTTCTGTCGGCACTCCCGGAGTGCCACTGTTTTTCTTTTTGCCAGAAAGTTTGAATTGGTTTTTCATCTGACTATGTAGACAAAGTTGTAGACGCCAGCACATCAAGCTACTACAATCTTTCAAACTGTAATAGATTTTCAACTTTATCGCTAAAGCATAAGATTCAATGTTGATTGGGAAAATTTGACAGTTTCGGGTAGCTTGATGTGCTTGGCGTCTGTACAAGAAAGTATATAATCAAAAATCCTATCAGCCGGTCGATTCTGTAAAAATCTCACCGTGAAAACTTAGGTGAAGTGAGTTTGATTTTGCTAGAAATTGACATTGACAGCTCACTCCACGCTCACTTCACCTAAGTTTTCACGGTGAGATTTTTACAGAATACCACCACAGGATCTCAAATACCTATTTTAGTAATCCCGAAGATCATAAAGATCATGATTCCAGTGCGAAAAAGGGATGGTGCTATTGGTCAAGTCATAGCTCCGTCACTCCCTTACACTGGAATTATGATGGTATTAAACAGTCATAATAAGGCACCTGGGCCCTGTTTTATAATTCGACAGGTCCGACATGTCAAAAAGTGACATAAAACTTTTATGCGACAAAATTGCCATGGTGGAAAATTCACAAATATGTCGGATTGTCGCGACAATCCGTCATTTTTCTGTTTCATAAAACTTTTTGAGCGACAGGTGACAGGTGACAATTTGCCGTGAAAAATTTGTCAAATCTGCTTTATTAAACAGAAAATTGTCATGACATATTGACATGTATGTAGAATTGTCCGACAGTTCTGACAGGAGCGTTACCCACTGTCGCGAAATCATATTTTGAATTTCGAAGATGTCGGAAAGGAAATATAAAAAAAAAATGAAATGGTTCGCGTCAAATAACTTTGCCGCTCTGAAGCTAGGCATTTTGCTAGCCGCGTATGCGCGCTGCTGTTTTATTCATAGGATTAACTACTGCGCAGTGATTTGTTGCCTACTTCAGAGCGGCAGTTATTTGACGCGAACTGTACAATACGACAGACGTAACTTGGCGGGCCTGAACATAGGCACTAAGAAATTTCGCGCATGTTCTCTCACTCGCACTCGCCTCATGTCACCATTTGGTTCCTAAAAAATCTTACTGTGCAGCCTTCTGCGCAAAGTTCAGGCCCAAGTTACGTCAGTCGTACTTATTGTAAGTCTCAGCCTCAGAAACATCTCCTACCAATTACCGTTGTCCACCAGACATAACAGCAGCATCCGAACACACAACAAAAAACAAAAAAAAAACAAAACAAAAAAATCTTTAAACACTTGGAAAGCCAGCATCTATTTCGACAGCAAAGTATTAGCTTTCGTCACAGTTTTAAAACGAGCGAAGTCGCTTTTCTAGACTCGTTGGGTCAGTGACCTGGAAATGGAAAAAGAACTATTTGGCATCCGTTTGAGTCGATGTTACGTGACGTTTCTTTCATCTTGCTTTAGGGTTCCGCAGAGAGAGTTTGTTTCCATGAAAACAGCTGTTATTTAATGACAAGGCAATACGTAAGAGAACTGACAAGAGGTTATAAAATAACCTCCATATTTACATAATAATATGTGATATTATCTTCCATTGTTGAGAGCGATCAAGGATATAGATTGTATGTTAGGTAAGTCATGCTGTATGTGGTCAGGTGAATAGCAAAATGACATTAAATTTGGTATAAATGCAGGTTCAAAAGAGCGATTCTAAATGGAATTTCTTCTTCACCCTTACTTGTAAAGAAAGTTAAACTGGCTGGACATAATAAATGAGATTTAATGTTAATTCCAGGACTGACAGCAATATTCATAAACGTGATGCTATTCACTACGGAACTCATCGTTCAGCGGACGGCTTACACTTGTCCATTTATTTTTACGCTCAAACTGAATGTTGGATGGTGATATTTGAGAATGTTGGCAGCCTGATTGATCGTATACGTTTAGAAATAAAATATTCTTAGATAATATAAAGTATTCTTAGATAATATAAAATATTCTTAGATAATATATCTGTTAACGTTAGAATACGGAATTCGTTTATATGCGCGTTAACTAGGTAATCTGCAAATTACTTTTGTACTCAAATTATAATTATATCATATCCCTATTACTGTGTGTACAGTCAACAACGGAGATAAGTATTCAGGATCGTCGGATATAGTTGAAGTTTAGTAATAAACTGATGAATGTTGTCGTCTGAAATTCAATTTTATAAATGAGCTATTTGTTTTCTATTAGTTAAATTCAATTTTATTCGAGAACGTCCATCGATCCTGCATACTTATCTCTTTTGTTGACTGTACATAAATTATAAAATAAATAAATTACCGGGTGTAAAATATGAACCCGCCAAAACCAATTTTAGGATGAACTATGTTTCGCCTAGGCCAAACCAGTTCTCATTCGCTCGCCCTTGCATCCTATGTCGTTTGTCAAAATATAATATGGATGAATATGACTTATTTACTAGAAAAAAGCTCGAACTAGTTTGAGAACCCCGGTCCCCGCGCCGAGCAGCTCGCCGCTCACCGCGCCCGCGTGCCCTCTATGGACATTGGACACTCAAATGAAGTTCTTATGTTTGAGTACGCCGCGCCGCGCGCCGCGCCCGCGCTTCCAGTCTGGCCAAGCACTGAGTCTCAGGCTAAATTGTAATTAATTATTAAGAACCTGGTTCTTTTTAATAAAGGATGAAAAAATAAAATGCTGTTAGAATAGAATTCGTTACTTATTCAATGCTACAATTGTATGTTCACAGGCCATACTTGACTTCTACTATTCCGACACTCGGTACTCGCTAAGAGACTCACGTTTGGTCATCTGCCTGCCTTTTCCCAACTATGTTGGGGTCGGCTTCCAGTCTAACCGGATGCAGCTGAATACCAGTATTTTACTTGGAGCGACTGTCTATCAGACCTCCACAACCCAGTTACTGAGTAATACGATACCCCTTGGTAAGACTGGTTGTCAGACTTTCGGGTTTCTGACTACCTGTAACGACTGTCAAAGCTTAACGTGCTTTCCGAGACACGGAGGGGTCTCGGTATGTAAAGATGGTCACCCATCCACAGACCAACCGCGGCAAACGTAGCTTAACCTCGAACTGTGCGGCTTTTATTATTTAGCCACGGGCCCCTCAGAGACTCACGCTTGATAGATACGAGTACACGCTAACTTGTTTGTTAGTTGCTAGCTTCTCGCTTCTCGTTGATCGCTGGCAGTGCGACAGGTGCCTAATCAACGTGACGAATTTTTTTACCGATGTATCTACCTCGGTTTCACATAATTAACGCCTGTACTAATATTACGCAATGTTTTCACATACGTCATTCGAGTTTGCAGGCCTAATTGTGACGCTTGGCAGGCCATTACCCTCTTCTTGTGATTCGGTGAAGGAGGTTATTAGCCTAGGTCTCCTTCAAGGCCCTTCTGGGTTTGCCCTATCTTTAGATCTATCATGTGTGAACAGGTTATTGTTGTCAGAAAAGGGAGTAGTGACCGCAGATATCTATACTAATATTATAAAGCTGGTTTGTTTGAACGCGCTAATCTCAGGAACTGCTGGTTCGAATTGAAAAATTATTTTTGTGTTGGATAGTCCATTTATCGAGGAAGGCTATAGGTAATATAACATCACGCTACGACTACGACCCTTAGAAGCCGCGCAGCGTGTGACACCGCAGGGAACAGCTAGTTTAGAATAAGGCTTTTTTAGTCGTTAGATGACACTATCCTAGGTATTAGCGCCCTAATTATTTACCTACACACTTTATACCGCAATAATTTTGAAGAACATTGCTAATCCATTGCTTCATATGTTCGAAAAATTTGTGTGCTCATAACGTAAATAACGCAATTAATGTTGTTGAACTGTCAAAAAGGAAGCCTTTGCTACTGTTAGTGTGTGTATGTGTTACGCAATAACCCCACTGGGCTGTTAATAAACTACCAAACAAAGTGGCCCCCTAAAACAGTGCAAGGTGAACTTGTAATAATCACCACAATTGTCAGAGGAATTGGTGATGGCAATTAGTTGTGGTTATTTACAGACATTACTTTGCTGAGCACTCGTTATCCTTTTCCCTTTTGCGTCCTTTTTGTCAAGTAGGCTTCATTAAGTGAATATTAACACTCTTCACACACAAAACAAATATTCCCATAAATGCGCAACCATACAAAGATTTGTTTCGAAGTGCGAATCGAAACTGCTGACTCCCAAGGAAACCTCAAAAACACAACCTTTTTTACAAACATTCCGAAATCAACGACTCAGTTCCAAGAATTCCCACTCAAACGCGAAATACTCATTGACAGACCTCAAATAACTAAAAACAAAACCATGTTTGTAAGTGGTGTAAGAAAATGTACGAGTGATTGCAGCTTACCGGCCGGTCGGCGAATGAGGCCCATTCATTATTCAGATAGACAGCATTACTTTTATTTGCCACAACTAAGTGAGAAGGAATAGCATCCTGTGTAGGATGCGACAACAAATTAAGTGTACAACTAATTTGCCGCATCGCAGTAATTGATTTATTACTTGTCTTAACTTTATGCTCAGTTTAACGGGCTAGGGGCAGCATAATTATGTTCTCTAGAATAATCTATTTTATATAAGGATGTACCCCATTATTTATTCAAAAACTTGCTTAAAGTTAAGTAGAGATTAGCGACTGTTTAACCATACATTTTTGACGTTTAAACGTCACTTAACTTTAATCATAGATTTACCCCGTAATGTCTAAACTGTTTTAAATTGCTAAAATTAGGAATATTTCTAGTTCAATTAACTGTGTAAAATTTTGTTTTTTTTCTTGTAGTTTTTGCTTATAACAAAATAGACAATATTTTACGATTACCATGTGAATCAGGAAGACAGAAGACGGCAGAACGAAGAATTTGGAAAATACATTTGCTTTGCCCACGCGCATGTTACTTCTACCAAATCATTTAAAGCGAGTTCGTCTTTCAGGAAAATATAAAAAAAAGAAAAACGTTTTGACCGCTTGCCTAGTGTGTCAAGAATGCATTCTCTAAAATGACAAGACCACCGCTAATATTTTTAGCCTGCGATTCTTTAGAAGTTTGTTGTCCTATAATATTTAGGTTAAACGACTAATTCTGAAATGTATTCAACAATACTTGTCCCGATTCATTTTCTTTCCCATCTTTATTATTTGTTTTTTTTTTATTAGATTTATTTTAGTAACTTTTTCTATATTATATGCTTCCAGCACTACCTGGATGTAGATGAAATGATGATAAGTAAATATGGAGCCATAATAAAAGATTGCCATAAACTATTTTTTTTTTCCATTTTGTTTAACGATTTTTAAATAAGTTTATTTTTTACCTGAATGATTAAAAAAACAGTACAGTACCTACATATTGTACAGACGCCAGCACATCAAGCTACTACAATCTGTCTTTCTTTAATAGATTTTCAACTTTATCGCTAAAGCTTACGGTTCAAAGTTGATTGGGATAATTTGACAGTTTCGGGTAGCTTGATGTGCTAGTCTGTACAATTCATTTGAAATTAAAAATATATGTATTTTCTTACACCGTAAAAAGGAAAAAATCACCATGTTTTATTACCTACACTGTAAATAAGAATGTTTTTTTTAACAACCCATGTTATTACCAAATCAAATAATTTCAACAATTTAACTTTCATAAATCTTCTCTGCTGACTGTCCCCAGTTGGTAATGTGTGGGAAAACAGCGCAGGCACCAGGCGTCATCGCTAATTTAGTGCAAACATGCAGATGCGCGCGCGTCGTTTTGCTCGCCGTCCTGTTTGTTTCGGTGGTGCGTTTGTGCGACTACCCACATCCAAGTTATGCAACCATCCGGTGCAAGTGTGGCTTAATTGTCTGACTAATGATTTGTGGCTGTGCCTTGTTTGAGGCAGTTTTATTAATGTTTGTTTTAAGAGCGTTTATGCCGTACGGCATTTCATACAAACTTTCAAGCCCTTGCTTTTCGAAATGAATGAACCTATTTTAATGAAACTTCATACGCATAAGCAGGATACAAAGGTCTAAAAAGTTACTTAAGTACATTTTCGATGAAAGTATTAGATGAAAGATTTCAAATAATTGAGTCAATAAGGATTTTTTTTTAAAAGGTGGATCATTGGTGGCCCATTGGTAATGGCCGCGACTTACGAATTGTAGGTCGTGGGTTCACAACCCAAACAGGCACTTTACTTTGTGTTAATTATTTTATCACCACTACTCTCAAAACGGTGAAGGAAAACATCGTGAGGAAACCGGCATGTCCTAGAACCAAAAATTCGAAGACATGTGACATCTGCCAATCCGCACTGGGCCCGCGTGGTGGATTTCGGCCCACTCCCTCTCACCGAGAGGAGGCCTGTGTCCCAGCAGTGCGAACATTATAGGCTGATTATGGTATGGTAGTTTTAATTTAGTAAAACCCTACCAGAAATGTTAATTTCAACCTTCAACTCTCATGTGTATCTCCAAAATCACAAGGTAAACGCAAACACATTCAAAGTTTAACTTAACAATCTCTCGGAAGACTCAAGTTGTTCAAGTATCACTTTACTTGGCCCCAACTTGGGCTAGACAGTACAAATAACTTATTTAGCTGCTCAAAGCTGCACAAAGCTGCCGCTCTGCCATTCAGTTAGTTTCACTATTGTGTTAGTTTGTCAATTAAAATTTGTATTGTTGCCCATTTAGACGGTTCGTCTGGGTTGGGTGGTTTGAGAAAAATTGATTTTGCATGAGATTTCGTCTTGTGAGTTAAGGCGATTTAGTCACCTGCAGCCGTCGAGGGGGCGATTCTACCTATCATACTAAACAACTTTCGATATGAAAAAATACACGATTAGCTCAGACCAAATAAAAAACCAAGACAGAGGGCTGTCAACAGTAAAGTGAGGCCGGTTTCGTAAACATGTGTGCACATTGTGAGGTGTAGTTTTATTGTAAATGATTGTAAATGTGTACGTGTGAGCGTGTATGCACAGAGGTATAGTTTTTTCATGTTTCACTCTATTCACAGCGCTATATCTTGGACTTTGAGATGATTTCTTATGAAATAAGCATCACCTTTGTACCTATTTTTCTGTTCTGTTTTACTTGTCTGTTTATATGTGTGTACATAAATGGTTAAATAAATAAATAAATGATTAGTAAGAAAAAAATCGTCTACTTACTGTTTTATGAGTTTTTTTTTTTTTTTCGCTGTCCTTTATATGTATACAGGGGGTATACACTAGGAGGTCTAGAATTAGTTTGCGCGTTGAATTCCCTACCTGCCTGTATATGATAGGAATTTTGTAAAAAAAGACGCATGACAGGTCATTATTTTAATTTTTCTTTTGGTTTTTCAGAAAGTGAAATGCCATCCATACCTACTAATATTAAGAATTCAAAAGTAACTCTGTCTGTCTGTCTGTAGGTATGTTACATTTTCACGCCTAAACCACTGAACGGATTCCGATAAAATTTCACAGAGACATAGATTGCATCCCGGGAAGGACATAGGATAGTTTTTATCGACATACCTCGCGGGCGAAGCCTCGGGCGGAAGCTAGTAAATGATATTAGGAAGTACCGCGTTGATGTAATAGAAATCTCAGTAATAGATACAACAATACGGAAAACAGCAATTCTGTTAGATAATAAGGAACTCTTCGTGCCACTTCTTCCCAGTGAAAGCAAAGAAGAAAGAAGTGGTGAAGGACGGGCGTTTTGGAGGACTGCCTCTCACCCCTAACCCTAATTCTAACCCTAATTTGAATAAATGACCTTTGGTTTTTGCAAACAGGTAAGTAAACAACTTGCAATGTTGCAAAATTAATTTGATATGTTTAGCAAAGTCAATAACTTTCTACTTACTGCTGCCAACTTAGTTTTATCGAGTACCTACATAAAGTATCTTAACTAAACTAGATCCATAACGAACTACAATACTGTGAGGAACATAAAGGCTCCTACAAACAGGCGCGACACAAAGGCACCCCACGTCGCGCAACGAGCGGTGCCATTGTGTCGCGCGCGATTCAATTCCCAATACCAATTCAATATAGATAAATAGTTTAAAACAATATCAAAGCAAAAATAATACCTAACAATAATATCATAACAAAAATAAAATTTAAAATTAACTTTAACTAAAAACATTATAAGTACTCTTAGGAACAACCTGTATCAATTCAAAAACTCTCCACCACTTTTTGTTCTAACGATGGACGGCCGGATTGGTCACCGATGTGCACTGGTTAGTTTTAGCTAATAGTTCGCTTATACCCGATAAAATTATTATTTTTGTTGTTACTCTTTGTCTAAGTACCTACTTAAGTGGTTATTATTATCTAAATTATGTAGTCGATGATTTTGGTGCACGGTAAAACTCTAATGAGTTTATGTTGGCACCAACTTAAATGTATAAAATGTATGTGTACTACTGATTAAATAAATAAAATAATAATAAATAATAATAATTCGCGTCGCGTGTCGCGCCTGTTTGTAAAGGCACTATCTCGGTGTGTCCACAGCGTACTTAAAGATCTAAAAACTTGCCAATCACGTCAACGGTTAACTTTAACGGTTAACGTTTTTAAACGAACTAAAAATCTCCGCCATCAAACGATCCATATTTAAAAGGGTTCGATCTTCAAAGGTAAGGTAGGTAGTAAATAAAATTTTGTACTCCCGCCATTCCACAGGGATCATAGTGCAACGGTCTTACCTATGCGTACGTCACGCAATGCGTGTGACTCGTCCTTTACAACTTGCTATAAATAGGGATGTGAAAAAAACTATCGATGCCTGAGCAGTAGGTATCGCTATTTCACAGGTCGGCCAAAGTGTTATTGGGTTTTTCCATTAGGAGATTCTTATTAACAGCCCGGAGTTTGGAAGTTAATGCTGTAAAACCCCCGTGCCTCGGAAAGCACGTTAAGCCGTTGTTAGTCCTACGCCTGATCTCTCTCCGCTCGTGTCGGATTGCGTGCCGTCCCATCGGACTATGAGAGTGAAGGAACAGGGATTACACCTGTGTCTGCACACACACTTGTGCTCTATACCTAAGAGTATAATATGCCCGCGCCGAAGGCTAGTCTCCGTTGAGATTGGCCGCGATGGTAGAAGTACTGTCTGGAGGACTATTATTATCGATATTTCGGTCACGGTGCGATGATATTTACACTTGATCTACAACATCAGTCAATAAAAATATTTTTCAAGGATCTGAATAGTGCCGATTGGACGAGATAGACGGGAGTAAGACTAAATACCTTGGTGATTGTTTGAGCTTTTCTAAGATTGTATCGACATCATTATTGAGAATAATATCGATACTTTTGATTCGATTACCACCACTAGCTATAAAACCCTGTGTCATTACTCCGTAGTACGTACATGTAAGGGGTGTTTAACACGGGATGATGGTACATAAATGCTTGGATATTAGTCCATTTGAATCAAACTGGTCGGCGCACGCGACGATTGGCGTTTAATGAGTGCAATAGTAATGAAAACTACGATAATGTAGATATGAAATATATTAAAATATCGTAAGTACATACTCCTCAGTCAATTTCCTCCCACTTTTCTGTAATTCATTTACGGTTTCACACAAAATTAAAAATAGCGCGAGTTTTGGTAAGGATGTAAACAGACCGTTAACTCCTGCAGTTAGGTAGACCTATAAATACAAATATAATATAATAACAAATATATATATATATTTTTTTTAATTTATAATATAATATATACCAACGTTCCCAACAGTAGCAGGCCTAAAAAATTGGCCTACCCAACATTTATTATTGTATTTCGACACTCTGGCTTATCATGAACACGAAAGCTAAGACGCTTATCTTCACGACATTGACCACCAACCTATTTTTTTTTGGTTGGCCTATACTGTCCCACTGTTGGGCAGAGGCCTTCCCCAAATCCTTCCAGGAACTCTTTCCCCGCGCCACCTCGAACCAGCCCTCACGGTACGCGTCCAGGTCAACTCGCCATCTCTTTCTGGGCCGCCATCCATCTTCATACATCCGTTAGAGACTCAAAGTAAGAGTGAACAGGCTTCTTCTGGGTAATCTCACTCCATCGTCGACTTTGTCTCTGACACCTCTGACCTAGACTAGAGTCAAGAGCAAACCCAGTTCAAATAATAAAAAAAAAGACGCCCAACCGATTAAAAAAAAAATTTTTAGTCCTAGAATTCCGAAAAATCTAAAAACTTGCCAAGTGCGAGTCGGACTCGCACACGAAGGGTTTCCGTACCACAAGGCAAAAACACTCAAAAAAACACGTTTCTTGTATGGGAGCCCCCCTTAAATATTAATTTTATTTTGTTTTTATTGTTTGTTGTTATAGCGGCAACAGAAATACATAATTTGTGTGAAAATTTCAACTGTCTAGCTATCGCGGTTCTTGAAATACAGCCTGGTGACAGACAGACGGACGGACAGACAGCGAAGTCTTAGTAATAGGGTCCCGTTTTTACCCTTTGGGTCTCCCTCCTCCGTAGTCGTTCACTCTTGACAGAGTGGTCGTGGTTGAAGACTCTGCATTTTCTCTGGCCAAAGTAGCCCTCGCGATGCTCCTCCACTTATTCCGGTCTTCAGCGTCTCGGAAACCCTTTGGGTACGGAACCCTAAAAACTAAACCTTGATTAAAGATAATGAACCACAAAACCATAAGGTTATCCGTTCCCACACTGGTTAGGCGTCATGTGTGGCACTTATCTACGAACAAGTTCCGTCGTTTATCTCACACATTTTGCGCACGAATCAGACTGCTGAACTGTTACGTAAATTAAATATTTCTTTACACTTCCAATTACTTTGTTGATATGGGTTATCACCAGTTTTTTGGAGGTCATGATTCAGGAAATGGTGGGCTTATCATTAAATATTACGCCTCATTTTTGACACTTTGACACTTTTAGGTTATTTTCTTTTAATTTGGACATTAAGGAGAGATTTGTGACGTGCTTGTCACGCTCAGCTTGTAATGGGTTCTTTACGTGATATTTTAACGGCTAATCATAGATTCTCTACTTAGCTAATCACACTAATATTATAAAGGCGAAAGTTTGTGACTGTGTGAGTGTGTGTTTATATGTTTGTTACTTCTTCACGCTCAAACGGCTGGACCAATTTTGATAAAATTTTGGATGGAGGTAGCTGACACCCTGGATTAACATATAGGCTATTTTTTATCCCGATGTTCCCACTGGATCGACATTTACGCGGGTGAAACCGCGGGGCGCAGCTAGTAGCAGTTATAAATCGAAGTAATAGCCATTCCACGGGGTAATTGCGTAACACACTATCAGTAGCAATGGCTTTTAAAATCGCGCGCGACACAAAGGCCGGTGCCTTTGTGTCGCGCGCGATTTTCGCGATTTTCGAAGTCGCGCAACAAGCGGTGTGGCGCGCGCGATTATATCGCGTGTCGCGCCTGTTTGTAGGAGCCATAAATCAATGCTTTTCTCCCACACTTTCCACTTAAACGGTTTTTATACAATGTAGGTAAGTATACAACCTTATGTAGGTCTACGATTTTCTTACATTGTAACTTAACCACCTCCTTCGCAGTTAGTTAGGTACTTTCATTTCTCACACAAAACTAATCCTCAATAGTTTATTTACTTTTCTTATACTTCTTGTATAAATACAGAGATACCACCCACTAAAGAAAAACAGACCTTATTGTTTTTGATTAAAGTTGTTATTACAATAGACAGTGCTATTATCAAGTCTTTCTTATCATGAAATGTAATTAACCCACTTTACTATATGTAGGTATAATGTTTGACAAATATTTGTGAAGGAATCACTCAAAACTGAAAATCTGTGTCGAGCTTTTCTGGAGTGTAAACTTTCATAGTTTCTGTTGTGAAATGGTTGGGTAACAGTTTAAGTAAATAAGTTAATTCATGAATAACTGAGGCGAAAGAGGCGACGCATTAAAGGAAGGAAACCCTCAAAAAACTCGAATGCGAAATATCTACACCTTCAAAAGATAAAGGGCCATTACAACAACAAAATGGCTCTAGTGTAGTGGTCAGTGGACTGAACACAGGAGTCAAAAGACTAATGTTTTAAATGAATACCTAGTATTAAATATTAGTATTGCTTAAATTTCTCATCGGTTCTTCTGAGTCGTAAGAATATAATTATTAAGTAACTAGCTGCGCCCCGCGGTTTCACCCGCGTAAATGTCGATCCCGTGGGAATATCGGGATAAAAAGCAGCCTATATGTTAATCCAGGATGTCAGCTACCTCCTTACAAAATTCTATCAAAATTGGTCCATCCGTTTGAGCGTGAAGAAGTAACGAACATATAAACACACACACACCCCCACACACAACCCCTCACAAACTTTCGCCTTTGTAATATTAGTGTGATTATTTACCTAACTAGCTGCGCCCCGCGGTTTTACCCGCATAAGACTCGATCCCGTGGGAATATCGAGATAAAAAGTAGCTTATTTGTTAATCCAGGGTGTCAACTACCTCCATACCAAATTTTATCAAAATTGGTACAGCCGTTTGTGCGTGAAGAAGTAACACACACTCACAAACTTTCGCCTTTATAATATTAGTGTGATGTGATGTAGTGTTTATTATATTTATTTATATAAATAAAAACACAAGATTATCAAGCCCATATGACTGATATCTTCGGAGCATTATTGAAGTTCTTCCTTCATTTAGCGAGGCCAGTGATACCGTATCTGATATGATACGTCAGCTTATAGTCAAGGTCCCTATAATCCAGTAGTCGATCGAAGGTTTCCATCCATATCCATAATCAGCCTATAATGTTCCCACTGTTGGGACACAGGCCTCCTCTCAATGAGAGGGAGTGGGCTGTAATCCACCACGCGGGCCCAGTGCGGGTTGGTGGATGTCACATGTCTTCGAATTTTTGGTTCTACGACATGCCGGTTTCCTCACGATGTTTTCCTTCACCGTTTTGAGAGCAGTGGTGATGAAATAATTTACACAAAGTAAAGCGCCTGTCTGGGTTCGAACCTACGACCTACAACTCGTAAGTCGTGTCCGTGACCACTGGGCCACCACTGCTTACTGGGCCACCACTGCTCTACGAAGGTTTCTACTAAATGTTTATACAAGGTGTTAATTTCTTTCAATATTCAGTCTAGGCTGATTAATGGCGTGTCATTCAATAAATTAACTATGTCACTATTCTTAAAACTTATGTTAAATATTGTTATTAAGATCAATGCAGTTTCTTGCCAGCTCTTCTCCATAGGAAACGACCAATTAGAACCGTGCACCTAGCTTCTGACGTCTCATAAGTGCATAAGTAGGCTTACAGTGAAATAAAATATTTTGATTTTGATTTTTTGAGTTGTCCTAATAGTAATAATTGTAGGAATCATGCCAATATTTATTTATTTATTTAAAAGAGTACATAATGTGAACAAATAAATTGAATTGACAAAATTATTTAACTACATAGTAACTTCGTTGTTATTCTCAAATGATAATATTTTAAACTTAACCCTTTATGGCTCCTACAAACAGGCGCGACACGCGATATAATCGCGCGACACAAAGGCACCGCTCGTTGCGCGATTTGCGGTGCCTTTGTGTCGCGCGCGGTTTTATCGCGTGTCGCGCCTGTTTGAAGGAGCCTTTATAAAGTACTGGCAACTCTGCCACGATATTTTATTATTTCTATGGCTACTCTTCTAATTTTAGTTGTTTTTTTTGAGTCAGTTTTTTTCATATTTTCAAACAGCGGGGTAATTTTATTCCGTTACATCCTACTTATCAGTAACAAAGTCTTCCATTTTGACAGTCCAACGCCATTCATTGCGTTATTTACGCAGTTGGGCAGACAAATTTTTCGAACTTATGAAGCAATGGATTAGCAACATCCTTCAAAATGATTCAGATTGAGATTGGTAGTGTATTAGCTACGCAATAAGGACGCTGATCGATTTAACAAACCAATCGTGAAAGTTGAAAATGGTTATTGCTTTTTAAACCTATTTACCCCTTGTTTACTTTCAATCCTGAAGCCATGACGATTGACTTTCTTCGATTATTGTGAATATAGAAAATATTTACATCGTATAGTGAAAAAAAAAGTGGCCAAGGCGAGTCGGACTCGCACACAAAGGTTCTGTATCACAAGGCAAAAACGCCGAAAAAACACGTTTGTTGTATGAGACCCCTTAAATATTTATTTTATTCTGTTTTTAGTATTTGTTGTTATAGAGGCAACAGAAATACATCATCTGTGAAAATTTCAATTGTCTAGCTATCACGGTTCATGCATGAGATACAGCCCGGTGACGACGGACGGACAGTGGAGTCTTAGTAATAGGGTCCCGTTTTTACCCTTTGGGTACGGAACCCTAAAAACGCCATGAAGTCATATTACTTAGGTCAGTGATGATAATGTCAGACAGGTAATGATTTAAAAGCAATAAAAAGTCAAGAATTAATATCATAGTAACTGACGGAAGATAATACTTTTATTGGATTTCTTATATACGTAACGTTTGCTGCGCAGTAGCCAAAGATAAATCAATCAATCGGTAATAAAATATTATATAAATGTTTATATTAGATTATATAAAAAATGTCACATTGTGTATGTTTACACATCATTGGTAGATAGGCGACGAGCTTCGTTTAATTTAATCTTTTTTATGACGTCAATGTCTATCCGTAAGACGTCAAACTTTAAAGTCTAAAGTTCCAGTGACCTTCAGAAAAAATTGTCTAAGAACATACCACAATAACCTAACAGGGATCCCAGTTTTTTTTTTAATTAAGTTCACAGCTAGTAGGTGAAAGGAAACATCAGATTCAGCCTCTAGCACAGGGATGGGCAACCTTTGGAAAGTGGCGGGCCCAACCATCGATCACTATAATGAAGTCACGGGGCCTAAGTATCAGACGCCAGCACATCAAGCTACCCGAAACTGTCAAATTTTCCCAATGAACTTTGAACCTTATGCTTTAGCGATAAAACTGAAAATCTATTATAGAAATTTGACAGATTGTAGTAGGTTGCTGTGCTGGCGTTTGTACACCCACCAACTAGCATCTCCAACTAGCAAGATACGTTTCCGCTTATATTTCCATGTAAATAAATTCACTCAATTTCGTTTCATTTGTTTATTCTTGACGATCAGTCTGGCTGAATTTAGATCCCTTTGCCTTGAACTATCAACAGAACACAAGTTTACATATGATATTATAAGTAAAAACCGGCTAAGTGCGAGTCGGACTCGCACACGAAGGGTTCCTTACCACAAGGCATAAAACGCCGAAAAAAACCTTTCTTTTATACCCCTTTTCTTTTATAGCGGCAACAGAAATACATCATCTGTGAAAATTTCAACTGTCTAGCTCTGTATACTAAATACATTGAATTTCATTGAGATATCATATCCTCGCCACAAAATGCAGAGAGTACAGAAGGCAATCTACATACAAAGTGCGTTCGAGCAACGCACACATAGATACCGCTCACGGACACGTTATCTCGGACGGGTTGGGAGCCGTGCGAGCGCGGGTGCCATCCGCTTGAGACACGCGTCTGTGAAGTGCAAAAATGGAGCAACAAAAAAATGGCTATCTAAGCTCGATTTATATAACAGTTTCCTATTTTGAATCAGTATAAACGAAGTAACTTTTTTGTAAGGTAAATTCACGCCACCAACTATTACGTAAGTTGAAAACATGATTTTTTTTGTGTAGATATTGTGCTGTTTTTAGTGTCATTTGATAGGTTTAAGTCTAAAATGAATAGGGAAAAATAAAGTTTGTAAATAGGGTAATCCGTTTTGAAGTTATTAGGGATTTTCGATAGTGAAAATTGACAAATGTAAAATTTTATGTTTTTGTTCTGTAAACTTTTTTTATTGTAATACTATGTTTATTGTTTTGTTTTAATATTTTAGAATAAGCTCAACAATAAATCAAACAACTAGATACGAGTGCCACTACCACGATAGTTTTTTGTGCATAAGCCAAAGTTGAAAACCCAAGCGCGACCGCCGAGCGTCGCGTAGGTATGAAAAGTGAAGTACGTACATGTGATTGCCTTCTGTACTCTCTGTATTTTGTGTCCTCGCGGATTAACAAATACATGCTGGTGTTATCAGCAACACTGGCGCCGTCATTCTTTGACAAAAATTGCGCTATCGTCATCAAATTCCTTTGGCTATCCGTATAATAAAACGTAATTTTATTATCTTTTTGTAACCGTGCTCTACTGAAAATAACAATACAACTCAACAATGAATTCCAAATCTTGAATAACGAACATTAATAATATTTAATGATGTATTAATACAATAAAAACTCCATTGGGATTAGCGCGCATATAATTTATCCTTAGATATCAGCTGCGCCGGCGGCGGCGCCGGAGCCGCGCGCGGTGCCGCGTGCGTTAACGTGATTTCCTAGATATGTGCACACGTGCCCGCAGTGATCGCTTATCAACGAGGTGTGTGTCAGTGCGTGCGTTAGAATGCAATGGATGAATAGCATCAGGTATTTCTTTCTTCTATCTTTTGTATTAATTATGTTATGATAATATAACAGAACATCACGCCTGTATTCCTCGCAGGGTTACACCTACACCTACCTCTCACACCCACATTTCGCTAGTTATGTTTTGATTTCGGAATATAAACGCCCGTACTAAGGCTTTCATCCCGGGAATCTCGGTCTCGAAAATTTCGAGAGTCTCGACGATTTTTTGGTATTTTCGAGACTCGAGACTAACATTTTCGGTCTCGGGAATAACGAGACTTTTGAGAGTTGAGTCACATAATAACAGTATTAAATAACCTACTAAACCAACAGTCATTTTTAATTATGGTTACAGAGTTCACTGAATCAGAGTATACTAGGCTACATTGGAAGCAATCTGAAATTCACTAGGTATTATGAAAGTGACCTTAGAAGCCCTGTGTAGACAAGACGTTACTCTTTTAACAGCGGATACTGCACTAAATTTCTGCTTAAAGAAATTGGACTTACAACAAGTTTTTTGAGCGTAAGAGTCGCCAATCCACTGCGCATCCTTATTAAGGAAAATAGACTGATTGAGGCAAGTTACAAGTATCTTAGTTAGTGTTTTTTTTTACATTGTTCTCACATAGAGAAGTAACAAGAATAATGTACCCAGAATTTTGGTTTCTTGCCCGTTCTTCTCCATAGAGATCTACGTTTTGGAATGGGCAACTAGCTTCAACTTTCTGACTAACTGACAGACTATTTAATTTTTACAATTCAAAAGTGCCTGTACATGGTTTAATTTAAATAAATGCTTTGAGTTTGAGCTTACAATCCTTGCACAGTCCTTCTCAGTTTTTTGAAAAAAAGCTTGATGCAACAGCTTTTCAAACATTAAGCAACGACGAAATTACAGTGTCTTTAAAATAATCGTGTGTAATTGTTGTGTAAAGGTTAAATACATCCACAACTGACAAATCTGACAAATGATGCGACGATTGCGGAACTCACAAGTTTAACTACAGAAGAATAGCTGGAATCTGAGCTTAATAATTGGTTAAACCCCCAGGAAGACAAAGGGCAGAATATAACTTCCATGTCTATCCATGACTTGCAAACAACCTTGCACGTAGAAAAGCTCTCTTTGAAAATAAAGGCGACAGAGAGAAATACCTAAATTATTGCTAGAATTATTTAATGTCTATTCCCCCACTAGCAGAAGCAGAGAGAGCTTTTTGTAACGCGGGTTACTTTTGTAATAAAATTAGGTACTCTCTGTCTGAAACCACATTAAACGCCTTTTGTTTCTTACGTGCCCACTACAAAAATGAAAAAACAAAATCAACAAAAAGTTTTATTTTTTTATTTGCGTTTGTTTAATAAAGTACCTACTTGATTAAAATATCTTGTTTTGACTGCCTAATTGCATAGCCTATAAGTAAGAAACCTAGTTTTGAAATAGTCTCAAAAGTCTCGTTTTTCCCGGGAATTTCGAGACCACATCGAGTCTCGTTTTTTTTTTCCCGGGACTCGGTAATGCATCGAGACTGAAAGCCCTAGCCCGTACCCTTCAATTGCGTTGACTTAGAAGTTTTATTTTTTCACTGCTTCAAGGGATTGCAACCTTGAGTATTTGATATTAATTTCAACTTGATAACTCCACGCGTTCCTGAGAAAAAGGGTCTTGACTGACCGATAGACAGACGAACAACAAAGTGATATTCTATGGGTTCGTTTTCCTTTTGAGGTACGGAACCCTAAAAAGCATTCGTAAGTCAATCATTTCATTCAAGCACACTGCAATAGACTTGACAATAATTCCTGAACGATGATAACTGTACTGCAAGTTTTGTATATAAGTAGAATGCATCCTGAATTAAAAATAAAACCTTTAAAATAAAACTTTTAAAATGGTTTTAGTTATTTATTTTTCTAGATTACTCCGTCGCACAGACGCTAGACGCTTAAGGCGCTGCCCAAACGTAGGACACGCATAGTTTTTTGTCGCACAGGGGCGTATTGGAACATTTACAAGCGAGAAAACAATTGAGTGTATTGTCAAATGTCCCAAGAAACAACTTACTTATTCAAAAAATATTTCATAAAAAAAAACGTGGGGTCGGGGGACCCCTCGGCAGGAACGAAGTTCAAAATAAAAATCCAAGATGATGCCTGCAAAAATTTCAAAATGACGAAATTTTTTACATTTTTGCAGCCATTATCTTGGATTTTCATTTTGACCTCACTATTGGCTTCAGCACCCTCGAAAACCATGACAACGACACCAATGACGATTATTAAAAAAAAAATGCAGCCACCATCTTGGATTTTCATTTTGACTTCACTATTGGCTTCAGCACCCTCAAAGACCACGAAAAGTCTCTCTCTCTCTCTCTTTCTAATAGATTTAAGATAAACTGTATTTATCGTTAGTCCTTATATTTTTGAATAAATTTTATTATTATTTATTATAAATAAAAACTTGCATGGTGGGGGCATAACCCTTTTTCGCTAAATGACGGTTTCTCCCATTTTACTCGTACGTTAAGCTCCGTAAAAGAACTTCGTTCCAATAAAATAGTATCATGATATCGTAAAACAGAGCTATAATCGTAAAACAGAGCTCGAAAAATAATTTCGTCGCATAATTCGCAAAATTTTGAGCTTTAACTATCATATTTTATCTTAATGATAATAAAGGGAATTCAATCTACTAAAGACAAATATTCCACTGGGCCATACATTTATTTTTAAATTTAATTGAAAGTGCAAAATTACTTTTATTTTGATGATCATTCGATTCAATTAACATAAAACGCATCGCTGTTTTGAACCTTATTTGTTGCGGCGATGCGCTATTGTCACAAAATACAGATAGTACAGAAGGCAATCACATGTACTTCACTTTTCATACCTACGCAGCTACGGTCCGCGGTCGCCCTAGGGTTGTCAACTTTGGCTTATGCACAAAAAACTATCGTGGTAGTGGCACTCGTATCTAGTTGTTTAATTTATTGTTGAGCTTATTCTACAATATTAAAACAAAACAATACAATTACTATACAAAAAGTTTACAGAACAAAAACATATAAAATTATGCATTTGTCAATTTTCACTATCGAAAATCCCTAATAACATCAAAACGGATTACCCTGTTTACACAATTTATTTTGCCCTATCCGTTTTAGACCAAAACCTATCAAATGACACTAAAACAACACAATATCTACACAAACAAAAAACCATGTTTTCAACTTACGTAATAGTTGGTGGCGTGAATTTACCTTACAAAAAAGTTACTTAGTTTATGCTGATTCAAAATAGGAAACTATTATATAAATCGAGCTTAGATGGCCATTTTTTTGCTGCTCCATTTTTGCACTTCACATACGCGTGTCTCAAGCGGATAGTACCCGCGCTCGCACCACTCCCAACCCGTCCGAGATAACGTGTCCGTGAGTGGTGTCTATGTGTGCGTTGCTCGAGCGCACTTTGTATGTAGATTGCCTTCTGTACTATCTGTATTTTGTGCTATTGTCGTTCATTCGATTTTTTGCTTCTTACCGCGCTTTAACTATGTACTAAAATTACAATAAAGTAGTCAAAGAATGCATCAATGACCCACTTACAGCCCCATTAAGTATCTCGTACAGTACTGGTTTTTACGTTTATGTATTAAAATGTCGCCATTACTTTGTATGAAACTCTGTTTGTCGTCAGCCTAACCAGATGAAGTCGGCAATAATCTTTTATTTACTTTAACATTGAACTCGACATGTTTATGAATTCATACTTTTTCGATAAAAAGCGTCCAAGTGCGTGTCGGATTCGCACACAAATGGTTTCGTACTACCGTACTTAATATATTGAACACTACATTATTTCTTTAATACATTTCTTGTATGGGGATCCCCTTTAATTTTAACTTTATTTTATTTATTGTTGAAACACCGGCCGTAGTAGCACATTTTGTAAATACTTCAAGAGTACATATATTACGGTTCAAAAGATTCAGCCCTGTGACAGACGGACGGACACCGGAGCCTTAGAAATAGGGTCCCGCTAGCGCTCTTTGGGTACGGAACCCTAAAAATTAAAATTATTCTAACTTTATTTAAACTACCTAAAAATAGCCAAGTCCGAAGGTTGCAACAATTTCAAAGTCGACTCGTAGCTAAAAATGTAAACGAACTTTACATAATTAGTTTCTAATAATTAACTGATGTACATATTAGTGATAAAGTTTCATTGGCTGCCAGCCAAGTTGTTTGACACTACACCCGTCGGTAGCTCGTATCAATAAATCAGGCCGTCACACTTACACGTATCACTCCATGTCTTGAAAATTACTGAATCGATTTTGATGAAACTTGCACTGTTCCCACATTTACTTTACATTACATTTACATTTTGTTCTTACATTTACTTCAACTTATTGAAGTAAATGTAAGCCAATAACAAAAAAATGGTCACGATCCGATTAATAGTTGCGGAGAAATGCGTGGACAAACATAGGTACATACATACATACGTCTATAAAATTTTGTATATTAGTTTGGAAGACCTAATAGATTGTCATAATACGTGAATATAATGCAATGCCAATAATATTACATACATACATGTCGAATTGAATACCTCCTTTTTTTTGAAGTCGGTAAAAGGGCGTTCAATGAGGAATGTGTTTCCATACACGCGCCTTCATTCATGTTAAAAGCTGCATCAACAACAAACAAGTGAACTGGCGCCAACTCCAAGAAGGAAAACCAACATAAAAAAATACCAACACACCTATCGAAATTCCACGAAACATTATCAAATCGCGAATCTATAAAACAGCAATTATACCGAGCATTCACTATCGTTCGTAGAATCGAATGTAACGTCTTGTTGATGCGATTCCGTGTTATCGTTCGCGGAAAACCGTCGGCAAACAGAATGCATCGCGATTTTCTGTTGACAGTCACAGCACTAGCGTGACGTCATTTTAGTTTTAGTTCGCGGAAATTCTAACGTTGTAAAGCTGCAAAAGCACAACGCTTTGTCTTCTTTTCGAAAGTCAAATTACTGACGACTGAAATACAGAAATCGGTGTGTTTCACTCATCTGATATTATACGTTTATTTACTCATTTTATTTTATATACAAGGTTATTGGTAAAACATTAACAACCTCTTAAGAGGTCATTGTACTCATCATTATAAACAACTTTTACTATGGGACCAAACCTGAAATCGCGAAAAAAAAATCAGCTGTTCCCTACATTTATGTTCGTATAAGTCGTCAAAATGTAGGGAACAGCTGATTTTTTTTTCGCGATTTCATGTTTGGTAACTCCGAATACTAATATTAGCCTTGTAAAATGTTTGGTGAACAGACGCCATCACATCAAGCTACTACACTCTGTCAAATTTCTTTAATAGATTTCCAACTTTATCGCTAATACATAAGGTTCAAAATTGATTGGGAAAATTTGACGGTTTCGGGTAGCTTGATGTGCTGGCGTCTGTACATACAATAAAGCATAATTATATTCTGTTTATCTATCTACTAGTTGCGGCCCGCGGTTTCATGCGCATAAGTCTCAATGCCGAGGGAATACCGGATAAAAAGTATGCTATGGTCATGGTCTGCCTATGTATGTGCATCCAAATCCGTTTAGCCGTTTTATAGGCTTGTCATGTCTTGTAATTTAGAAAATCATTTCGAGAATGTAAGACAAAAATACTTTAATGATAAATGATTTTATGATAGATGATTTTATTTTTGTAAGTAGGTTGGTACAAACACTTTTACACGTCAATCATGTTTTTTTTAAAACTAGATGAAGTTCGTTTTCTATCTGACTACTCTGAGAAGAAAGGCCGAAACAAACTCAGAGGTCACAGTCTCTTTTAAAGTCCAGTCATAATCTTGGTCAGGTTATATGAAGACCATGTAGATCTGTCTTTTTTTTTTTTTTTTTTTTTTTTCGGATGCGAAATCATCAAATGACCCCTCCCGCTCTGGGTGGAGCGGAAGGGAGTGTCAGACTCTTACTGACTAAAACCCACCCGTGTTCCTTCCTTAGCCCTTTATGTTCCGGGCCAGCGGTAACCCTTTCGGACAATCCCGCTGACCCGGTCTGAGGTGGTCTTTTGAGGAAAGAACCACACAGATTGAGAGGACCTGTCCAGTCAGTGCACGCATTTGTCAGAAAAAATATAGTTAAGTATTCGATTTTGGAAGTACAGACGCCAGCAGGTCAACCTACCCGAAACTGTCAGATTTTCCCAATCAACCTTGAACCATACGCTTTAGCAATAAAGTCGAAAATCTATTAAAGAAATCTGACAGATTGTAGTAACTTGATGTGCTGGCGTCTGTACATATACAAAAAGAAACTTTAAAAACATAATTGAATCTATTTATAAAACTAAGGGCTGATTTTTCAATCGACCGATAATTTTTATTCTTGGAATAAAATGGACGTCTGGCAGTTTTTGTATGGAAGAACTGTCAAAAATTCAAAATGATTTCTCCGGTATGGTTATCTGGCGTTGGAAAAATCAGCCCTCAGTCTACTGGGAACACCTATTTTTCTGTTGAATAACAAAATATATCGATGACAAATAATAAATGAATGTCCAGGTACTTCACTTGGCATTTACAGTCTGATTGAAGAATCCCTTATTCCTGATAGGGCAGACTATTCTTAGAGCTGTCTCCGTCTACTCTGTCTATACATCAATGTATACGTTAGTCTGGTATTAGTCTGATGAGCGTTTGGCAGCCGTCGTATCCGCATGCATGGGTCACGCACGCGCCCTACAGACCAGTGTCTTCAGGGCGTTAAACCCAAACGCTATTTATTATTACACTGGTTTTAGACGCTTGAAGACCGTCATTTAGACTGACAATGTAACTATAGATACTTCAAATTCAACCTGCGTAACACACTACAGTCCCACAAACTTATTTGGCCCGGTGAGGGAGTCGCTGTTATCGCATTTGGTGTCGCATAAAAAATCGGTTCGGTAGTTTTCAAGATTTGGACCAAAAGGTTTTTAATACATCTTACATATGCTTTCCCACTTTATTGCAAAATTTATTTTTCCTGGCAATACCAAATGCGATATCAGCGACTCCCTCATCGGGCCAGATAAGTTTGTGGGACTGTATCAGTAGCAATGGATTTCATTTTGACACTTCAACAACATTCATTGCGTTATTTACGTTTTTGAGCAGACAAATTTTTCGAACATAAGAAGCAATGGATTAGCAATATCCTTCAAAATAATTCAGATTTTGATAGAAAGTGTGTTTGTAAGTCAAGTCAAATACTAACCAGATGTTCATAACCAGATTTCGGTTTCGCTAAAACTAAGTTTAGATGATCTCGGTTCTGACTGGTGAACGATACATTACATAGGAAGCACCAAAATAGTGCAAGACAAAAGCATATTTAAACTAAGACAAATATTTCCGACTAAACGTGCGTTTTATAGGCGTTGTCTTAAAAATATGTTTTCCTGGAACGATTTTGGCAAACGACCGGCCGTTTGGTTGCCGCCTATGTACCTATGTGATATTTTTAATTCATGAATCAAAACATTAGCTGTATGCGTCGGCTGCATTACCATGTTGAAAGAAGTGAGAGAAAAAATATCGTTTCCGGACGCTAAACAAATTCTTGCAACGAAAACGTGATGTGAATGGCAACACAACTTATTCTACGTATGACAGTTTAGGTGTTCATTGGCCCCTTCGTCTCATCTCATACCGTCACAAGGTTTTAATTGTGAATTGCACACACGTACTGTTTAGGGTTACCAACGAAGTAGCCTCCAAGGGCTACTTTATTCACTTATTTTTAGGAAGAACTTAATTGAATTCTTGATAACGAATAGAGATATGCATTTGACCAATACCGGCTTAGCAAGTAATCACGTTGAGAGCAGTGGTAACCCAGGGGTAACGACCCCGACCTACGAGTCATCAGGTCGTGTGGGTTCAAACCCAGGCAGCCGCTTTACTTTGATTAAACAATTTCATTACCACTGCTCTCAAAACGGTGAAGGAAAACATCGTGAGGAAACCGGCATGTCGTAGAACCAAAAATTCGAAGACATGTGACATCTAGTTACTAACCCGCCACTGGGTGCGCGAGCGCGTGGTAGATTACAGCCCACTCTCTCTTACAGAGAGGAGGCCTGTGTCCCAGCAGTGGGAACATTATAGGCTGATTATGATGATATTGCAAGTAATCGCTATCATTGAAGCATCGCTTAAAATAATCATGTGATCCACTTGCAGAATTCGATAAGTCGTAATGATCCATTTTTAGATTTTCGATATGGTTTTTCCCTTACGCGTTTTTTTATCGAAATACTTCACAAGGTGTGTTCTTAATATGTGATTTACCGGCTTATGTAAAATAACCATTAGATTTCGCAATATTAAATATTTCACAATAGGTAAATAAAGAAAAAGGGCACAACTAACTTTTTTTTCAAAATTGAGTTATACAGGGTTATTGGTAAAACATTAACAACCTCTTAGGAGGTCATTGTACTCATCATTATGAACAACTTTTACTATATAACCAAACCCGAAAACTCGAAAAAAATATCAGCTGTTCCTTACATTTATGTTCGTACCTATAGTTCGTCAAAATGTAGGGACCAGCTGATTTTTTTTCGCGATTTCAGGTTTGGTCCCACGGGTATCTATGTTTGGTCCCATATTAAAAGTTGTTCATAATGATGAGTACAATAACCTCTTAAGTTAAGAGGTTGTTAATTTTTGCTTAAGCCAGTTTTTTTACTCAATTTTGGAAAAAATTTTAGTTGTGCCCTTTTTTTTATGACGGCAGAATAGGTAATACGGGCTGGTATCCGCAACTCCACGTCAATGCGCTTATTTCGCGTACGTTATTTCACAATAACTAAAATTCATAAAGTTCTACTTTTTAATGTTCATATAAAATTATTTTAAGTCTGGCCTAAAATCCTATTGTTATCAGTCCATCCGTCTTCTAATTCAACACGTGAAATGGTTTGTCGAACTAAATGAGATCATTTGAAGTTTTAACCGGGTAGCGAGACAGTCTGTCATCAGCGTCATTGAGAAGTTTCGTGGAACGAAAGAGCTGTCTTTTTCGTCTTTAGTGAATTCTGGAGGATGTTCAAAAAACCCTAAAATGATATCCCATTGGTTGCCTAGACAAACTAAGGGAATGGAAATCTCAGAAATTAGATATTATCATCATCATTTTCTTGGCCTTATCCCAATTTATTTGGGATCGAAGCAACATGTATTTTTGTTCCATAGTTCTCTATTAGTCGTTATCTCAGTTGTCACCCCCTTTCTAACCATATTATCTTACACATAGGCCATCCATCGGTACTTCTGCTCTTAAATCCACATTCATCGCATGTACAGATAGCATAATGAGCTCAATTAGAGGGGTTGACAAGAATTCCAGAAGTGTACCTACAACCAAAAATCTAGCGGTATTATCTTTCACACAATCAATCCACCCATCAATTAAAGAAATAACCCATAACCTAAACACACACCCCATAATTAAAAAAAAAACCCATAACCAAAAAATAAATAACTAAAAACCCAAAAAAAAAACCCATAACCTTTTTGACTAAGCCATGGGAAGATGGCGGGCGAACGAACTCATATCCTTAACCAAGAAGCTGTCTTGAATGATAAGAATTTATTGACACTTTGTAACGCATATAAAATTATGCAATTCACGGTGACAACATCAACACCTAAACATCTTAGCAACTAAATATAAATCAAAACAGTCTACAAGTACCTGCATCAAATGATAAACAAATTACAGTAAACACTACTTCAGACGGTCATTGACTGTTAATATAGGTATAGATAGAACAATTTTCTAGACTTTCACCTGATTACAGAACTACACGTACACAGTAAACACAAATCCAGTCCAAAAAATATAATCTCAGACAGTGCCAATTCAGTATCAGAATGTGTCACCGAATCGATCACGATAATACGATCTCTCAATGATAATGTTTTGAGGACTATCGATACCGCTCTTATCCCTATGAGAGGATCAGCCAATACATCTCCAACGTCAATCATCCTGTTTAACTAGCCGATGTCATCATCATCTGCCTACCCTTTTCCTTTCCCTTTTATGTAGGGGTCGGCTTCCAGTCTCACCAGATGCAGCTGAATACCAGTATTTTACATGATGCGACTGCCTATCTGGCCTCCACAACCCAGGTTGTCAGAGTTTCGGGCTTCTGATGACCCGTAACGACTGACAAAGAACCATGAATGACAGCCAGGACCAACAGCTTAAAGTACTTTCCGAGGCACGGAGGAGATTTGATATGTAAACATGGTCACCCATTCACGGACCAACCGCGGCAAGCGTAGCTTAACCTGATTGATCGACCCGTGCGGCTGTTATTACTTAGCCACAAGCCCCTCATTACTAGCAAATGTCATTATGTACTCCCAATCTTCTTGTAAAGTGAATTGACACCATGACGAATGACAAAATGACAACCTTTAGTGCATAGTCTTTTGAAAACCTAAGTACTCTTGACTTGCCCCGCTCCAATCATGGTCAACTACTTCCTTTCTCTTACAAATTTTAGTCCACACCCGGTACAATTACAAAGCACCAACTTCCGAAAACTTTCCCAACACAAATCAAGAATTATCGATAACAATATAACAACATCGATTACATGTTATATCGAGAAATCATTATCCAGATTTGGACATTGCGAATACTTTGTAACAATGGCTGATCGAATATTCATGGGTAGGAGATGGCGGATTTCCTCCTGATTCACGTCCTGCCTGCGCAGGCATCTGTGGTGCAATGACATGCCATACGTGATCTGGTCGAATAAAATGTATGGTTTTTTTTTTAATAGTGCCAAGCCTATTATTTTGATAAAATTGTCTGTCGTTGTTGTTTTGATGTAATTTTTGTTTGGAGGTGAGAGCGGTTTCTCAAAGAAAGATACTGTTTTGTAGAATCGAACGTATGATCAGAACAAGAAGTCGAAGAATTCTTGTGTTGTGTCATAATTTTTGTTTACGTTTAGGTTAAAAAATATTTTTAGACATGAATTAAGTTCCTTCTTATTTTGCAATTTCTGATTAGCTTAAATTAAATACACTGAAAAAAAAAATGGTTACCCGCTTGCGTATTTGCGTTGTTTTAAAAAAGAATTCTCTTTTCTTGATTCGTTTAGAACAAGTTTAACTTACTTCACTTCAAATCTCCTCGTATGCGTTTACTTCACTCCATTACTTGATAAAAAAGGAATTTCCTTTTAAATCCTCCTATAGTAGATCTCGCGGAATTCTCGTTATACAGTGAAGTGTCTTCGGAATGCTTTGACACGGTATTCTTGGTTGTAGAGGTGATAATACGTGTACCTACCTCCTTCTATGGGCTGTATCCGTTGCATACCGAAGGTGCGGAGGAGGCAGGGACTGTTGTCGGTCTAACTACTTACAATGAGGCATGTTTGGAGAAATATGGCAGATTTTAAATAGCTGTTACTGGCAATGCTTTTTATAATTGTGTAGGTATTGATTACTTCATTTCATTAGAAATTTTTGGGATTACGTCAATTTGCATCGTCTCGAGTCTGCCCGGTCTCACGAGATGACGAGACTAATTAAAAACCATGGACGCTCTATTAAAAATATATAATATTTTTAAACGCTCTAAAAATATAATATTACTAGCTTCTGCCCGCGACTTCGTCCGCGTGAAATTTTACCCTCCCCCTATTCACTCCCTTAGGGGTTGAATTTCGAAAATCCTTTCTTATTCCTTGTCTACATTATAAAGGGAACCTTTAAAAATTTCAACTTTCTAGGTCCAAGGGTTTGGGCTGGGCGTTGATGAGTCAGTCAATCAGTCAGTCAGGACTTTTCTTTTTATTTATATAGATTATGCATTTAATTAAAATATTATAGCGATATATTATATTATAAAAACACTCGCAAAGAGTCGCACTAATTTGCAAGGACAACACAAATTAAAAATAAAACAAACAATTATTATAACACAAACAAAAACTAATTTGTACCATTGTAACAAATTCAATAAAGAATTTTAATTAAAAATGTATTCATAGATAAGATGACAACAGATGATAACGAAGGTGAAGGTGAAGACATCGAAGTGACTCAGTGGAAATAAATAAATACACAGGATCCGATATTTCTCGAAGATCGATATTTAACTTAAAAATAATCGCGTGCCAGTAACAAGAATCCTTACCCGACTCGAACTCCCATAAAAACAATCACTATGGTTTGTTTCACCAATGAAAAGGTAGAATCAGAAGGACCAGAAAAGCTTGATTAAATATAGGCTCAGGAAAACAAAGTTGCTACAATACAAACGCGGGGAAGGATTCAAAAATATTTGAGGTCGACCAGCTCTTCATTTCTTCCTTATTTTGCCAATTTGCAAAAGTTGCAACGTTTTCGACAATAATTATGTAACTAAATTATTAGCGCCACGAATAACAGAAAGTTAGAACTCGGCAGTTGCATTTGCTCCATTTTACGGCCTGAAGCCGGTGGTCCACCTCCACGTCAACCGGACGTCAATGATTATGAGTTGACGACGCGGAAGTAGCGATACATGGATTTACTATGGCCGCGTGTCCACCGCACCGCGCCGTCACCGGGATGTCACGCTCGGTTCGAAAAATCTGGTTTCTCGTGTACGTCCCGTCGACAACGGTGTCGGGTGGACAAACGGTGAAATCCCTTTGCCAAGAGCTTGTGGTAAAATTCCTTCGTGACCTGTCATCGTAGCTGTCATGCTCATCACCATCGGCGCATATTTCGTGATGATGAAGTGGACATTCTGTATTTCCTTTCCAAGTGGTTCTACCGCATTGGCGGTGAGGTGCGAATTTTGCGCAAATTATTTTAAACTCCTCGTTATGGCACCAGCGTGTTTTTGTTTAATATTACCATAGTACCCAGTATGTATGTGTAATCATGGGAAACGAAGGAATCCTTGAAAACGTTGGTTTTGGACTCGCAAACTTCTTAAAATTACACATTTTTAATTTTCCTTAAAAGTATTTACATGAAGCAGTACGCTCCAAGACGGGTATCGCCGATGTTGGCGATAAGTCTGCGAGGCTGAAGTGGGACTGGGCGGGTCACACCTTTAGGATGCATCCAGACATATGGGTCAAAGTTGTCACACAATGGGTGCCTGAAGCCGGGGCAGCAGGGCCTGCCGGGGCAGCGGAATTGTCCGAAAGGGTAATCGCTGCCCCGGAATATAAAGGGCTAAGGAAGGAACACGGGTGGGTTTTAGTCAGTAAGAGTCTGACACTCCCTTCCGCTCCACCCAAAGCGGGAGGGGGGGTCCATTTGATGATTAGCCACCCTCAAAAAAAAAAAGAATGGATGCCAGAAAACCTGCGTCGTCACCGAGGCAGGCCTAAAAACGCTGGCGTGAAGATTTGGACTCGTTTCTAATCGATTGGACGGTGAACGCACAGCACAAAGAAAAGTGGAAAAATATGGGGAAGACCTTTGTCTAGCTGTGGAACAGTATGTATAGGTTACTGGAAAAAGTATTGAAGACAGCAGCAACTGAAGATACGGTTATTGTCATAAACCAAGAATCCTCCTCTAATTGATTCTACAATGAGCTATTCTGACGAATTAAAAATAATTGCATCAATACATTATTACCGGATACAGGCTATTGTGGGTGACAACGATGTAAGAGAAACTAAAGCTTGAACAAGCTAATTTCCTGTACCTAAAGCTCCCCAAGGTGTGCCTGAAAACGTTTACAAAAGCAATGTCGTTAAAGTCAAGCCAATAACGTTTCCATGAGATCGTAGATATGTCGTCTAGATTAAAGGCAGGCGCGAGACGCGATATAATCGCGCGCGACAAAAAGGCACCGCTCGTTGCGCGACTTGCGGTGCCTCTGTGTCGCGCGCGATTTTATCGCGTGTCGCGCCTGTTTGAAGAAGACTTAAATGAGAGAATAAGTGTGAAAGTGCATTTTTAATTTATTTACGAAATGAAACTTCAGACCAATTCCTGGAGAGGTGATCCGAAGAGTTTCACTATAAGCTTCCGTCTCGCTTTCGCAATGAATAAAACGTAAATCCTAACAGTGCATTGTGTTAGAAGCATAAAGTTTTATACAGGCTTCAGATGTATTGACTACCAATAATTATTGTAATCGGTTTGTAATATGAGACTCACACGCAAAGTTACAACTACGATCGTTTCGTAACACATATCATCCATTGCGTACTTTCTTCAACACAGGTGGTTCATTCTCGTGAAGTTGCTATAGATAAAACGCAATGGAATCAACATATATGATTAGTAGCAAGTTCACAAGTTATAATTAAACTATTTAAAACGACAACTTTATAAGAGAACAATAAAAGGAACAACTTCCTTTCTCTACGTGCTCTCTACACATATAGGTACGGGTACATATAGCTAGTAATGTATATTTAGTTTACTATTCAAATCTTAGCACATTCGTGTCAGTGACTACATCATCATCATCTGCCTGCCTTTTCCCAACTATGTTGGGCTCGGCTTCCAGTCTAACCGGATGCAGCTGAATACCAGTATTTTACATTTGTCAGTGACTACTTAATGGAATTTATTTTTATCTTTACTCCGAAAAGCAGATCTTTAGATACCTATAAACTAGCTTTCCTTTGACTTTTAAATTTCTTGATAAGTCCATTAAGTATGATGATTGATGAAGCTAGCAAAACAATATAAGCAAATGAGAAACATTTCAAGTGTTAAGTTTGAATGTGGATTGTAATAGGAGTGAGTAGAGTGGAGATCGCGAATCGGCAAACGTAAGGTCCGCCCTCAGGCAGCTGGAGTGACGATCTTCGCAGGGTGGCTGGTAGCAGCTGGATGATGATGAGTAACATAAGAGAAAATACCCAGTAACTGGGCTGTGGAGGTCAGATAGGCAGTCGCTCCATGTAAAATACTGGTATTCAGCTGCATCCGATAGACTGGAAGCCGACTCCAACATAGTTAGGAAAAGGCTAGGCAAATGATGATGGATCTATTCTCATATACCTCAAACCTCCGAACTTTCCAAATGGCTGGTTGACACTTCCAGTGACCCAAGGGCTGGCTTTTACCTTGCGGCCTTGGCTAGATGCTAAGCATTGGTTGACACTTCCCGTGACCCAAGGGCTGGCTTTTACCTTTCGGCCTTGGCTAGATGCTAAGCATTGGTTGACACTTCCCGTGACCCAAGGGCTGGCTTTTACCTTGCGGCCTTGGCTAGATGCTAAGCATTGGTTGACACTTCCCGTGACCCAAGGGCTGGCTTTTACCTTGCGGCCTTGGCTAGATGCTAAGCATTGGTTGACACTTCCCGTGACCCAAGGGCTGGCTTTTACCTTGCGGCCTTGGCTAGATGCTAAGCATTGGTTGACACTTCCCGTGACCCAAGGGCTGGCTTTTACCTTGGCTAGATGCTAAGCATTGCCATACAACGTGGCAATGCCGCCAGTCTCTTGGGTACATTGCCAGTCGACAGCGATGCGGAGGAATTTTTTGACGCCATATTTTAGTTTGTTAACAGTTTTAGTTAGGTTATTACCTATATTTTTATTTTAATAGTTTGTTAGTTAATTTAGGGCTGATTTTTCCAACGTCAGATAATTTTATCGGAGAAATAATTTTGAATTTTTGACAGTTCTCCCATACAAAAACTGTCAGACGTCAATTTTATTCCACGAATAAAAAGTACCTGTCGATTGAAAAATCAGCCCATAGTAGCTATAAGAAGTTTATCCAGTGTATAAATATTTTATTAAAAAAAAAACAAATCTACTCCAAACCTCCCCGAAAGAGGAATAAAGAACTTAATTTTTTCGTCTTCCATTTGCTACCCATTTGAATCGAAAGCCTAAACCGGATGTAACAGAAGCAATTACGTAACACAACATTTTTAATCCACTTGCATTGTTTTGACCAATAACTTCAGTGGTTTAAGGTAGCAATTACATTGACCTTTAAACTTAACATTTTATTGCCCCTGAATACCTACTTTACGTTAATTTGCGACTTCAATAGGTACCGCCTTTCAACTTCAAGTGCCAAGTAAGGATCAAAATTAGACCGGAGACAATTATATGAGAGACAATTACAGTGGTTAACATACATATAATCCCTGAACATTAATGCCATATAGGTAGAAAATAAACTTACACGAAGCAAAAGAGGTATGTAAGGATCGCTGGTGTCAGATGGCATTCTGTAATTTTCTCTCTCAAGATTTCTTCTCATAGACTCCTATGAGAAGAAATCGTGAGTTTATGTTTGTACTAGCTGCGCCCCGCGGTTTCGCCCACGAGGTAAGTCGATAAAAACTATCCTATGTCCTCCCTCGGGAGGCAATCTATCTCTATGCCAAATTTTATCGAAATCCGTTCAGGGGTTTAGGCGTGAAGAGGTAACAGACAGACAGACTTTCGCATTTATAATAGTATGGATTAGTATGGTATGGATGTATTGGTCCAATGGTCGTAGGACAGGCAGTCGAGCTCGAGGTGCTTCGTTCGATTTCTAGACCGCAAAAATCATGAGAACCCTCCGTGACCCCTTCTGCCTCGGAAAGCATGATATTTATGCAAGTACTTTTTAAGATCTACGAATGATAGTCGTTACTGGTAGTCAGAAGCCCAAAAGTCTGACAACCATCTTACCAGCGGGTGTTGTGTTACCAAGTAAATCCCGTTCGTCCAGACGAACAGGATTCACTTGGTAAACACGCAAAAAAAAAAACAGCTGTTCCCTATATTTTGACGAGTTATACGAACATAAATGTAGGGAACAGCTGATTTTTTTTGGTGATTTCAGGTTTGGTCCCATAGTAAAAGTTCTTCATAATGATGAGTACAATAACCCTGTTTAAAGATTTCATTCAGCTGTCAAATAATGACAGTAAGTTTTGAATTCACAACTTACTATCATGTGTTTCATTATAAGGACAACTTAAGTTTGTACACAATTTGCTAAGTAATGAATTTCCTTGAATTTACTCAATTTGTCTTAAAACCATTACCGGTTGGTTTGTTTTAAAGACTGAATTTATTCGCCCTTAATAGAGGGTAGACTATTCTTAGCTGGGAACGAATAATCCATTCCAAGATCATTGGCTGGCATTAAATACAAAACCAGTACTAAAACAAAGTTAATAATAATAAACAAAATCCTAATTTGACACTAAACCATTATATTTGGCACGTTGACCCGACGTCAGCCGCTGGTAATACAATTAGGCGACCTGCAAACTTTACGTTGGTCGTAAAATGGATATCAATAATCGTTGTGTGGACACGTTTTGAGTGTGCAGCCCGTTTAAAGACTAATTTGAAATGATATTCTTTAAATTGTATGTTTTAAATTTTTCGTTGAGCTTAGAATTGTAAATGGTGGAAGCGTCAAATAAGTACTGATGGTGAATCAGTTCCATATTCCTGTTCTTCTTCTTCGTGTCGCTGGCACGACTGTATTTTAAATCTTGTTTTCCCAAAACTTTGCCACTTCCACGGCGTTGTCGGTGGCAGCGCAGAGGTCACTTTGACTGCATGTTTTGGGACACAGAGGGCAGGATAGGAGGTGGAGCATGGTTTGTGACAGCTCCGCAATCACACCCTTCTGCCGTTGCGTCAAGGTAGCCCCATTTTACCAGGTTGGACTTACATCTTCCCACTTGTGTCCGGAGACGGTTCAGAGATTTCCAAGTGGGCCACGGAAGGTTACAGTTACAGTGTAGGGAGAATAGGGAGATGCTCCTTTGGTGGTAAGTAGTGGAGGGGGAAGAGTATCCTGCCACAATTTGCAACGGGCGTCGGCCGGGTTTCCTGACAGAGACGCTGTCGATTTCAAGAATTTTAATTCCTGTTTTAGCAAGGGGTATCGTGTTACCCAGTAACTGGGTTGCGGAGATCAGATAGGCAGTTCCTTCATGTAAAATACTGGTAACTACTCAGCTGCATCCGCAGGGTAATTGCGTAACACACTATCAGTAGCAATGGGTTTCATTTTGACAGTTCAACAACATTCATTGCGTTATTTACGTTGTTGATCAGACAAATTTTTCGATCTTATGAAGCAATGGATTAGCAATATCCTTCAAAATGATTCAGATTGTGCTCAATAGTGCGTTACGCAATTAGGGTACCGGTTAGACTGGAAGCCGACCTTAACATAGTTGGGAGAAGACTAGATGACATGCCCAGACTTCACCTAAGCAAAGTATTTCGCTGTTTTCTTCAATAAAAAAGTAGTAATAAAACTCGCTAGTTTTTACAGTAGCTATCGCAATAGTGACGATTAGATTGTTAGATTATAATCTAGTTTATGATATTTGATTTTCATCTATAGAATGTCAAAAATACATAGATTAGTGATCGTTTGATAAATGTTAATAATCAGGAAATAAATAAATTACTTACTGAAGAAGCATTTCGGTGTATTTCTTACAAAGTAAATATAGCTATCGATTGACAGTTATCTACCAAATGATAGGCATTTAGTTATAACGTTACGCAGTTAGTTCATGGTCACACTGGCGCTACCTAAACCTGATAACGAGCCTATATAATAGTTACTGATAACAGCTATTAATATTAATAACTGCTATTGCTAAGCAAAGAATTTAATAATTCTTAGATAGGTGCTTCGTGTTCTTGAATCTTGAAAGCCTCATAGATTTCCTTGACTTCTTTTCGCGATATTTATTTTAATATATTCTATACTTCTTTATCCTGGGGGCCTCAAAAGGCTACTTTGGCAAAATCATAAAAGGATAACATTATGAATCATAATGGACAATTAACTGAATCCTATTAGTGAAGGATTTTTCAGTTATTTTTTATGTCTGTGCTAAAATACCAATTAATCCAATCCAAATCCCATCCCAATCTCTTTGATTATACCTAAGTAGTGCAGCGAAAAAAATAAAAACACGGACAGTCTTAGCCATATTATGGTTCATAATGTTATCCTTTTATGATTCTGCCCAAGTGGCGTTTTAGGCCCCCTGGCCTTTGCTAAGCATAAATACCATAACACTATTGTCTACATTTCTTTTTCACTTCTCCTTTCACAGGTCTGCTGGAAGAAATTTCTTAAGAAATAACTTTTAATAACTGGCAAGCAAAGCCGATGTCGACTATTCTGCCAATGTCTAAAGTGAACTGAAAAAGAGAAAAAAAAAGGAAAAAGGTTTTAAACAAATAAAATGATTTGATTGATCACCTTTGTACTCATTCAATACATAAATGTGTCGTATCTGTATCTGTTTTTTTACTGTGTGTACAGACGCCAGCACATCAAGCTACTACAATCTGTCAAATTTCTTTAATAGATTTTCAACTTTATCGCTAAAGCATAAGGTTCAAAGTTGATTGGGAAAATTTGACAGTTTCGGGTAGCTTGATATGCTGGCGTTTGTACATAAATAATAAAATATATAAATAATAATATGGATAGGTACCCCTTGAAATTTGTCGATAATTTTATAAGCCACTCGCTGTTACTTCTTCAGCGTGAGCACTTGTGTTCTTAAAGGCATATCCACCATTCTCAAATCCAAGATTTTCATAAGATTACACCTATTTAAGATAACGTAAAGCATTAAAAGCAATTTCAATTCGCTTATGTTTATTAACAATTTTGTCGTTACAATAAAGGAGCTCCTAACTGATCGAATCGTCACCAAATTGTTTACAGTGAACGCCAAGGAGGATTTTATTAATTTTTTATTAGCTGCCTCTGTTATTACGGTTTTACTTCGAGTAAAAAAAGTATGTTAAAGAATGTTGCAGGTTGCAGGTAACTATAAGAGGGTAGTTATAAATGATTTGGAAAATCCAAAAGTGCACGACTCTTAATGCTCATCTGATCGTATAATAAACCGTAGATATAGATATAATATTAGTTAGTTTTTAGGGTTCCGTACCCAAAGGGTAAAAACTGGACCTTATTACTAAGACTTCGCTGTCTGTCCGTCTGTCCGTCCGTCCGTCTGTCTGTCACCAGGCTGTATCTCAAGAACCGCGATAGCTAGACAGTTGAAATTTTCACAAATTATGTATTTCTGTTGCCGCTATAACAACAAATATTAAAAACAAAATAAAATAAATATTTAAGGAAACATAAACATTGGAACATTTCCCATACAACAAACGCGATTTTTTGCCCTTTTTTGCTCGATATCAATAATGGCAACAGGTAGGGACTTGAAATTAGTTGAAATATTCACAAAATACTCAGTTGAATTTTTACTTTAATAATAAATAATAAAATGAAATAAATATTTAAGCGGGCTCCCATACAACAAACGTGCTTTTTCGGCGTTTTCTTACTAAGTTAAATATTGTACGTTGGTACGGAACCCTTCGTGTGCGAGTCCGACTCGCACTTGGCCGGTTTTTTTCTATGACTTTACTGTCCAAACCCAACAATAATACTAGTGTTTCTTCAACCAAATCTAAGTTCGGAGCAAAAACAATGGGTTTTAGGCGATTCCCATGCGCAGGCGCCTGCTCCCACGGCCTCTCTCGAAGGCTATCCAAGTGACATACTGTCTCTATTGGCTAATTAGGGTCAAAACCGCTTAGCAGTTTAGGTTTTGTCGAAGATCTCAAAGGTGGGAATTTGAATTGATTTGTTTGTGAGATTATAAGCAAAGAGTTATAAAAACTTTTGAAAGAATCCGCATTTTTGGTTACTTTCTAGACCTGCGATAGACTCCCATAACAATCAATGAATTTCGTAGACGCTTTCATAGTTTACTAAAAAACTTTCTAGAAAGTGAGTAGGGAGGCCGTTGTCCAGCAGTGGGACGTTAGTGGCTAATAACAAATACCTTGTATAGTTTCTGTCTAGCCAAGGCGGAAAGTACACTTCTGGACACATTTATTGGCCCACCTTAGAGTTTAGGTTTCGATGGCCCCTACCGAAATATGATTGCTAGATTGAACAAAAACTGTTGATGCAGTTTTAAACCGGATACATTTTACCATCTTTTTCGATCGTATTGTTTTAAATTTGAATTCAGAATACCATACGACATGGAGCTACGCCTAACAAGTCGGATATGCGCCTTGTTAAAGGCAATTGATTTTTGAATAAAAAACATGTTTTATCAAATAAAGGTTTAATTTAATAACGCGTGTTGCCTCCATGGGCATCTACCACAGCTCTCATACGATTAGGCATAGAGTTTATCAACCGCTCTATGAAATTTTGAGGGATCATCTCCCATTCCTCTTCTATGGCAGTTTTCAACTCCTGCATCGTCTGGGCAACTGGCTGACGAGCCCTAACACGTCTTTTTAGCTCGTCCCATATGTGCTCAATGGGGTTCATGTCTGGGCTTCTGGCTGGCCAGTCCATAACTGTGATGTTCACATCCCGAAGATATTCCCTGACGATGCCGGCCGCATGGGCTCTTGCATTATCATGCATAAAAAGGAAATTTGGGCCCACATAGTCCGCGTATGGTATCACGTGAGGTTCTAAGCACTCACGAATGTACCTTTCAGCATTTAATGTTGGCAGCCGTGGTCCTGTAACAACCTCAAGTTGAGTTTTGTCGCTCGCGGATATACCGCCCCAGACAGTCCATGAGCCACCGCCATAAGCAACCCTCTCTTCAAAGCAGCATTGTGCGAAACGCTCTCCCTTACGTCGGTAGACCTTCTTCCTTCCATCATTGCCATGTAACACAATTTTAGACTCATCAGAAAAGAGTACACGGCTCCAATCTTGCTGTGTCCAATTTAAATGACTGCGTGCGAAATGAAGGCGCGCTGTTCGGTGGGCTCGCGTTAGTTTGGGCCCATTAGCTGGCTTGTGTGGTACCATATCGCGTTCTTTTAACCTTCTCCGAACAGTTCGAGCGCTCACAGATACTCCGTGGAAGTCGCGAAGTTGGTTTTGTATCTCAATGGAGGTAAGGTGACGATTTCTCAAGCTGGTCGTCACGATGAATCGATCCTGCCTTTCAGTTGTGACCCGAGATCGTGGCCTTCCTTGGCGACGAACAAAGCCGCCAGTCTCTAGGTACCTCCGATAAACATTTCGGACCGCAGATCGACTTAAATTAAGTTGAGCACTCAGGTTTCTTTTTCTGTGTCCGGCCTGAATAAGTGCCACAGCTTGGGCGGCGACTTCAGGTGAAGTATCCATAGATTATTGATAGAACCTCACCTTAATGTTAAGAATAAGTAATGTTTGTTGCAAAACCAAAGATATCAATCACTTTTTCAAGAATTAAATCCAAGTAAACCAATAAAACCAAGTTTTCTTAGTTTTCGATTGTTTGATATCAACAAACAGGCTCCAAATTGTCTTCTGTTTCTTTAAATTCTGTGTTCGAAATTCAAAAAAAGACTATTGAATGAAATTGTGAATGTGCCAGGTTCAAAACTGCATAAAAACTTTTTGCTCGACCTAATATAAAATTTTAGCTAGGACCAAACGAAACTGAAAATACAAGGTGGGCCAATAGATGTGTCCAGAAGTGTATATGTACTTATGCAGGGTGGAATTTTCGAAGCGTACCTGGAGAGAAAGTATTCTAAAAACTGAAGACAGCAAATTTTACTCAAAGGAAATATTCCTTTATTTTTAAAAAGAAACAAAAATGCATTTAAATATTTTTGAAAATTCGCTTGCCACACCCGGGAATCGAACCGACTAAAATCCGAAAAAATAGCATCCTGTACTTTTTTGGGCACCAATCGATAGGGTCAATCATAAGGATCTTCAATTCTCCTCTATCAGCCGTCATCTTACCATTTACTCAATTCCCCTTCATATGTATCGTTGTCTCCTAATAAACAATTAGACAGTTTAGCCATAAGGCCATAAGGCTAAACTAACCGTCTGTGCATTGTCCATGCATTTATATTTGATGAGAGCTACAAACGGCAAGAATTTGATAACGAAGTGCCTCGCAAACTTACCAGTAAAAAAACTTGACACGCAATGACAAACAGCAATCTTAGTTATCGCAATTCAAATACAAAAACGGGTACCGATTATAATATCAATGATCATCAAATTAATTAGGTACAAGTACTAACGGGTAACTATTCCCATACAGTGCATAGCGGCCGGCGCGCGGCGTCAGTGACTATAACATAACATTGTATGCGCGCTGCATTTTACAAGTGAATGTACGGAACACAGCATGGGATGATCAGAAGGCTCACTTCTATCAACGTATACAGTGATATTGGTTGAGGGGCCCGTGGCTAAATAATAACAGTCACACAGGTCGATAGCTCGGTAGCCGCGGCTGGTCTGTGGAGGGGTGACCATCTTTACATACCGTGACCCCTCCGTGCCTCGGAAAGCACGTTAATCCGTTGGTCCCGGCTGTCATTCGTGGATTTTTGACAGTCGTTACGGGTCGTCAGAAGCCCGAAAGTCTGACAACCAGTCCTACCAAGGGGGGTATTACCCAGTAACTGGGTTGTGGAGGTCAGATAGGCAGTCGCTCCATGTAAAATACTGGTATGCAGCTGCATCCGGTTAGACTGGAAGCCGACCCCAACATAGTTGGGAAAAGGCTAGGGCAGATGATGATGACACAGTGATATTGGTGCAGTGAGTAATGGAGATACGTTTTCTATTCGAGTTTCAGTTCAGATGAATAAATTATGTACGGGAGAGCCCAACTCGTAACTTTAAAAGGAGCTTTCTTAGGTCTTTTTTTTTGGGGTGGGAAATTATCAAATAGGTAACTTCTCCCGCTCTGGGCGGAGCGGAGAGGCGTGTCAGACTTTTACTGACTAAAACCCACCCGTGTTCCTTCAGTTGCCTGTGCCAGGGGCAACGGTATCTCTTTCGAACAACCCGCGACCCTGGCAGGCATCGGCCCTAGCGGACCCCGTCAGTTAGTGCTGACATCTCTTTGAGGCGGGCTTGAAATGCATTTTACGTGGATTTTACGAGTGAATGTATGGAACACAGCATGGGAAGACCAGAAGACTCACTTATATCAACGTACACAGTGATATTGGTGCAGAGAGTAATCTAGATACGTTTTCTATTCGAGTTTCAGTTCAGATGAATAAATTATGTAAGGGAGAGCCCAACTCGTAACTTTAAAAGGAGCTTTCTATCGAGGTTAAATCCTAAATTTTGTCCCTAAAAACTTAAACAATTTACTAAAAATTCACGATACCGAACTTTGGTTTAATACAACCTTTAACCACTATACTATACTATACTAGTATAAAAAGTACCACTACCTACTAGATAGTAAGTAGTATCTAGTAGTAGTAGTACTATCTAGTAGTGTAGTAAGTAGTAGTATTCCACCAAAAAAAGTAATATATTCACAGGGTCAAATTAAATTAGTTAGCAAAACTCTGCAGCCCTGTTGGGTATCGATATCGATAAATAAAAGATTTGATTTTTTTTTTGGGGTCAACAACCGCTGGTTATGGTCTTACATAAAGTATGAGTTGAGAAAATCTGTTTTAGGTATAGTATTTTGGTATCGATATCAATCATGTCTGTGAAGTTTACACAAAAAAACTGTTTTTTTTTAACTGATATTCTAAATAGATAACTGCGCTGCGGTCGATGACCCCACAAAATAAAATCATCAAATTAATTTCTTTTTTAGGGTTCCGTATACAAAGGGTAAAAACGGGACCCTATTACTAAGGCAGACGGACAGTGGAGTCCGTCTGTCCGTCTGTCACCAGTCTGTATCTCATGAACCGTGATAGCTAGACAGTTGAAATTTTCACAGGTGATGTATTTCTGTTGTCGCTATAACAACAAATAAAAACAGAATAAAATAAATATTTAAGGGGGGCTCCCATACAACAAACGTGTTTTTTCCAGCGTTCTTGCCTTGTGGTACGGAACCCTTCGTGTGCGAGTCCGACTCGCACTTGGCCAGTTTGCTTGTTTTGTCATGTTTAGATAGCGATAGCCATTACCGTCTGTGGAGTTTCGTTAGCTAATTTAATTTGACGCTGTTTAACTAGAATGCTAGATAGACAGTTTCAAATAAAAGTACTGAAACGTATGTACAGACGGCAGCACATCAAGCTACTACAATCTGTGAAATTTCTTTAATAGATTTTCAACTTTATCGCTTAAGTATAAGGTTCAAAGTTCATTGGGAAAATTTGACAGTTTCGGGTAGCTTGATGTGCTGGCGTATGTACATACTCGTACAAGTGTTGAACAAACGACTACAGTTACAAATTACACACGCTATTGCGAAGTTCTCGTGGAGTCTCGTTTGTCCATTTCACAAAATATTCTAACTTTATCTACTTCATGCCGGTGTTAAGGAAGTCCAAATTATAATAATGGCGCCCTTTAATTGTGATGACGTCACGCGAGGTGACATAATTGTCGCTATGCCAGGGCTGGCAGTAATTGCACCAATTAAATAAACTGGCTGTATCCTAAAGTTGGCTATGGTCCCTTGGGTGTCTGTAAGCAATAAAAAAAATACATTGTTACATTTTGAAACAAAGAAATAATAAGGCATTTCTCTATTTAGATTTTCTTATCGTCTTCTTCTCCGTGTCACAGGCAGGCCGCAGGACTGTATTTTTGATCGTGTTGGCCCAAAACTTCGCCAATTCCATGGCGTCGTCGGTGGCAGCGCAGAGGTCATTTTGACTGCATGTTTTGGGACACAGAGAGCAGGATAGGAGGTGGAGCATGGTTTGCGACATAGCTTCACAACCACACCCTACTGCCGTTCCGTCGAGGTAGCCCTACTTCATCAGATTGGAGTTACACCTTCCCATTTGTGTCCGAGGACGGTCAAATTTTCTTATATATTTCGTCTACGAAACAAGGTCTTTCCGCAACAGTAATAACATTAATATTATAAAGGCGAAAGTTTGTGAGTGTGTGTGTGTTTATATGTTTGTTACCTACTTCTTCACGCTCAAACGGCTGGACCAATTTTGTTAAAATTTTGTATGGTGATAGCCGACACCCTGGTTTAATATATAGGCTGCTTTTTATCCCGATATTTCCACGGGATCGAAACTTATGCGGGTGAAACCGCGGGGCGCAGCTAGTGTTTAATCATTTCTAGGTGTGACGAAAGTACTTGAGAATCTCAAAGATCATTATTGAAACAACTAATGCATATTTGAACCATTGAAAAAAAACTAAAAGAGGTTCAAAGCAATCCACTAATGGAAAATTTTTAAACCAGTCTCCATAGCAACAACCAAAACCTTACAGCTAACAGAAACGACTTTAACATCACATATGTTTTGTGTACACAAAATTCTTCCACATCAGGTGCCCAATCAACTCCAAAAGATGTCAACCTTCTAAACACGACCAACCACAAACCAGACCAAGAAATACCATTCAATATTACATATACCACAGCCGTTACCAAATTTCCATCTTGTATGACAACAATTGTTGACGTGCTAACTGCGCTGCTGCGACCCTAAGGTTCTTAGACGCTAATAAGAAAGGTCAACAAATGTAAGGACAGCCTGCTCTGTGACCTCGATGACAGTCAGACATCAGATGGTCTTTGGTTGTTTGCCTACTAAGTATTATTATCTCAGTAGCTTGTACTAATGTATTTGCTACCGTTCTAGTAGTGTCAATGTCAATAGGAAGTTCTGTATTGAGATTATTTTGTTGTTTCTTCCGTTATGTTGTCATTGTAAGGGCACTTGACAATTTTTCTTCGTGGTTTCATAATATCATAACATCACGCCAGTGATCCCCGAAGCGTAAAGCAGAGGAGTACCTTTCGCCAGTTTCATGTTTAAGTCAAATGTAAGAGGGGGAGAGCCTATTGCCATCAATTGGGCACAAATCCAGATTCCGGGTTGCTACTGAGAATTTCCAGATGGATAAACCGAATAACACTTCATGCGCAGCAGCAGCGCTTGCGACCACGACTGATTTGCTTGTGTGTTCTTATCTAGCGTCGTTCTTATATTATCATCTACTGTCTCGAGTTCGTAGTATAGTCTACTTACAAGGGGAACCCCCTTGTAAGTAGACGATATACGGGAAAAAAGAACAGAGGCAATATAAAGGTTCCATTATGTAGGTCAAGTTTCTTTATACATTTTATTAACAGCGCCAAGACCCATGATGCCAATTAGCAGATTACGGCCAGCCACCTAAAAAACTGGCCAAGTGCGAGTTGGATTCGCACACGAAGGGTTCCGTACCACACAAGGCAAAAACGCCGAAAAAAACACGTTTGTTGTATGGGAGCCCGCCCCCCATAAATATTTATTTTATTCGTTTTTAGTATTTGTTGTTATAGCGGCAACAGAAATACATCATCTGTGAAAATTTCAACTGTCTAGTTATCACGGTTCATGAGATACAGCCTGGTGACAGACAGACGGACAGTGGAGTCTTAGTAATAGGGTTCCGTTTTTACCCTTTTGGTACGGAACCCTAAAAATCAAAAGTTTAATGTAAAATAAAACTATTACTATTGTTATTTGTACCAGTCAAGTCACTACAATAGTAGTAGGTCATGGCTAAGTCCAGTGGTTTCAAAAGGGTGTGTTTAAAAGATCGCTTTAAGCGATAAGACCGCTCATTGTGTAAAATTTCTACATTTATATCGGTACTAGCTTCCGCCCGCGGCTTCGCCCGCGAGGTATGTCGATAAAAACTAACCTATGTCCTTCCCCGGGATGCAATCTATCGCTGTGCCAAATTTTTATCGAAATCCGTTCAGTGGTTTAGGCGTGAAAAGGTAACATACAGACAGATAGACAGCCAGATAGACAGCCAGACAGACAGACATAGTTACTTTCGAATTTATACCTAAATAATATTAGTATGGATTTTTCATGGTGTACATAATAGAGAGCCATCTATTTATCAAGATAAAATGCATAATTTTAAAACTGATGCTAAACAAATCTTTGGCAGATACAAATTGAAACAAAAGCAGCTCGCACCTAAAACGAGACCCCTAAATCCAAAGAAAATATAGCCCAGTTTTAATTGAAATATCTGGACCGTAAAAAGACAAATTAATATATTTGTAGTAACAAATGCTACATTTACATAATCACGATAGGTGCGGGAGGCCGATGTCTGTCTGTTTGCACAGCAGTCTGCTCGTTACACAATCTTGTGCGTGAAACATCGCGATATTTAAAACGTTTTACAACTTTTATAACTACTCACAATAAACTGTATTATTGTGAGTTGTCTTGTTTGGTTGGTGTGGTTTTGTGAGTACCTACTGTTATCATTTTGTGTTAATTTTAATAACTGACTCTTCTACATTCGTTCCTCTGGGTAGTACATTTAGGGCATTATTGTCACCATAATTAAATTGGTCACCTTCTTCTATTTCTTTCCGATTGTAAAAAATACTGGAATCATCATTTAGATGGTTTCGATCCATTTCATTGCGGTCATCAAATCATCAATATTCAACAAGCCCCAGTTTGTTATGACTGGCATCCCAAAAATAATTTCCAGACAGTTTTATAGCGCATTTGACGCCGGTCCATTCATGGGACCCATAAAATGCATGTATTCAATCAATTGTCCGATAAATAAGTTCATTCACTCGTTATATATAAGCAGACATTGCCGAAAGAACTTCCTCTACGTGTGCGGAATCGAACCCATTGTCCAAATATCGAGATGATGTCCAGAATTGTGATGTTACTTGAATTGAGCCGTTGTGACCTGAGGTTTGAATGTAGTGTTTTGATTTTAGGGCTAGCAACAATGAATACATTCTAAATATTTAACATATTTCATGACATGTATGTATTCTTTGTTTTTAAAGATACCTAATCGTTTTCTTCAACAAAAAAAATCTGCATAATTATGAATGGCCAGTGAATTTAAATTTTATGGAATGTTGATCATTTCTCTGAGAATGTGCATATTTCTAACACCATGTTTTTTGGTGTTACCTTTGTTCAATTTTAATAGTTTAGCACAAGCTTCATTAGGCTTCTTTAATTATGAACCAGTCTATAATTATTGTTCCTAGATATATCCCACTACTGGGACACAGGCCTTCTCTCTATGAGAGGGGTGAGCTGTAATCTACCACGCGGGTTTAGTGCGGGTTGGTAGATGTCACAAGTCTTCCAATGTTTGGTTTCCTCACGATGTTTTCCTTCACCGATAATATTTTGAACTTGCAAAAATGCTATTCAACAATTCTCTAAAATATATCAATTTATGTTGCTGGACGTCTTTATCTGAACAGCTTTTAATAATAATATTTCAATCTTTAATTCATAATACTCGTCGAAAAAATAACTATCTCGCCAATGTCTTCTGCCCAAATAAATCCCTTAATTCTGTTAAAACGAATTCAGTAGTAAAACATTATTTATTCAGTGCCAGATACCATTCTGCGTTATCAGTATGATTTGATAAGCGTACACAGTGACATTGTTTCAAGGCAATTTGTATTTGATAGCTAAACGACATATCTTAGAGATGAATCAGGGCTGCCCGTTTTTGAACAGTTTTTATTATGTTAAGAAATGTTGATTTTATTTAATTAGTATTTATGGGAATTCCAGTTGTATATTTTTAGAGATTTTGTGTTTCCATTCTCTTCAAGTCAGTAATCTTGTAAATCTATTAAAATCGTTTTTCTTTTACTTCTTCGGTGCTGTCTTTTCTGTTTTGAACCAATTAATATATTTTGTTTTGGACCAATGGTTGCTACCTCGCTTCTAAACTAATAAATCCATTATCCACTACAAAAATACAAGGTTAGTTGCCTGACAATCAAAAGCAAAAATAACATTTATTTCTTTATTAAAATTGCCTATTTAAGCCACAGCTAAGCGATACCTAGTCTTCTCCATTGAGTATTTGAGTTATACCTCCTCAATTTCGATAAAGATTTCAGTAAAATTACGTAAATCATCTAAAAAAAACCCCAAGCAACCGTGTTCTCTCTCTAAAGCTAAAATAATCTTGATGATAAGTGACATCGCCACTTCGCCACACATACCTTACTAACCCAATTCCGCTCAGCTGGTGAACACTGGCGTGAAAGATAAAAGGTTGATACACTCTGTTTGCGTTAGATTCCTAGATCAGCCAGTGTAAGATAACATAATTGTTACTAATTGGCAGATTGGCTAGCAAGATGACTAGCGCGTCATTAATTTTGTTCTTGATACAAGCTGTCTCGTTTATAGAGACTAAGGAAATCCTTTTAGATGCTACGGCAACATGAGCGGCTTCTAAGCTTTTCGCAAAAACGCCTTCAATCTCTTCTTTTTCAATCTTAATGTTTTGGAAGCATGAACTTAGCGGCAACCACGTTTTTAAGTCATAAATGTAATATTAGCTACTTGCGGATGTTCATATTCGCCTTATGTGATTATTTAGTAGCCTATTAAGTTCTGGGGTTTATCCTTATTCACTGCTATTGGTTTCTAAATCTCTAGATTTGCGTTTTTTATTACCTAATGGGGGCCCTCCTTATCACCTAATCGTTGTTAATCATTGATAACGTCTATACTTATTCTTTTATCAAAAGTCTATGCCGTAGCACTAACGTAAAACCTCAACTCTTTCGAAGAAAATATTTTATTGTTACTATAGATAAGTACAAGGTAATACTCTAATATTTCATTTTTATCTTAGACAAAGTTATATATATTTTTATCTAAGACAAAGCGATAAACTATCTCTGGTCTACCAATTAGATAATATGCGCTACCGAAGATATTAATGTATAAATAACCTAATTCTTTCGTTCACGCAATGACACACTGACCTATATCTTCAGGCTCATTTTAAACCTCATTTTAGGTGCACAGACATCTATTATGATACAATTAACCCTTTTTATTACGAATAAACTGGATTTAACGAGTTACGTCATACATGTCGTTCCAGAGATAATTTTCGTCGTAACACGAAACCCAGTCATCAATGGTCACGCCAACCTATTTTCAAATGGTGCAACAAACTGACCCATTTTCGCGCCAGCCCTGGCAGGAATGGGCGTTTGAAAACGGCGCTTACGTTCGTCTGGGCGACGTCTGCGCAGCGCGTATTCCGTGCGCATCCAGCCTTTCCGCCGGCGCGCGCAATGTCAACAAACTCGACGAGTCAGCTCCGGGCGTAGGAATGCAACGACCACGGCGCATGTACCGTGGAATAAAAACAGAAGGCTCATAGAAAGATTGCAAAGTAACTAGTTCACGCGCATATAGATGCTAAACTGAGTACGATATTTTTAAAACAGCACTTTTAGCATCTGTTCTGGTCATAAACTATTCCATTTCATCTTCCTATGCTTCTATTAAACTAGTCAGTTCTTCAATAAGTTGATCTTCTGTAAATTCTTATTTATCAAGTGTAACGACGGTGCATTGTGCGCCTGCGCTTGTCACGGTATATGGAATATGAATAGGATGTACCCTTTTTAGTAGTTCCTTTTATTACGTCATTATATTAACGATATTATCAAGCTAATATCGTCTTGATCGCAACCATTTTGAATATCGCCTGGATTGCCACCATTTTGGATACATAGTTCCTTCATGAAGTCACAGAAATTGATTAATGATATTGTCGAACAAATGTGACTTCAATATATGTGCTCAGAAAATATTTGCAGTCTAACACCCATTTGTTATAGGTGTCAAAAATAGACAATGTTTGTATCTTTGTAGCTCGTGCTTATTTAAAGATGGTGTTTGCTAATTTGATCTGTCGAAAATTCTCACGAAGGTCTTATGCCAATAGGAACCAATAAAATAGGTACCTATTGAGTTTGTGATTTGTTGACGTATTCACTAAAAGCTTTTTGCTGTCAAATCTTTATTTTATTGCCATTTATTTTATTGGTAATAAAATAATGATGAAAGTTATCTCTCATCTGATCTTATTGCGCAGGTTGCTCAAGCTTGCAAATGAAATCTATATAAATAAATTAAATTGAAGTGTCTGTTTGTAATGTCAAAACAGCTCTTTACTGAAAGCAACAGCATATGAAAGTATTTGTATATACGGTACTGCCATGTCTTATTTTAATTTAATTTAATATTTGAATTGTTTTTTTTTTCGTCTTTTCATTACGGACGCTTTTAACGTTCTGCATCGTTCTCACATGCATAATTTTTAACATGAATGATGTAAACAAGACTTTGTAAGCATATTATTTTGATTTAAAAGAGTGTCCATGGAGTTTCTTGCCCGTTCTTCTCCATAGGTACCTACGCATTGGAATGGGCAACTAGCTTCATCTTTCTGACTAACCGACCCCTTGACAATTCAAAAGTGCCTGTAATTGGTTTAATTGAAATAAATGCTTTGAGTTTGAGTTTGTACTTAAAACCATTGACATATATATTACTCACCTACTTTTATTTTTGAAAAAATATGTTAGGGTTCCGCACAAAAACATGAAACCCATGAAATCTAATTTTTCTGTCATGTACAGACGCCAGCACATCAAGCTACCCAAAACTGTCAAATTTTTCCAATCAAATTTGAACCTTATGCTTTAGCGATAAAGTTGAAAGTCTATTATAGAAATTTGACAGATTGTAGTAGCTTGATGTGGTGGCGTCTGTACGTGAACGAAGTCGTGGGCACAGCTAGTCATAAAATATAAAGTTATTCAATCCTAAAACCGTCTAAATATAAAAAATGCATACGCAGACAACATAAATTAGACAGCATAAAACTATACAATTTAGTCTAGCTTAAACAAAGATAGCCTAAAAAGAACTGGATCTATAAAAATTGAATCGAGTTGATAATACATTAATAATACATGGTCACTAACCTATTTTCGAATTAAAAATAGAAATGATGTGGGCTGAAGACAACCGTGAAAGTTTAGAGGTAAAAGTGTAGAGACAGAAATTTTAGACAACCAGTGGAAACAAAGACAAAATAATATTTTGTATGTATTCGTTTAACAACTTGTAAATCATCATCTGCCTAGCCTTTTCTCAACTATGTTAGGGTCGGCTTCCAGTCTAACCGGATTCAGCTGAATACCAGTATTTTACATGGAGCGAGGCCCTTGGTAAGACTGGTTGTCAGACTTTCGGGCTTCTGACTACCCGTAACGACTGTCAAAGATCCACAAATGACAGCCGGGACCAACGGCTTAACGTGCTTTCCGAGACACGGAGGGGTATGGTATGTAAAGATGGTCACCCATCCACAGACCTACCGCAGCAAGCGTAGCTTAACCTGATCGATCGACCTGTGCGACTGTTATTATTTAGCCACGGGCCCCTCTCTCTTTAACAACTTGTAAATATCAAGCTGAATTTTACGTACAGAAGCCAGCAAGCACATCAAACTACTACAATCAGTCAAATTTCTTTAACAGATTTTCAACTTTATTGCTGAAGCATATGGCTCAAAGTTGATTGGGAAAATTTGACAGTTTCGGGTAGCTTGATGTGCTGCGTCTGTACCTAACTACGCCCCCATTATAATAACCAATTTGACTAAAATAATATTCCAGCTTCACAATTTAACGCGGTTAATTTCGCCGTTAAATTATTGCAAAATCTAATCAATAACTAACCAACGAGTAACCGTGTCACCCACATATACCTACGTAAAATTATAATTTTAACATCTACTCAAAACTACACACTCGGTCAAATATTTGAACTGCGATCAATATCACTTGCTACACTTGTACAAACAGCTCCTTAGTTGCGCAACACTATCAATCTCAATCTGAATAATTTTGAAGTATATTGCTAATCCATCGCTTCATATGTTCGAAAAATGTGTCTGCTCAGCAACATAAATAACGCAATGAATGTTGTTGAACTGTCAAAATGAAACCCATTGCTACTGAAAGTGTGTTACGCAGTTATCCCGCTGTATTTTGACAGTAAATATATCATTAATTCTTTTGTTTAATTTTTTTTGTTCTTTTGTTTTGTTTTATATGGCTGTATTTTTCCACGATTTTACAGAAAAGATTACATCATTACTATACATACACACATCAAAAGTGTCTAGGGATCAACATATATTTTTGCAATAACTTTTCTCCTGATTGATATTAATTAAAATTTTCTTTAAGGATTCATCAAATAAAGTGTTTTCGTTTGTCACAGTAACGATAAACCAAGTCACCTTTGCATTAATAAAGAAATTTGCCATTTTCCTAATAAAGGGATTTTTGACATTTGAACCACTAACACAAAAGTTCGAAAAAAAGACTGAAATAACAGTTTTCTTTAAAATTTTATTGGGTAACTTAAACAATTAATAATCCGTGTTTCTACCGCGAACACTAACAACACAAGAACATAGGTTTGGCATACTCAAAATGAGTTCATCCAAATCACGCTGTGGAATGGCCGCCCATGTTCGTTGCAACAACAAAAAAAGGTCTTCTTGCGACTGGATACCCTCCATATTCGGCAGAGCTCTTCTCTGTAGCATATCCCATGCATGCTCAATCGGGTTCAAGTCTGGCGACTGAGCAGGCCAGGGCAGGACATTGATGTTAGCTGCGGCGAGAGTCTGTCTTACAACTCTTGCGGTGTGCGGTCGTGCATTATCATGCATTAACTGAAATAAGGGACCGATTTGCACTTGTAGAGGAACGATGACGTCTGATACAATCGTCTCAGCATAAATTTGAGCGTTGAGGTTGCCTCTGATCCAAATCAACTCAGTTCTTCCGCCGATCCAAATACCCGCCCATACCATGATGGTTCCACCACTATAAGGATGGACTTCCTGGCAGGATTTTAATCGTTGTTGGCGTCCAGGGGTTCTCCAGTGTCGTATACGTCTTGTATCCGGTCTCATACCAAAACGAGACTCATCAGAAAAGCACACGAAACGCCATTGTTCTTCTGCCCAATTTCTGTGTTCAAGAGCCCATTGATATCGAATCCTACGATTGTGCATTGCTATAGGTGGTACCCGTAGCGGTCTTCGGGAATGAAGGTTCACTTCATGCAAGCGGTTTCTGACTGTTTGGTCGCTAATTAAGTTCCCTGAAGAGTGATGAAGCCTCACGGCTAACATCATGGCGGTTATTGTTGGAGCTCTTCGAGTTAAGATTTGAATGTATCGGTCTTGTCTCCGTGTGGTGCAGCGATACCGTCCTCCATGGCGCTCAGCCACGGTACCAGTGCTTCGGTAACGTGTCCAAAGTCGACTGATAACACTCTGACTTGTATTCAGAGCTAAAGCCACAGTACGTTGCCGGGAACCAGCTTCTATCATTCCCACGGCTCTGAGCATTTCTTCCCTGCTTAAATGACGTCGCCGCTCCATAATAACGTTGGTTTTAATCAGTAGTAGGGAAACAGTAGCACTAATAATGTCTTCAATGCGTTGTATGTTTTTATAGGGAAAATATTGACAGCTGATTTTCATCTTTTACTCGAATTTGATTCACAGTTCCTGATTCAAATTATGAAATGCACCAAAAAGGATCCATATAAATTTATAAAATCATAAATTTATTACAAAGCCACATCTCAATCTCAAGAAATCCGCATAAAAATGCTTGATCCCTAGACACTTTTGATGTGTGTATATGCAAAGCCTGATTGCATTTTGAAATTCAGACTAGCAAATAAAATTTTTACGTAACGAATATTGAAAAATAAACGACCAAATGCATGTCATGTCTGACCACGCACAGTGTAGGGTTCCGTAGTTGGGATGAAAATTAACACATGCACAGGATGTTATCCGCAGCAAAAATAAGTTTTTATATCAAATTTAGAAAAAAAAATATTTCATTAATTTTTTTTTTCACATTTAAGAAAACAAATAAAGTTTAATCATAATAATCAAAATATCAATTAAACGTTTTAAAAGGAATTTTACATTTTAAAAGAAAATAATTATACACACGATTTTTTTTCTGAATTTTGTACTTAATGCAATGTTTGTTATCCTTATCTCGAAGTAGGTAAGTATTGTAAACGTTATCAATGCATCGATAAATGATAAGGTACATAAGAAGAAGTTATCGCTAATATTACGTATTGACCGATTCAGGCGAAAAGATGAATGACTGCGGCAGAATTTAGGTCAAACTTGCAAATTATTTTTGTTTCAACTTTACAGCTCTGTTTCAGTATTTTAAACAGGAGCAATATATTTTCTAAAAACATTGTTCGTAAAGCAGTTTTAAATAAGAATTGTATTATCACAAGATGTTTGTTTTTCTTTCTCGAACAGTGTTTAATTTTCTAGCACCTAGAATCAATTCTATTTTTTATAAATGATTTGCCTTTAACTTAGCAAAAATAGAGGTTATTAAATTAGAGAACACCGGTTAAAAAATAAGCTCAATTGATTCCAGTTATCTTAAGTAGGTACTTTAAAGTGAAGCTAACTGCTACAACACGCATTCTTAGATTCTTACTGTGGGTAATGTCAAAAACGAGTTAACACAAACTCGACAATTGTATTAGAACTCAAAAATTGCCTATACGGGACGCTTTTTGAAATTCGTGAAGTAATCGTTGTGAAAATAAAAGAAAATAATATTCAGCTTTCAAGCCTGATTTCTATATTTTCTATTTATACAGGGTTATTGGTAAAACATTAACAACCTCTTAAGAGGTCATTGTACTCATCATTATGAACAACTTTTACTATGAAACCAAACCTGAAATCGCGAAAAAAAATCAGCTGTTCCCTACAATTTGTCGAATTATACCCAACATAAATGTAGAGAACAGCTGATTTTTTTTTTCACAATTTCTTGTTTAGTCTCATGTTGTATTTACATGATACTAATCACACTAATATTATAAAGGCGAAAATTTGTGTCTGTGTGTGTTTATATGTTTGTTACTTCTTCACGCTCAAACGGCTGGACAAAGTTTGATAAAATTTTGTATGGAGGTAGTTGACACCCTGGATTAACATATAGGCTACTTTTTATCCCGATATTCCCACGGGATCGAAACTTATGCGGGTGAAACCGCGGGGCGCAGCTAGTCAGGTCATAATTTCGACAGCAGGAAGGAGCTACCTACCCTTATTTACGGCATATGAAGAAGCTTAATACGGTAAAAGTTAGTTGCAAGCTATCCAGATTGTTCATGTACATAATTTCATTGTGTATCTTCAGTTATAATCTTAATTAAGCCGCGGTCACGGTGTAATAATACGATTAATGATAACTTCCACGTTTCTGAGCTGTTTGTTGGCTCGTTGGGTTTTAGAGGTTGGCGCCACTGTCGCGACGTAAGGCGGGGGACATATGACAACAAAAATAAAATCAATTAAAACTAAATAATAGCACAATACGAAATTATACTAGCGTACGAGCTTATTTTCATAATATACTAGCCTTAGAGTAAGAAAGCTATAGAGCATCGGGTAGCGTGGCCACACATGAGACAAAAAACTAACTTAAATAACATTGGCTACTTATGTAGCTGCCTTGAAAAAACGGGCACGCACTGAGAAACGGAAATAGTATAGCTTTATCCTTTTCTGGTACTTATAATAACTCAATACTTTATCCCTTTCTTGTGGAAATGAAATGGCGCTACCAGCCGTCTATACTTTTCTTTGTCTAAGATACTAGCTGACTCCTGTCCAAACAATAATGCATACAAAATCCCCATAAAATAGGAATGCTCAGTTTTTACTGCCAAACTTGTTAATAATCTTGGTGACTATTGATATACAAGTAAAACATATTGAAGCAATTTTTAATTTTCCGTTTAACCTTCGTCGTCCTCTTCCACCAATGTACACCCGCCCTAACCCGAGTGCAATGCGCGCGCGCACGCGATCCGACAATATTGAAACATCAAGAGCAGCCCTTCGGAACAGTCGTTACTAGATATTTATATACCGCGGACCCTGGTACGCTCAACCGCAAAACAGTTGAACTACGAAAAACCAGCCTTACTAATCATCTGCCTAGCCTTTTCTCAGCTATGTTGGGGTCAGCTTCCAATTTAACCGGATGCAGCTGAATACCAGCGGTTTACGTGGAGCGATTGCCTTTGCCTATTTGACCTCCATAACCCAGACCCAGTTACTGGGTAACACGATACCCCTTGGAAAGACTGCTTGTTAGACTTTCGGTCTTCTAATTTACACGTTACGGCGATCAAAGTTCTAAGAATATAAAAAAATCCAAAAGTGTACGACTCATAATAATGCTCATTTGATCGTATAAAAAACCATCGATCTAGTAGTATTAGTTAGTTTTTTATTAATTATAATTAAACTACTTTGAATAAGAGCCATTTTCAATAGGGTTCCTCCTATGGGTGAAACGAATCTATTTAAAAAAAATTGACTCAATTAATTGATTTTTTCACACACTTGATGACGTGGACGTGGTCACACTTGATTGACGGATTTTGATGATTTTTTCGTTTCTACTGCATTAAATAAATTTTTGAAGCACAGAATGAATCTCCATTCAATTATCTATACAATGGTATATTCAAACTCAAACTCAAATCATTTATTTCAATTAAACCTTGTACAGGCACTTTTGAATTGTCAAAATTAAATAGTCTGTCAGTTAGTCAGAAAGTTGAAGCTAGTTGCCCATTCCAAAGCGTAGATCTCTATGGAGAAAAACGGGCAAGAAACTCCATGGACACTCTTTTAAATCAAGATATTACAAAATCCTGGGTACATTATTCTTGTTGCTTCTATATGTGAGAACAATGTAAAAAAGACAGAAATGAAGAAACAATTCAAGACATAAGATTAAAAATAAGCCTTGGCAGTTAAGAGATGACCAGTTTCAACCGACGGCGCCCGTTCACGAACATGACGCGTGGATCAGCACCATCCAGCTCAACCATTTTGTAGGGAACCGAATGATCCAACACACGCGCCACCATCGGTGAGACATTTAAGTGAGCATGACACGTTCTCAACTGCCATGCTATTTCAAGTCAACATCAAAAAATCATAATAAACGGAAACATGGTTCTTACATTTACAAAAAAAAAAAAAAAAATGCTTCTAAATTATACAAAACTACAGTTTGCAATTTATTTAAGAGGTAAATAGAATTTTATTACCTACCAAACAGGAAGAGATATTTAATATTGAAGTATTCAACAATATAAATATAAATTAAGTAGGTTCTGTGTACTAGCAGGAGTATAACAATAGAAACAGTTGCAGAAAGGAGGAAAGCACTCTCTGATGCTTCGCATTAGGAGTCGTGCAAAACAGCCTTAGGTATCTACTGTTACGAAATATTGGCGCTGTCAATGACAAATTGGTACCATGGATGGCAGTTGACTGTACCAGTGAGCCTCGTTAAGTTGACACCTCTTGCGTAAATCATTACTATAGCTGGCAATAAATCATTTGGAGAAGTATTAATCTACTTTGTGGCTTTAGCTGATTGTAACACCTTACAAAAAGCTTGTAATCATCTGTAGTTGGCTAGGTCAATTAAAAGAGAATTAGGAAGCTGGAAAGACATTTGATGCACTCTTTTTTTTTTTTTTTTTGGGGATGGTAAATCATCAAATGGGAGTGTCAGGCTTTTACTGACTAAAACCCACCCGTGTTCCTTCCTTAGCCCTTTATGTTCCGGGGTAGCGGTAACCCTTTCGAACAATCCCGCTGACATTTGATGCACTCTGCGATCTGGTTAAAGAAAAACGAAAAGCTGTAGAGGATGCCTTTCCTAAAGTACTTACTTATTAAGAAATCTCACTTTACGAAGGCGCGAAAGGCGGAGGCCGACTGTTCTGGCGCAGCATGGGAGACCGGAGAGGCCTGTGTCTAGCAGTGGATTATAATAGGTTGAGTTGACTTTATGATAGGAATTGAAAATATTTCATCATTGCTTGACAAAGCCATAGATGATGTTAGAGTACCTATTTAATTTGCAAAGGGAAATGTAAGTGACGATAGGTAAATTCGTTTAACAAACATTTCTATTCTGGATCTCACTCATCTAAACCTTTATGACTTACGCATTCACATAGAAAGTTAAGAGCCTATACTACCTCAGCTAAAATTCACTCTTTATCTCGCTCGCACGATACTGCTTGCGGCCTGTGTGAAAGCGAGACAGAGTGCGGTGCTGGGCGGGAGGCAGCGCCAATAGTTTAGGTATTTGCTTTTTACGGTGAAAATAAAGGTAATTCAAAAAAACTAACTAACATAAGACCTGCTTTATAGTTAGTTCAGTTAGTATGCAAAGTTTCATGATCTAATTTGAAGTATTTTTTTAATACCAGCGGTTTATTGTTCGGTTTGGAGGTAACTTTGGAATTTTTTTCTATCGAGAAAATTTTATGGAATCGTGTTTTCGTCTAACATAAGACCTTACATTAATCCTCAACTTTAGCATATATTTATTTCAAAATTAATGCTGCGGAATTTTCGACATAGCGGAGGATCATGCTAAGCCATTTGAGGTAGTATAGGCTCTTAATAACATAAGAAGACACTAACCCTGCGTTCCGAGTAGGGAAATAATCGATGTAAGCGTGCTTAAACCCGTACCGAATTAGCGTGAGCGCGATAACGACGTTCCGTGAATCGTCATAGATGACGTCATGACATGCGCCATCTTGCGATAACGCCGACCATGTCCTAGAATAATATCACCGTGAGCGCTGTCAAAAATGACAGTGTGTGTGTGAGGAAATGTCAGTGTGTGTTTTGTTTTGATTTGCATCTTATCATAAAATTAAACTAACGTGGTATTTTCGAAATTGTGCTTCTGGCTGATAGTCGCCACCTAACCAAAGAAGAAGAAATGTGGTGTTTATACAAAGAAATACTGTAATAATATCGTTTTTACATTGAGTAAGCACTGTGAGCGCGCTCACGGGTGTTCCGAATTGTTGACAGCTCTCAGCTGTCATAATCATGATATCTAAATCGGAACGCATGTGAGATGATGTGAGCGCTGTGAGCAATTATAGCTAATTCGGAAAGCGCCCTAACTGTTCTAGCTTCTATAAATCCCGCTAATGCATTTCAAATATATCAGTTTAAGCTCTCGTCCTAACTGTATTTCAGATGTGTCAAAACACAAATCTTTGTATCCATACCCTAATTACGAAACAATTAGGCAGCTCGGCACAGTCGGCACACCGCCCTATTTTCATAAACTAGGAAACGTTTAACGACTATTACACAATTCCGAACAGACATAACAATCGGAACTTCTAAAAATATCCACCGTTTCATTTCTTATTTCGACATCCATGTCTGTTTGTACTGCTCTAAAATTTCATCAGACTTGTTGTCTACGCAATGGATGGTATCTTTAGCGAATATTTGTGTGTTGTGGTAGACGGTATTAAAGACATTATGGCCTAGTTGGCACCGTGTCGACCATCGCGAGGGAATCACAGAAATTTCGTAGGGTTTATACCTACTTGTTACACAATATAAGAATTTCAAATGACAGAATTCGGAGAAAAAAAAACATACACACAAAACAACAGACAATCGTTCAGAAAATGGGTGTTGATAACAATAAAACACGGATTGAAATTTGGAAAACTGAGTCAAAGTTAACCCACGTCATTTATTAAGTAACTAAAGTAGACCACAAACTTTTCAGACAACAATATTTTATTCTCATTACGTCGAGACGGCCCGAAGGTTTACAATGTATCGAAGCTCCGAAGTTTAAAAAAACACTATAAAGTGAAAAATAACTTTAATTTCGGAAGTCGGTGTCTTTGGATTTGTATTTTTGTTTTTTGCCACCGACTTCCGAAATTAAAGTTATTTTTCACTTTATAGTGTTTTTTGGAAGTCGGTTGTTTTTTTTGTAAAAAAGTTTTTATTTTTTACTTTTTAGTGGGTCAGATTGTAATTTATCTAAGTTACAATAGCCTAATGTCAACTGCTGATCACCTTTTACAAAATATTGTTTTTCCCGATGCAGTGACGTTAATTGTTGAGGAGTTCTCCTAGTATTCCAATCTCCTAGCTGATAATCCTGGCTGCAGCATCAGGCCAGACTTATGTCAACATTGCATTGAACTTACAATTTAGTCCTTTTTAAAATGAGCCCAAACACGACTACGGTGCTGTAATTTCAAGGTTTGTACTTTTTCTGATGCTCCTGGCTTCAGCATCAGGTCTCTATGTACTTACTTCGGTGTTCCTCGTTAACAGTACGTTTATCCACACATCGAGCTCTTTTCAATGAGCCTAAACACGATATATCTGCTGTTAGTTGTCGAGGAGTTAGGTACTCTGCAGACTATCCTGACTGCAGCATCAGGTCATGACTTGATGATCATGAGACCAAATGTGGCAAATGCCCTATCAAACATCAAAACAATTTACTTAAACAGTCCTTTCCTGTTCGAGTAACTTCTTACTGTTAAGGAGTTGTACCTTCCATCATCAGCCCACCTGAGATGGTGACAACCATACGCAAATACACAAGATACTTCATAAATAAAATATGTGAAAAATAATAAGTGAGCCTATAAAATTTGAGGGTTGCCCTCGATTTCTCTAAGATCCCATCATCAGATCCTAACTTGGTGACAGTGGGACCACCTCAGAACTATCTACTTTCAAACAAAAAAAGAATTTTGAAAATCCGTCGACAATTGGCGGAGTATTCGATGAACAAACATACAAAAAAAAAAAAACATACAAGCATCCGAACATAGTATCTCCTCCTTTTTGTGAAGTCGGTAAAAATTAGGTCATGTTTATCAATCTTAGGTTCTGAGGTCGCCAACATTAGGCGAGCAAGCGTTGTCATCAATGCTAGGTATCCCATTTGGTATGATAATTACTGGCTGATTATATATTTTTTATTTTCGAATAGTTCAATTAAATATAATCATGAAAAATATCTTTTAAGTTTCACACATTCGGGCTTAATTAATCATCATTACAATATTAATAAAAAGGTATGATTAACATGTATACTAATTAAAACCAAAAGATAAACTAATACGTTTAAAATTCTAGGGTATTTCCTTATTAAAACCACATTATCATTGCTTATCAAGTTTTCTTTAACGCAGGAAATACCTCTAATATCTAATTTAACGTTTCAATATTTTTCTTTAAAGGGTTTACGGGGTGAGCAAGACTGTTTGGCTTCAAATACAAACTCTGTAGCTAGTAAAAAAAAAATAAGTTTAGTTTTTCCTAAAATTAGAGACGTGTTTGTTTTTAAAGCCGATTTTTTCTTTCCAAGTAAAGTAGGCAGGCATTTTTGGGGCAGTCTTTTAAGAAAGAAAATATCTAAGTTTATTTACAGTATAAAATAAATTGCACTACTGTGTTGCTTACTGCTTGAAATTCAAAAAGTGCAATGAACATGACATGTAGTCTATTTTAGCCAAAAAGCCTTTCATCCCATATTTCCAGCCAAAAACACTTCACATTCACAAAAGTCACTTCCACTGATTTTCCTCGACAATAAAGCTCAGATTCGCTCAACATTTGCAGACTCCCATCAATTATTTATCTCATCTATTCCCGTTGCTCAACTAGCGATCGATGTTGATACTAATGCACTTGCGGACCTGTCTAGTGCCTATTTGTCACTCTCTGGTACTTTGGGTAACACCTAGCACTTTAGGTAGTTCGGTTCAGAGCTAACACCAGATTTGGACATGGAAGAAAGGATGGTTGATGGAAGTGTTCAGTTCTGTTATTCAGCCGGCAGCTGGATCCGGTTGGACTGGACTACCTGACCCTAAATAGTGAAGTTAGGAATAGACAAGACTCTGGTCTGCCAATTTCACCATTCAAAAGTTCAAAATAAGTTTACAAAGCTCTCGCCGTAAAGTTTTTAAACAGTTCAACCAAAATCAAATTAAATTAGCTAGCGAAATACTATATCGATATCTTAACATCATCAACATCAACTCAGCCTATCGCAGTCCACTGCTGGACATAGGCCTCTCCCAGACTGCGCCACAGCACCCTGTCCTCCGCCTTCCGCATCCAGTCTACCCCAGCCACCTTCTTAACATATCATATCTTCTTATTATATCTTAACATGGTTTAATAAAACAAAACAGAATATTATTAATTATATTTGGTTTTTTTTTTCACTTAATCTTTTTTTTTATCTTGTTAAGATATTGATAAACGTCCGCAGACGTTTATCGATATCTTAACACGTTTCGTTAGCCAATTTAATTTGATCCTGTAGAAACATGATGTTTTCTTTCTCAGGATTCCTGCACAATGACATATGCTCTCGTCTGAATGAACAGCATTGACTAGATAGTACCGAAGCTTTCATCCCGAAAATCTACCTTCAAACAAACCTTTTACACCACAGTATTATTAGTCTAAACACGTCGCAAATTATCCTGCATTCCTGACTGCAAACCAGTGCTCACAAAGCAGATGCATGCGGAAGCAGTGAAGGAGTGAGTGAATGAATGAACATAACCCAGTTGTCGGAGCAACTGCGTCAACAACATACCTTTAATAAAGACGTGTGTCTGTGCCTTTAACATCACAAAGAAATGGACTTTGTAGACATAGAGTAGGAGGTAGATATGAGTGCTCGTCTATGCGCAAAGTTTTTGATTCTGACAAAAGCTTTGCAGCACGTGTTGCAAGAAAATAAAATAAACTGAAAAACAGAGGAAAATAGTGTAAAAGAAAATACACAGCGAGTTGAAAACTGCATACGATTAATCGGTTGAAGATCACAATAGTAGTTTAGTTGTTACGCCTATGGATCTTTAGTGTCCCTCATAGTGTAGTCATGCAGTTTTTGTATGCAAACTTGCAGAGCAAAGTCCGTTGTAAACTACGGTCAGCATGAACTTTGCAGTGTTTGATTCCAAGCTTCCTTTGTCAAATAGAAACATACCTTAGCAAAAACAATAGACTCACCGTGTACAGAAAAAATCAAATGACGATCCGAATCGGAACCGTGACGAGACGAACATAACTCCCTGAAATCAATCGTTCGTTCGATAAATCAATGTACTCAACTTACATGTTTAGTCTCCCCGTGTCATATCAAAGTAAACAAAACAGAATGTCTATGACAAGAATGACAACTCGTCTACGTATTTCATTAATCTATGGCTCACATAACCCTTAGTGTACACAAGTTGACACAACACAAATGTTTATTATCTCTGCCGCTAGAGAATCTACTAAGAGTTTTTATTTAGAGTATTCATGTCCATTGTGTATTTACCAAAATATTGTTGCGACATGACACTTCGCGTATAATGTAGCTTTTAAGAGCATTTATTCCGTACGGCATTTCATACGAATTTTCAAGCCCTTATTTTTCGAAATTAATGAAACGATTTTATGAAACTTCATATGCATAAGCAGGATTTTTTGACATTTGTGTCAAAAAAGTTAGTAAAGAACATTTTCCAAATGTCTTATTTAAAAAAAGTAATTTAAAAAAATTAAACCGACTTCAAAAAGAAATTAACTCAAAATTATGAAATAACTTTAATTTCGGAAGTCGGTGTCTTGGGATCTGTATTTTAGTTTTATGCCACCGACTTCCGAAAATAAAGTTATTTCATAATTTTGAGTTAATTTCTTTTTGAAGTCGGTTTAATTTTTTTAAATTACTTTTTATTTCGTAATTTTTAGTTTTTGCACTAGTATTTGACCAAGGTTTTGAGATGTTTTCCCTTTGACACTACACCCGTAGCTCTTATCAATAAGCCAGGCCGTCACACTTACACGTATTAGTCCATATCTTGAAAATTACTGAATCGATCTTGATGAAACTTGCACTGTTCCCTAAGTTGAAGAAAATGTAAGCCAATAAAAAAAAAATGGTCACGATCCGATTAATAGTTCCGGAGATATGCGTGGACAAACATACATACATACATACATACATACATACATACATACATACGTCTATGAAATTTTGTATATTTGTTTGGAAGCCCTAATAGATCATCATATGTGAATATAATGCAAATCCAATAATATTACATACATACGTATCGAATTGATAACCTCCTTTTTTTGAAGTCGGTAAAAAAGATAACTGGAAATCTCTGTTTCTACTGAAAATTTAAAATCGGTCTAATTTGGCTGTAACACTATTTTTCGAAAATGTTCTTAACTAACTTTTTAGACCTTTGTATCCTGCTTATGCGTACGAAGTTTCATTAAAATCGTTTCATTAAAATCGGTTCATTAATTTCGAAAAACTAGGGCTTGAAAGTTTGTATGAAATGCCGTACGTCGCAAAACGCTCTTAAGGTACACTCATCTTGAACGGGAGATAATTATTTGATGTCTAGTTTCTTAAGATTTGTTGTGATAAGACAACTGTGTTGAAACGTGGATTGAGTCACTAATGTCTTGGTTTAAAGCAAGTTAGAGAGACAGGTCATCAAGCTTTTAGGACTGGTCTTACGCCCTCGTCAATAAAACTTGTCTGACCGATCTATGATGTAGGAAACAGGATAGTTGTAGACTCTATCAGGCATTTTTTTTTCTTTATTTAATGAGGGACTTTTTAAGCAATGCGTATGACAGTCAAAATCAAAAGTAATTTATTCAAATTAGGCTGAGAATCAGCACTTTTTGAAAGTTAAAATTCCATAAGAAAGTCCCCCAAAACGCACTCACCACGGTCACCGATTATCGGACGTGGACTGGACGGGCAGCCTAAAAGTAATCCTGGAAAAAAAATACAGGCTCAGGTCACAAAATCGGTCATAAGAATCGGAGGAAAAATCGGCCCGATTATCGGGGCTACCAAAGTCTGACGTTTGCGCCTTAAAGGCTCTGTAAGATTTAGGAAGCCCACAAAATGTACTTTAATTTTCTCAAAGTTTATGTGAGTAGTTGCGTAGGTATATAAACTTTTCGTGCTCGGTACATAGTAGGTATGTTAGTGACCCATTTTCCTAAATGTTTAGTTATAATAAGAATTTGGAACTCTTGGACAACTTTTTTGCATTTTTAAACGATATAAACTTTTTCTTTTTACTAGTTTTTGCCGGAGTTTTCTTAACTTAAGGTGAATGTGCAGCTGAGCCCGCCAAATTCAAATTTTATTTTCTTTCTTGCAAATTGCAGCTCTACGTCGCGTCGCGTCGCGTCGCCGCCGCGTCCTTTGGTGATTAAAATGCGATTCGCTTCTATAGGAATCATAAATACCGGCTGACTATTTTTACCGTTTGGACAAAAACAGCTTATAAAGGTGGACGGAGTAGAAGACTACGGCACACAGAAAAAAATAAAACCACAAAAAATAAAAATTAATCTCTTTTTTTTTCTTTTTTTTAAATTTAATCCTTTGGTAGAAGCCATCATTAAATGATACGAAATATTTGGGAAATAGGTGGCACAAATTTCCAAAGTTTAACAATTGATAATATAAATTACCTATGATTGTGATGATTAGCGCGCAGATAAGAGCTCAGCTGCGCATCGGTTTTCTTACTAAGGCCTGATTTTTCAATAGCCAGATAATTATTATCTGAGGAATAAATTTGACAGATTTTGTATACAAATTATGTCGAACTGTCATATTTATTCTTCAGATATAAGTTAACGAATTATTGAAAAATCAGCCTTAATAAACATTGATCACTGATATAAGTAGGTAGTACCTAACTATCACATTATGCAAAAATAAACTCTAAAATATTTGAATAGTTCCTATCATGGCAGGTTATTTCCTTTAATAATTGGGCCAGATAGATAAGTAACTGATAAATTTTTATTTCGGAGAAAAGACAAGATATCATAAAACAGCTGCCTTTAAATAATTAACGTTGATTTACCTAGTAAAATTGGGAAAACTAATTTTCGCCAATTATTCAGTTATACCTAGTTTACGAAATTATAAGGTGAAGTTCTGGTGGTTGCGAATTGAAAATATCGCCATACGCGAATTTAACAGACTCAATTTTGTGCATACGCAAAAAAAATAACATAATAATAATACGGCATACGCTGTTTTTCAATTTTCCTGAAAAACAACATGACAATTCCTTTTTCGAGCTGTAACCCTATTTTATTGGAGGTGCGATATTTTCCCCGAACTTGTTATTTTCTATGTTCGTTTTTTTTAAGTGAAAACTTTTTTGGCGCGTAGGGCATTTTTTGAGATGGGAAAAAACCATTGAACTCGTTCCACTGTTACCGTAAGCGACACCGCGCGTGTTTTGTTTATGAGACGATTAAAAAAATACCCGCTTCGGATGTATTCGGCTGTCCTCGGGATGTACTCGGTTTTAATGTAAGTATATCCGATATGTCAGTGAGTGATGGCAAAGTATTCTGTGTGTGTTTTGTTTTCACTTGTGTCGGCACTCCCGGAGTGCCACTGTTTTTTTCTTTGCGTCATGTTTTACCGCAAATAAAGGTATTTTCCTTCTTTTAGGAACTAGCAAAATCTTCCTATATTTTTTACTATAAAAAAACGGAAAAGTTCTTCACCCTTATCGTATAATAGCCGCTATCTTACTTAACCCAATTACCTATAAATTACGAGTATTATTTTATCAACAATAAATTACTTATCGATATGAAAGATTCTGGAATTGGGCCGACTTATCGTGTGCCATAATATGATTGTAACATACTTATAAAAATGTTTCGTTGATAAACACTAGTGTACAGACGCCACGCACATCAAGCTACCCGAAACTGTCAAATTTTCCCAATCAACTTTGAACCTAATGGTTTAGCGATAAAGCTGAAAATCTATTAAAGAAATTTGACAGATTGTAGTAGCTTGATGTGCTGGTGATGGCGTCTGTACGAAGATAGTCGTCAAGGAGATAGTGCTAAGTCTGATGATAGTGAATGACGGAACGGTTTAATCCTATAGATACTTAGGTATATATCATTCAACTGTTTTGGCGTATAAGGGCTTACCTTTAATTACGATTACATCTAAGCCTTATTTTTTAGTAGTAGGGGGTATATAGGGTGACTGGTAATTAGTGACCGATACTTAAACACGTGATTTTACTCATCATGATGAACAACTTTTACTATGGGACCAAACCCGAAACCGTGAAAAAAAAACAGCTGTTTTCTACATTTTGACGAGTTAGACGAACATAAATGTAGGGAACACTCACTAATTACCAGTCACCCTATATTTTAATAATTTAGGAAGCTTAATACGTGTATCACGCTTATCCTTTTCGACATGATTCATGATTCTTTCCCTGGATTTAGGTAGGTACTCATGCATTTACAGTCAGAGAAATTATTTGTTAAACTATTTTTTACAACTGTCAAAGAATGACTGTTGTGATTTGAATATAAGAAGAATTTAAGTTATTGACAATTTGCTTATCTATCATTGAAATTTAACTCGAAAGACCAAACAAAACTCTAGGTGTAGGACAAGCAAAAACAGTGAAAACGCTCTTGTCAATTATGCAAGTACGCTGGACTTCATAGTATCGATGACAAAACGAAGACATTAATTGATTTTGGGGCTAGTAGCAACGTGAGCGTCCGTGGAACTAATATTTTTGACAGCGAGTTTTACAAATTGCGCATTCTCTCATGATAAAACAGTTCTAAATATGTCGTAGTAAACACAAAATATGTATACAACGATTTAGATCTAAATCATCAGCAAAACAACACAACGGCTACTTCCAATGTGTCAATGTTAGTTCCTGAGACCGTCGAGCGACGGAAGCGCTTTGAATCTGCACAAAAACAACTGTCCTTTCGTATATTCTATTTAGTCCAGCGTACTTGTTTTTTAGAGGTCAGTAATGACAGCACTAAGCATCCAAAACTCTATGGATTGCGTTCAAAATAATAAACCAGGAAATAAACTAAAATATTTTTCAGTATTTACCGGCAACCATCGTAAATAAACATAGGTAGGAATTTAAAAAGAATTGTTGACGTAATATAACGGCCAATGTATGACGTGTGGCATTACATAAGTAGGTATATAAGTTGAGCGTGTTTAATCTGTGATACCGCACATCTTATCTATGGACTTTTGCTAACTCGCGAATCCGTAATCGTATGATTCTTCGAAATATCTGGGTTCGATTTATGTATTTTTAATGTATTTTTTTTTTGCTTCATGCTTTTTGAATTTAGATCTGGGCCCGAGTTTTTAATTAAATCATTTGTAAATTTTGCTGAGCTGTCGACTTATCGGTTAGCTTAGTGTGGGACTCCCCCTAGTTAGATGGACCGGTGATCCTAAAAAGGTAACTGGGACGGACTGGATGCGGAAGGCGGAGGACAGGGTGTCGTGGTGCAGTGGGAGAAGGCTATGTCAGTAGACTGCGATAGGAATCAGAATCAGAATCAGAACATTATTTGCTATGAATTTAGGTACAGGTATAAGATGTTGTACATAAATTAAAGAGATCAGCTACAGTCTACCTTACGGCGTGCAAATTATTACATAATTAAAAATATTAATACATAGAAACAAAATAATGTCAACAAAACAAAACAAAAATTATAATGAAGTCAAATAATAATATAGTCAGGTAAGTCTTACAGGGTCAATTTTGAAATTAAAACAAACCAACTACAAAACCCAACCAACCCAACCCAATAACAAATCAACTCAAACCATCACAATAGCCTACAATTTGTTACCATAAAAAAATACTATTATAGTCTGTCATTTCTTTTGCATTTGACTTTATTTCCACCATAAACACTTTTACTGCGACAATTTTTTTTCGCGTCCATTTTGTTTTTACTAGTTTGTCTTTTGCATGTAATTTATGGCTTCATTCAAATTTTTATGGCCAGAAATTAAAGAAACTAATCGTCGGCGTCGTCCGAATAATTTTACGATTGTTTATTCTATTATGTATTTTAGAAATTTTCACACAATAAACTAAACTAGAACTGTTTTGTTTATCTTTGGAAGCGATGATTTGTTCATTGAATCCAACCAACTAACGAAACTGCGCTATTCTGTAAAAATATCACCGTGAAAACTTAGGTGCAGTGAGCGTGGAGTGAGCTGTCAATAGTGTCAATTCCTAGCAAAAACAAACTCACTTCACCTAAATTTTCACGGTGAGATTTTTACAGAATCGACCGGCATGGGCAGTTAATGTGCTTTGAAACAGAAGAAAGTGGTTTCAAGGTTCTAGAAGCATTTAGCTTGAGAGGTTTTTTTTGTAAGTATAAAGAATCACAGTCGGTGGTACTTTATTTACATTACAATCTAGCCTGTTGGTCAATAAGTAATATAAACTTAAACTGCTAAGGGCGCAATCCACCACTTTTATACATAGACTAAGTCTTAAACTGGGAATAAATTTTGAATTTTTGACAGTTTTTCCATACTAAAACTGTCAGACGTCAATTTTAATTCCAGGGATAAAAGAAAGAAAGAAAAAGTATTTATTGCGACTCGTACAGGAAGATCACAAATTAAATTAAACACAGTAAAATAAAAAAAACAAGTAAAAAAAAAAAAAAAGTAACAAAAGGAAAATGAAACAAAGTCCAGAGATAATATCTAACTTTGGTAAAATCACCCCTAAGTAGCTTTAAAATGAAGAAATCGTCGAATAACGTTTTTCTTATTCGCTATGTTCGGTAACTTTGAAAGTTTAGATCCAATAGTTAATCATTCATTGGTATGATGTTATCTACCTACTTAATATCACCAATGAAATTTACTTATTTGCTCAGTAAGTAGAGTCTCAGGCCTGTTTGGGTGCGCCTTCGACACCAGCTTAAGCAAATGTTGTAGCATCTTATCAATCATATTAGTGAAGCAGTAGATAATATTTAAACTAATAGTAGGTACTTACGACAAGGCACATCGCTAGTTTTTAAACGCCTTTTATTTTGACAGTTCAACAACATTCATTGCGTTATTTACGTTATTGAGCAGAATTTTTTTTGGAACATACGAAGCAATGGAATAAAGTTCAAAATACACTAACTGACTCGAAGGTTACTGCTAGATGTAAAGTTAGAACCTGCACCCTATTTGCGTAACACACTATTAATCGGAATCTGAAACATTTTGAAGCAAATTGCTAATCCATTGCTTCCTAAGTCCGAAAAATTTGTCTGCTCAACACGTAAATGACGCAATGAATGTTGTTGAACTGTCAAAATGAAACTGATTCCGATTGATAATGTGTTACGCAATTGTCCCACTCTCCGTAGTTAAAGATTACCAATAAATGACGAAAACACTAGTATGTATTCGTCATAAAAATTATTTAACTAATGATTAGTGGCATTACCATTACCGCTTTTAAAATTTAAGTACCAATAAATGACGAAAACACACAAGTTGGTATCATGTAAGTATTCGTCATTAAAAATTTGTTAACTAAAGGTTAGTGGCATTACCATTACCTACTTAATTAGTTATAATTATAACTAAATGAAGATAATAATTATGATAATGAGTTGAACATAATCTTTACTAGCTTCCGCCCGCGGCTTTGCCAGCGAGGTATATCGATAAAAACTATCCTATGTCCTTCCCCGGGATGCAATCTATCTCTCTGCCAAATTTTATCGAAATCCGTTCAGTGGTTTATGCGTGAAAAGGTAACATATAGACAGACAGACAGAGTTACTTTCGAATTTATGATATTAGTATGGATTCATGTTATTTGTTATCATTTAATTGTGTTTTTGTGTGTTGTGCTATGTCTTTTGTGTGCACCAAATAAATAGTTTATTGTATATCTATCTATCTTTATAATAACTGCCCCGTTGGTCTCGTGGTCGCAAGCGCGACTGCTGAGCGTGGGGTCCCGGGTTCGATTCCCGGGTCGGGCAAAGTGTTATTGAGTTTTTCCATTAGGAATTTCTTAGTAACAGCCCGGAGTCAGGCCTCCGTCACTCCATGTACTTGCGCGCTATAAGTGCCTACCGCCCAGCCGAGCGGTCTCGGTCCGCCGGCGGATCAAATTCAGTGCGGTTTTCGCAAGCGAAGCGCGCGCACGCCGTTCAATTTTAATAGTGCTGTTCGTTCGTACGCGTATTACGATGCCGTGTGGTGCCTTATGTGCAGTAGATGGGTGCAAATCAAGTAAAAGAAGGGGTAAACATCTAACATTTTTCCATTTACATGTCAATGAAGATGTCATGTCATGTTTTAGATGTACTGCACAGTCGGCACCAATTTATAAAAAACATATTTTATAAACGATACCATTTTAAACTACCACCTATAGTCTCAACATATTCACAGTTCTCAATAAAATAGACACAAATAGTTATGTTAATGTAATTTTAATGAAGAGGCAGCCCTGCGATTGCTGTGGGATCGCGCGGTGCGAAGCAATCACAACTGTACGCTTGAGCATTTAGGCACATTTTAGCATGCAGCGGTTGCTGACGCGACGGAGTAGGCTATTATAGCTGTAGGTATTGGAAATTTTCTACTGAGTGAAGTATCTGTTACGTAGTAACTATTTAGTAATCTGTGCCGGAGTTTGGAAGTTGGCGGTGTGATACCCCCGTGTCACGGAAAGCACGTTAAGCCGTTGGTCCTGCGCCTGATCTCTCTCCGGTCGTGTCGGATTGCCGTCCCATCGGACAATGAGAGTGAGGGAAGAGGGAGTGCACCTGTGTCTGCGCGCATACTTGTGCACTATAATATCTCCCGCGCCGAAGGCTAGTCTCCGTTGAGATTGGCCGCCGTGGCCGAAATACGGTCTGGAGGACTTTATCTTTATAATGCAATCATGTTTTAATGATAAAACTCTTTATCAACGGCACTACAATGTTATATAAAAATAAAATCTTCCTAAAAACGTATAAATAAAGGGGCCTCTGCGAGTTGACTTCAGGCCCTCGTACGCCTTCCAAAAGTCCGGGACAGGACCCCCAGGGTCCCGGGTGACAATATCCTTCTAAAATCCTCTTGATTAGAAGATTAATTGTTAAATTATCCATACCTAAGCCATAAATATCTTATAAACGATGAAGATTTTGCTCGGAAAACAGTTAATGTTAATAACGGTTTTTACTTGAAACAGCGAAAAAAGTTACCCATTGTTTAATTTGTAGTGTTCGATTTATTTTTGTTATGTATTTTTGAGGTGTACTGTACAATAAAGTATAATTACTTATTATAAATAAATAAAAGTTTTTTTTTCATATCTGTGTAAAAATTAGATAAAAAAAGCAAAATAGTAGGTTTATTTTTCGAGTCTTTGGTCAACTGGACCCACTCGAATTCATGTTTGTACGGAGTATGTCAACAATAAAGTGTCAAAACTAATCTAGTTCACACTAATACATGTACTATCTAAATTGCTTGTATAAATTTAGTTTGGTAACTGGGTTGTGGAGGTCAGATAGGCAGTGCTTCCATGTAAAATAACCAGTCAGTCAGTCAGTCTAACCGGATGCAGATGAATACCAACTTGGAGTGTCTATCTACCACAACCACAGCCCAGTTACTGGGTAAGACTGGTTGTCAGAATTTTGAGCTTCTGACTACCCGTAACGAAAAACGCGGAAAGATTATAATTGATTAAATAACTCGGTAAAGTTTACCTACTAAAATCTAAACGAATGAACGGAATGTTGATTACTTACTAAGTAACCACAAAAGATAATGAGACTGAGAATGGCAAACTCATTCATAAAACAAGATGTCACTGTCAGAACTGATGACGTTTACGCGTATCATCCAGAAAAGGGCGTAGTGTGTAGTGACTAGTGAGTGATAAGGGCGGAAACGCACAAGGTCGTAAGGCCGTATCGCGTCCGTCGGTGAGATCAAGGCCTTGCGAATAATTCTATTTTCCTGGTTACATGACCTCTGTTTGAATATGGAATATTACATAATATTTTGTATTAGGATTTTAAGCAACGAGGTTCTGACTGTTTTTTTTTTTCTGTAGGAGCTGGAAATACCTCGTTCTGCAAATTGTTTAAGAAGGTAGGTACGTTTTTCATTACAGTATCAGTAAAAAGGATGAAACAAGAAGGTACTTTCTTGTTTTATCCTTTTCAGTAGTGGGGTTTTAGTTTTTATACTTATTTTTTTCACTTCGTAGTGTCTTATTTGGAAGTCGGTTGTTTTTTTTTGTAAAAAAGTTTTGATTATACATAAAACGCCGCGCGCCGTCGTCTGTCGTACCGCGGCGCGCTTCAATGAGACCGCTTCAATGACAGTAAATACTATACGTAGAAATCACCGTAATGGATGTTAAATAAAAAATAAGAAGGAGCCAGTATTTATTTTATGTGTGTCAAGTTATTTTTAAATGATTTAATTTTAAAAATATGTAATACCTACACTTAGACAGAAAAAAAGTCGTTACTATACTTTCCTTAGCACTTAAATTGTAGGTATATCTCTTAAAATATTTCGTCTCTGAATCTATGAATAAATAATTAGATACACCTTATATTTTGCCTCTTATTAACCACAGTAGCTGGCTGACTGGTCTTCACTAATTAACAAAACAACTTATCAAACGGAGTGCCGCACATTTGTTTAAAAAAAAAAATACTAATACGTTTTGCCGCCAAACAGTCTGTCATTTCTTCTGCACTAGACTTTGTTTCTAGAGTTCGGCCAACGAAAGCTGACCATGAATTATTTTCTAAACTTTTAGCATGGAAACATTTTAGGACTGACAAAATTGTCAGTTTCCAACTTGGATAATTTTGATATTTCGGCGTTATGAAATAAAATAAACGAAAGGCATTGCAATGCATGGTAGGCATTAGCGGCACCCTAATTGCGTAACACACTATTACTCTCAATTTGAATCATTTTGAAGCATATTTCTAATCCATTGCTCCATTATGTTCGAAAAATGTGTCTGCTCAAGAACGCAACGAATGTTGTTGAACTGTCAAAATGAAACCCATTGCTACTGATAGTGTGTTACACAATTACCGTGCTGTAACATCTTAACAATGGATATAGCAATCACTCAACAAACTTCCCTTTTTTAAAACATGATTTATTTTCCTTAAACTTCTCATTAATATCGTCAATTAAACTTCAAAAATGATTATCAGCCAATAGTTTCCTGTTCACTCATTATTATTTAACACCAACAAATATAATGCCTTTAAAAAACATATTGGCATATCAGCATTCGCAATGTTTTAATTAACCTCAACGAAATCTTGGTTAGTACGAGTACATATATCGAAATCATTTTTCCTTAACGACAGTAATATCTCGTTTCCTATGGGTATTTTTTATCAATCCATTGTTTTTGTAGTGTTAAAACCTTAATTAACACCTAATTTGTTTGGCTCGGGTTTATAGGTTTTAAAACACTTTGCGGGACACCAAACGACCCCAGACGTGATAACAATAAAGCTTCTATGACCGCGGTAAGCTACGCTTGCTGAGATTGGTTCGTGGATGGGTAGCCTTGACGTGTAGTCCACCTATTAATCCTTAAGGAAAGGTTTTGGGAAAATAATAACCAGTTTTATCTATAGTCGGACTTTTAATTAGTTGCAGTAAAATGACAGCTTATGTTTTATATACCTACATAAATTACTGAAATTGGCGTCTTTTTGTTTTTGGCGGCCATCAATCAAATCTTGTTTTCCTAGTACAGAATAGTGTAATAAACGAAACTTATTTGACATGCATATCTCTAAACTCAGTCCGAAATGAGTTTCTAAGAAGTGTCATTTTACTGCAGCTAATTAAAAGTCGGACTATAAGGTGTTGTTAAGCTAATCCGTAGAAATGTGAGAACAAAAACAAAAGAAAGTTTTTTTACCACTTTTCGTTTTTGTTACCTACTTCGCCAAAGTTTGGGTTTGTAATGCTCTATGGTTTTGTTACAACACAACTCCAGGAAAATGTAAAAAATAGTACAAAAGCGAGTTAATCCGTGGAATTTGGTAGGTACGTTCGCTCGGGGAGGTAAAACTTAGAAAGTTTCTGCGACTGGTTTTCAACAAAAAAGTTCAACTCTACCTGATCATTGCAGTTGTCAATGAAGAATTGAGGATCATGTTTGCGAGGCTCAAAAAATAAAACCTCAATTTTTATTATTATTCGGTACCTACCTACTTAACTTGTTAAGCACAACTTAAAAATTCAGCATAATCTGCCGAGCCTTTTCCCAACTATGTTGGGGTCGGCTTCCAGTCTAACCGGATGCAGCTGAATACCAGTATTTTACATGGAGCGACTGCCTATCTGACCTCCACAACCCTGTTACCAGGTAATACGATACCCCTTGGTAAGACTGGTTGTCAGACTTTCGGGCTTCTGACTACCCGTAACGACTGCACAATAAAAAAATTAAACACCTAAATTTTTGTGTAAATTAGAAATACTTAACTTTTCCTACCGCTAATAAGTACCTAATTATGGTAATTGTCTGGTAATGATAAGTAAATTCAATTAACTAATAATCCGATAAGTAAGTAGGTACTCTACGACGCGCAGATAGTAATTTTCTAAACCTCGCCTCACCCAAAAACGGGCCTAAAATCGATATAATTTTATCGGTTTAACACAAGGAACTGTTAAAGTATCAAATTACCGATTATTGCAAAAATTACAATTCCATAATTTTTTACACGTTATCCGAAGTAAGTGGCTTTAACACCTTTTCTTAACATTTCTTATCTTCTTTGGTAAAGTACCAGGAATAGTCCAGGTACCTGTAATTACTGATAATTACGAGATAGTAACAAGGCGATTGTATTAAGCTTGTCTTTAAAAGATCGCTTTTAGCGATAAATCCGATTATCCGACCATTGTTTCACCCCTTGTAAAATTTCTACACTCATATCTGTAATATTTATGGTGATAATAAAGAATATTCTATTACAACAATACACCAATAATTCCAGAGCGAAACAGGAAAAAAAAAATCATAACCCGTTTCCTGCGAAAAGTGTTGTCGCACTTTTGAACAACGAATAAATACTATTTGAATGCCAATGTATGTTTGAACATTTATCTATTCCGTGGTTTGAACAGCCTAGTTTACATTTTGAATAAATACTTTTTCATTATAAAACCAGTGTTATTTTTTCGACATAGTTTACCTGATTGTACAGTAATTACAGCTGCGTACACCCGAGTCGTTTATAAAGGCACCGATATTTGTAATTTAAGAATCTATCCTGTCACATAGTGTTATCGTGGGAATATGCGCAAGGTGTATTTTTATACGTCCCGAAACTTGAAGGGTTTAAAACGGAAATATTGATTTAATATTCTTATAAATAACAAGTTTGTATGTGAGGTTTACCTACCTGTAGATGTTAGATGGCAATGATAATGGAAAAAAGTGGTACGAATTGCGGAATTTTTAGTGTGATTGTAATCTGTAAACTTGCATATTTCTTGAAATAAGTGTTTTTAGGCATAAGTGCTGTGGTAATATACCTACTTAGAGATATTATTTTTTTGATGAACAGTTTTATTTTCTTTGTCAATAAATAAAATATAATTTCTTCGTCTATGCTCAAAAACTCCCCTGTGTTAGGGTCTAAACAGACGGACTGCATTTGTACTGCATGCCAGCTGCAACATCGCAGTTTGGATGCAGTTGACATAACTAGATAATTATGTAGGTTTCGAAGCAGTTAAGTCAACTACATCCAAACTGCAATGTTTCAGCTGAAATGCAGTCCGTCTATTTAGACCCTTAGAGAATACGTCACCGAACTTTTTGTTTCCACAAAAGAATCACAAACGCTACCAATTATTGACATCAATCTTTATCACAATCAACTCTTCACTTAAGTCCGCCACTCAAACGACGTAATAATTATGTATGTTTACATTTTATTATTGATGGGTCAATCGTAAAAAAACAAAACTTCCCACTTCCGGTTGAGCGATGACTGCACATCACGAATATGCATTAGGGATAATGTTTAACCAAATAAAAAGGGGATTAACGACACTTCCTAACATAATGAGGATAATCTCTCTTCCTGTTGTGACAAATTAGCCCGTTACCACCCTGCGCGTACGCACAACGCATGCATGAAACCGTTTATTAGGGGATTTTTGTATTTTTAAGGATGATTTTCTCCATACGGCTCGCACCGCATCGGATCGTAAAGGATACGATCGGACGCCCGCGGTCAAGCGTTGTGCGCGGCTTGGTAATATAGACTTTAAATACTGGCATATACGATTTAATATCGTTTAAAGATTGTAAAATCCGTTCAGTGTACTTTCTAACAATATAGTGCTAATTATTGTTAGTAAGTACACTAATTTTGCATGTAGAATAATTATAGCTACCATTTGTATCGCCAGGCAATAATTCTAATTAATTTTAATTAAACAGTGCTTAAGATAATACTTAGTGCATTGTAATAAATAATTATGCAGTTCTCTCTATTATGCATTAACTTTGTTTCTATTTACGTATTAATGTATAATAATATTTATTTTCATTGACGACACATTCTGTAGCTTGAAAACTAAAATCGTCGTAGTTTTCAATACTGTTTACTATAAGTATACCTATACAATTAATATTTATAGCTCGCCATTCATACGTAACACAAAAACAACACGATACGCATAATTAAGTTCAACCCTCCAGAAATAGCTTGCTGCAAGTTATTAAAACGTTGGAATCTAACCTGCCGCACACTTTGATCACTGGGACAGATTCACTTGTCAAAATAATGAAGTGACATGTCGTAAAAACGTGACAGTTACCGACCGTAGACAAATGAGTTTGACTGAGGTCCGGATTATATCGGGTTTTGATGTTACCCCTTTTCAAAGGGTTAAACATGTTAAAATCTATTCCAAAGACCATAGAGCGCAGATTTGAATATTTTTTTCATTTATGCGAGAGAAATTGTAAAATTGTGGGTTAAGTGGCATTGTTTGACAACCCTAGCTTACGTTCGGAAGTACACGTTGTATACTTCCTGCTTGTCTATTTTTTACACGAAAAGGGATGAATGAATGTGAAATTAATTGAAGGGATGTACGTGGTGATGGTTACAGTTATTGGGGCGAACTTGATCCAATGAAAGCTGTTATGAAAATAATCTTTAAATACTAATAATAAAGCTGAAGAGTTTGTTTGTTTGAACGCAATAATCTCTGGAACTACCGGTCAGATTTGAAAAATCTTTTTGCATTTAATAGCCAAATTCTTGAGGAAGGCTATAGGCTATATAATATCACGCTATGACCCTTAGGAGCCGAGCAAAAAGAAAAAAAGGTCAGAATGAACGCTAAGCGAATACGAAGTGTTGCGACGGGGTGGGGATACAAGAAATTTCACGCGGACGAAGTCGCGGGCAGAGGCTAGTATTGTATAAGACCAGGCTACCGATTTGGAGTAACCTGTAATAATAGTTGTGTTGGGAATAATAAATAAATGTTTCAAAGTTTTTTTTTTCATAATAGTTATTCAAGAAGTCATTCAAATCTAAAATTCTTTTCGTAACGGTGCACGGTGGCCAAATCTGTATGCAGTGCGCGTACAAGATCAAGATATGACAATAAGAGCGATTAATATTTATAAAACCTATAATTACAAAAAAGCTGTTTTCAATAAGTTAAGTATTACACTTATGAAGCTCTTAACATTAATTATCAATTAATTTATTAATTACACGCCCGCTCGCTTCAGTATTATATTTATTAGACTGCAATTTCTCATTGACGGATGAGCCGATCGAGAAATAAAATACTTAGAGCGCTATAAAATCCAACGAAATTAAAATCCCACAGCATTTTATAGTGTTATTGATAAAAGAAAGAGAAAGAATGACTTTTGTTAGTCGTAAGGATTGCAAAGTCGATGCGGATTTTTATTTGTACGGGAATGCAACGCCAGGAATGCGGGTCGTTGAACTCCGTTGCGGGAACATGGGGTTGGTTCTGCGGGATTACCTATTTGTTCCCAACCTTACGTATAATAACAATGCGAACAACAAAACGTATTCACAGCCATTGCTAGTGGAACGGAACCCAAGATTTATTTAAAAATTTTGAATTTTCGAACGTTGACCATTTTGACAAACGTCATGCCAATAACAATAATTATGACATTATGTACCTAACACCCATTTTGTTGCTATGTCGAAAAATTATAATTGCCAATTGTTCAATTGTACCTATTTCATTTTAATTTACTTAGACATACTCTACCTCCGTATATTCAGGTGGTAGTCGGTAGTTTGGTAGGTATGAATTAAATTGGTAGCACTGTGCCAATTACACAATTATTGTTAATAAACTTTTTTTGTCAATTTTCTAATTTAACTCGAACAATGTTTTTCTTGGTAGAGTAGGTAGGTATATATACCTATATTTTTAATAATTACCTAAACTTATTCGTATATAAAGTACCTATAACTTAGGTAGGTACCTACAGATATTATTTTATGAATTAATTACTTTTAGGATCTTCTAAGGGTCTCTTGATGCTTTTGTTAAATTGTAAACACTAACAAAATATTTTTTTAATAAGTAAAGTAGGTATACTTACTTAAAATAAATAAAATAGGTAGGTAAGTACCTATAATACCCAAATTAGCCACCTATAGTGTAGCTACTCTATCCTGTATGTGTTTAAAAATGTTAGTACCTAGGTAGATAACCTACCTATTCGATGTTCGCGCTAAACTGATTCCAGATTTTATTGCAGCGTCTGCATACCTACGGGATCATAATATTTATACTTTCTCAGAAATCTACAAACGAAACCTATAAAAAAAGCTCGTAAATACAGCGATCTGGGGTTAAGACCTTCATCTCGGTTAAGGCAAGTACACCTGTAGTTACAGCTGCGGGACCTCACAAACGCTAATTGTTTGCTGTGTAGACGTCCACTAAATAATACGCGGCAATTCATCAGAATCGCTCAGGTATTTCTGCTTCGCGCCATAATCTGCCGCCTCTGAAATGTTGATCGTCTGGCTTCGATATTTGCAGCTGCTAAAAAACAAAGCGACACAATCTCCTCGCAGCAAGGCCGGCAGCCGAATGAGGAGTGAGTGAGGTATAGTATTATAGCGTATATTCTAGCCGGTGTTTCGCCTCCTCGATATTCAACTCGACGCGCCAAGCACACATTCGCAAAACACTACCACACACACATCCCTACTTTCGTGTTCTTTGAATGCCGCTGCGCTGATTTCCTTCTTCGAGCGACCCCTCCACCCTCCACCCCTCGAGACAATCGCGGTTACCGAAATTCTTCTACAAAATTCGACTTCAAATTCAACGCATTTATGCAGAAATTGTTGTCATCTATATTCTTCGATAGGTTTAGCCTGCGTTTAGATAATGTCCAGCTAGGATATGTGCGTATTTTCAGAGATTTTCGTGAATGACATCGAATTAGCCGGGACGCGGCGGGGAACGGGGGGCGCCGCGTCGCCGCGCCGCTTGCGAACGCCGGCGACCGGCGACGACCGCTAGTCGCTACTCGCAGCGCGGTTCGTACAATACGTTCATCTAGCTTGTTGTAGTCGTGTCCACGGCGCCCATCGAATCGCACGCGCGGCTCTCCTTAGAACCGGCCGGCTCCCGAATAATGTTTCAGTGTTTAACAAACTCAATCGGAGGTCTCGGAAGAAGTATCGTATTTAATAATTTACACTGTATAACCGATCGCATATTCTCAGTGAGTGTTACGCAGTGTGTACGGAAAAAACTTTGTCGAAGATTCTGAAGAATCTTGTGTAAAATTGTGTAATACTCCGGCCGCTGCCGGATTGCGTTTTGCACAAAACTTTTTGGTGAGTATTTGATTGATTATAATAATCATGATAGTACATTCAGTGTGCAGTGTTACACAATAATTTTCGAATTTAAATGTGGGTACTAAATACTTGTACGCGTGGGGCGTTGCCGGCAACTCCGACCTATACTATAGGTCTAATGAGTTTTTCTGCGAATTGGCAGCGCCAAAATTCTTTACCATAAAGGCTCTTACACACAGGCGCGACGCGACAGTGCGACGCGATTCTGCGATATATATCCATAGAACAATTTCTATGGAAACGCGCGCGACACTTCACACAGGGGCGACTTGTCGCGCCGCGACGGTGTCGCGGCGCGACGAGTAGCGCGACACCGTGTAGCCGCGATATCGCCGCGATATCGCCGCGACACCATACTAAATGTTCATTTTGTATGGTGTCGCGGCGATATCGCGGCTACACGGTGTAGCGCTTGTGTGAAAGGTGTTGCGGCGCGATAATATCGCAGAATCGCCAGGCGACACGTCGCGCGACAAGTCGCGCCGGTGTGTAAGAGCCTTAATGTTGAGGAAAACTTACAACAAGAATGTAGTAGGTGGGTAATTTGTAGTGAATTGTAGTTTACTATGAATCTCTTTTTGTGAACTAAAAGTAAGTACCTACATCTTTGAAGGTAGCTATGTAGGTACTCCCTTTTTTAATTTAATTAAAACTGTAGCCATTGATAATTTCAGATTTCTTTTGGCCAGTGTTTTTTGAGTGACAATTTATAAAAAAAAAATTTTTTACGAAAAAAGTATGTTTAATGTTAAAATTCGATTTGAAAATAAATACGAAATAACTTGAATGAAGTTATAAGTGTTAACTATAGCGTACCTTTGTACTTCTATATAATACTTAAGTGTCTACTAAATAACACAACTTTAGGTATTACCAGTAATATAATTTTGACAGATTGCTTTCGTTGTGCAATATTTATGAAATGTATATTTACAAACATTTCTAAGTATTTCACAACTACATTGCCAATCAAGAAATTAGTTTTTAACTTTATTTGCGATAATTATGTAAGTTTTAGATTAGTAAATTAGTAAGTAAGTAATTGTGAAGGCGGAATTGTGCTTAAGTACCTACTTAAAAAAAAAAAAAAAAAATCTAAAATGTTCACAAAAGCTCTGAAACTAATTATTGCAATTACCTACCTACCTCTAATTATTATTGGACTCGTATCAATATTGTATAGTGAAAACTGTACTTATTTCCTCTATTTAAAATGTGCAAAAGCTAAAATAATCATAATTTATAACATAGTGCAGATATTAAAACGTTACATTACCTACCCTCTCACAAAAAGAATTTACAAATTAACATTTTAGGTGTTTAAATAAACTACCTCCTTTTCCTAGAATGATAACGCTATTTTAATTTTCAACTTACATAAGTACTTCACCATATTTTCACACTATGTCCATCTTACTAAGTAATTTAGAAAATAAAATTGTTGTAGCACTAGTCGTAAATAAAAACGTAGAGGTATGTCGCGCTTTGCACTGAAGGTGTAAATTAGCGGGAAAACGACTCGTTCATTTGCATTATTATTAGTAAACACTTATTTCGCGCCATTCTGAGCTTGTAAACACAAACAGTTTTACGGAAATCTTTACCCGATACGACGGTGGGCGCAAAAAATATGGCGGGATTAGTGATGCGCCCGCTCTATTTCAGGTAAGGAGAACCGGGGAAAAAAAGTCGCGGGGGAGGCAGTCAGGACAATGACTAATTGTATTTCTTTAAAGTGGGATAGGGCCCAAGGCCAACGTACTCTTTAAAATTGTCCGTTCTTGTATCCAGACTTCAGTCTGGTTTCTGGCACCGCGGTGGACACTTATCCTTACTGACAGTTAGCTTGAGTCGTTATGCCATTTCGATTCGCGATTGTTTGTAAATAAAAAGGGGTTATTACCCTTCAGTGCTTAATTTTTTTTATTATTTTCATAAAATAATATTTTTCGCATTTTTCGAACAATACAGTGCGATACAATAGTGATTTGTGGACTAAGTGCAGTTTATCGTAATACAATACTACAACATCAAATATTTTTAATAGGTACTTGCTTAGTTATTTCACTGTGAAATATTTATATAATAATTACAATTAAATAATTATTTTATGAAGCTATAATATTTTAGGTGTTTGACTTTGTTGACTTAAGATTTTTTCGCACACTTGCAAAAATTTTATCAATTGGTTACGCAACTTCATAATTTAATTTGAAGTCGCCTAAAACTTTAGCAAAGTTTATGTGTATTAGCTAGTTATTATTAATATTGATACTAGTTTATTTTTCATTGTTACAGACTGCGTGCGTTGTACCCATCGCGCTCATCTTCCCTGTGATAAGAGGGTCCTGTGATATCGACGAGTTCGACTTAGCTTTAAAACTAGTTAGTCTTTAGGAATATAGAATTAAAAATGTCGCTACCGTTCGACTCGTTCGTTCAGTTCGACATGTGGGAAGCCTTGGACGAGGACTCCCTGAGGTTGACGCAAACATCCGAATTTTGGACTCAAGTTCAATATGAAGCAGATAGATTGGATCTAGTCCCTCCCGCCAACTATTCGGACCCCCTGCAGGACAGTGATGAAGACTGGAGAATAATGGACGCACCAGAGGAGCCACATAAAGAAAACATCGTACACCATGATTGTATGTGGGCTGGCTCTTGTGCCGATTCTGTACATCCTGGCAATACATTTGTCCCGACCGATCCAATAACAACACCGACTACACCCGGACAGAGTCTACTTCGACGAGATATGTCTCCATCTAGACCAGAAACTCCACCATCAATAGACGGCGATGAACCACCTCAGTTCCGTCACTCAGTCGATGTTGCTGGGACAGCTCTTCGCCTCTTAAGAGACTCTGCCGTGGTTGCAGCCGACCATTCGTACACACTGGCCAGGCGGCACTTAGACTACCTCGGCGTGCAAACACCCTCTGACTCATGTGAATCAGGTCAGTACTCTTTATTATCTACCTATTTATCTTGTATGGGTTTAAGTACTCCTTTGCATTCGTTATTTTCGTAATTTTTGAGCTACGTGAAATTGATGCATATTTTCTGGGAAACCGCAAATATAAATTGTCAGTGTTGAAGTTAAGTTTCAAAACGATCGTTTAAATATCTTCGTAAAGTGTTGTCGCTTTGATTTGAAATTCAAATGGATGATATTAGGGCCTCTTTGGCTTATTGGGAAGCCGCTGGCTACCGGCGACGATCGGTGACCTTAATAACGAATTCAAAGTGTTTTTTTTTGTTTCTCAAGTTTACTGTACGACGAATTTGTATTATTTCTATTTTCAATGCGAATTTAAATGACTCCAACAAACAAACAAAACAACACATAATAAACAAAACATAATTATAATCTTTTAGCTGTTCATTAAATTTCATCAAAGGTTCAATATACTTTACGAAAAATAAATACGCAGTACTTCCTTTTATTGCGCACATCAGATTTAGGTCTAAAAAAACCGAATTTCTTGCTTAGTCATAAGATGTTTCTCTAAGTATTCGTCAAGTTGGGTTGACCGGGAATGTCGTGAGGACGCAGGCGCTGACTGCGAGCGCGGGAAACTGCGCATATCGACCGCCATCCCGCGTCCCCCGCCGCGTCTAGACGCACCCGCTTTTCCGCTCTTCCGGAACCTTCGCCTATTGCGACCTTGAACGCCTCAACCTTCCTTAATGTCAGATTGCGCGAAGTTGGTACCAGGCTTCTCATCTCCCGGGATTGACGTGGTTAATTAGAATGCGAATTAAAGTTGTATGCAAACTAAGTAAAAGGTCTGGCGGCGTGTCACGGGCTTAGACAGAACTAAGGTCAAAAGTACAACGACCGAGACGTCCCGCCCGACCTTGATGCTTCCTCCAATTGCAACCGGCGCTTCCCGCAGGCGGCGGCAGGGTTATCATCCTCTCGTATTCATTAAAATGATGAATTCGGTCTACTTAATTCATCCAAGTTGGTTTAGTTCATCTGCTGATACATTATCTTGTAAAATACAAAATACTAGATCATAAAGACTAATAAGAATTTATATTTGAAACGGTACTTTCACTTATAAGATTTAGATCCGCTAAGAATTATTTTGTTAGATATTGCTCTCAAGTTTTTTTTTGTTGTTAAGAAAATTATTGACTTTTCGTAACTCTTGTACCTACCTACTGTGACATGGCGTGTGACCTCAAATAGACTCCACCGATTATGTGCTACTACAATGTTTATTATAAATTGTAGCAATTTAGTTATCGTCATTAGCAGTGGGGAAGGTCGCGATGGGCATGTGTTTGATTCTATCGGCCGCGAACGTTTGTTTACATATTAACTCGTGCAGCTTTTAGTTAAAAATAAATATGCTGTCGGAAATCGTAAATTAATAGAGAAGTACAAAATGAATTGAAGGAAATACGCGGCTGCCTCGCACTCGGCACTCTCGTGTCTAGTCCGTTACTTGTGTAAGAATGCAGTGGAATGAAATGGAATCTCATTGAAGTGGAGCTTGCTCGGCTCGCTGGACCGGTTTGAAACGCGGTACTCCCATGTCCAGCTTGGCCGGACGACAATTTGATAGACAGCGTCTCAATAATCGTAATCGAACATCAGTCGGCAAGTGCCTCCATCAGTTATATAACATATTTGAGTACCCTACTAAATTGTAATTACTGGCCACTAAAAAACAAAAAAAAAAAAGTATACTTTATTCTGCTTTCGCGTCTTGAAGTCGACAAAAAAACTGTACTATGTCACATCACTAGTGAGCGGGGTGGGCGCGAAGAATTTACGACTCATGTGCGGTTTTATCGTTCCGTACGCCACGCAGCTAACCGTACCCCGTAGTTGTCACATTTTCGCGCCAATTTAGTTCGTAACAAGTCTGTGGTAACAACGTTGTACCTAATAATTTTATTTAAAAATAATTGCCTACTTATTAGGTACATTCCATCTTTCAACCTTTCAACACATGAAACCTGTAAATGGTTATTCCTCTGTTACACTGTATTATCATACAGTTTCCAATCCTGAAAATAGCTTTATAGACTCACTCTCACATCTGTATCTATTTAGCTATATCTTGTCGAGATAGCAAAGTTGAAACAGCGCTGTGTTTTGGATCTGATGCCACTATCTTGACAGATTGCACGCTCTTGATTAATAGTCTTTACTCAAATGTAGGCCACTAGTTTAGCTATGAATTGTAAGTTCCTTTAATTTAGGGCACAAAGATCCGGTTTGTTCGGCGCCCTAAACATTTTAGTATCAATCAGTGAGCCAAGGCTACGTACTTACTAGTTTCTAAGAGGCTGTGTACCTACATAAATGTATTAGTTTAGACTTAAAAATAGGTATTAGAAGAAAAATAAAATAGCACGTAAAAGTCTTTTACTCATTTACTATAAAAGTGTCAGTCCGTCTGTACGTAGTAAGATATTATAGTAGATTAGAGATGGGCGCCATTATGAAGATCTGTCAAAATTTCGCGCCATTCTCATTTCGAGCCAGTCATTCATTCTTATCAGTCAGAAATTGGTTCGCATATAAAATTGTAATAGCATCTTCCGATAGTCTTATAAGAAACATTATTCGTGTCGCCAAGCGTAATAATAATAATTCAAAAGGCCTCGAACGCGTCGTAAAGCAATTTGCGCAGTTAATACGTATTATGTTTAAGACAGTTATTTAGCTACCTTCACGTTCTTCATGCTGTCGTAATTGCTTGGCATCCGCAACTGTACCTTAGGCTGACAATCAGAATGCTGGGACACTGAAAGCGCTCAGTTTGTTCAGCTTGCATTCCGGGCCAACCCAACTATTCTATCATTGATTAATTTTGAAATAGGAATTTGCGCGCGAATTTGCATTCTTTCCAGTCGAAGTAAAGGAATATTCCGTGAAATGCCTATAATATACTTTTAAACGAATGATCTAGTTCTGTCCGGCATGTCCACAGACTTTATAAGTGATAGTTGATACTACGTTGTCCTAAATAGTATGGCTGGCCTGGTAGTTTAGCAGATATTTAGTCTAACCTAGCCTTGCGCCGCATAGTCCGGGCCTGGCCCACATTTTATCTCAGTAACTTAGTTTAAGTACCTACTTGCTTGTATGATTTATACTCTGTACCGATGTTAAATCAACTGCAGTGACAGTCAGCTTGTACTTGACTACAAGAATGTCATAATTAATTTTAATCGTACTTTGTAATGTTGCATTTTGATTGCCAATAAATACGCAATCGAAAGTAACCTAGTTAACTGTCTGCGAAATAACATCAACATGTATAGCACTCGTGATAACAGATTTAGGAACTCAAGTTCAAGCTAAGTGAACTTGAGTTTACATACTTTTATTTATTTATTTATTTTAAAACACATACACTATCATCACAGGCTTACCTAATACAATAGTGTAGTAATACTAGCTTACAATTGGGCTTACAATTATATATTATTTTTAAGGACTTACAGGATCTAAACGCAAAAAACGCAAGTTTTAGCAACAATAAAGGCATAAGATCGACTACAGTAAACAAATTCAGAAAAATACATGATATTACTAAATTAAAAGTACATTAACAGCTATTTAACAAGGTAAACAAACAAATCAAGTGCCTTTTACACGCTTCAGCGATCATGAAAGATAGAGAAAGTTTTTTTTTGTTTGTAAATATTTAAGTGCGAATCGCATCACTAGGCCAGTAGGGCAGTGTAACGAAAAAAATATTAAATATCACTTTATATCAGGCAGCGATAAAGTCATTTCACTGGTCGATCGGCATGCATACATACGTAGTGGAAAGGACCTTGAGCCTTATCGCCACAGAATATGCACTTAGATATTTAAACAATCGGTATGAATGTGTTGATACGCTCACATCGCGATCGCGCCCGCCATCTTGGCCTCCGCGCGACCGTCGCATTATCAATGCTGATAACAATAGTACTTAGTACAACGTGACAGCCTAACATAAATTTGTATTGTCTTATCACGAAAAAAAACTAAAGCCACGCTGACGACTGATAAACGACATCGCAACTAGATAACTTTTTATTACTGTTTGATCTCGTAATATCGCGAAATATTTAAATGAGGAATGTTGTAGTTATATTTGCTTAGTCGAGCGCGTACGAAGTCCGGTTTCCAACTCACATAAGCCGCTGCGCCACTAGGACGACCACAAAATCGCAATCGCTTATCGTTACGCGAAAATGGCCCCTAAAATAAGCTGATAACACGTGACAGTCTCCGCGACACGTGATAGATAACCTACAGTTTCAATTTATTATTAAAGAATTCTTAAGATTCTGTAGCGCAGTATAATTGCGTACTTAATGTGGCCCGCTTTGCCAAATTCGTGACAGTTACATAGTCTCGCTCGCGATCTTAATATGGAAACCATACTCATTAAAATTAATCTTGCTTGCATTGTAAGGGTGTCTTTAGTAAGTTAGACCATACTTATAGTGGTGACGAGTGGCGAGTTGGCTACCAAAGGGCACCACAGCGTAAACGGTGTCCGTGTGAGCTAAGTCAGGCACCCGGTTTCTTATTCGGTCACTCAGATGGGCGTGGCGGCTGCCTGGCAACACGAACTACTTACAATGACGTAATAAACTGCCCATTTGAATGTTTAACACAGGAAGTGTCATCTATACCGCTTTTGTATGAGATATTGCAGTTAGGATGTGTTATGTTATGAGTTTGTGACATCTTTTATACGTATTTAGATCGTTAAGCATTGTCGGTTATATTGTTTCCTTAAAGTGACAAGTCAAAGGTTACCGTCTAGTGGTTTTATAGCCTTCCTATAGGTGTTTTAATTGTATAATTAAATTATAATTACATACTTGCATTTAATTATGAAGCACTAGCAGCGCCCCGCGGTTTCGCCTTCATAAGCGTCGATCCCGTGGGAGTATCGGGATAAAAAGTATCCTATGTGTCATTCTGATGTATAAGCTATATTACTGTAAAGTTTCATCAAAATCCGTTCAGTAGTTTTTGCGTGAAAGAGTAACAAACTTCCATCCATCCTCACGAATTTTCGCGTTTAAAATAATTATTAGGATAGGATAACGTGTCATAACTCATAGATTGGACTTGTATAACCGCCAGTAACTTTATTGATATGTGCCCCCCCACTGCATGTTGCGTAGTATGTGCAATTTAGTTGCATATACTATCTTACAGCCAGACACGCCTTATAAAATCATTCAATAAAACCTTTTTTCATCATCTAGAAAGTATTTAATCACAGTTCCACGCCCATAGTTCAGTCATACGCTTTAATTCGCATGTTCAAATTTAGTGAGACTCCATACACATATGTGTCTTATTAATTGGGCAATAAAAAAATGGTTGCGTCACATTTTTGTACGCTGTACCGTCCATGAACTTCCGGGCGGTCGAACCGTGTTCAAGGTCACCGTTGATGGTGGATCGATGCGCCAGCGCCATACGATAAATTACGTACCTACCGTCTATTTTAACCAACTACGAATGGTTCCAGTAAACCAGATGACCGAGTTTTCTTAGTTGCGTAAGTTGCGTAACACTACAGAAATAGTGGATATCTGTCAGCTGTATATTGAGGCCTACACGATTATTTGATACCTACTACGCCGTAAATCCGCCGTATCTCCTCGCCGTATCTTATCAGTGATAGTAGCGTACGATTTTTGTTTTGTAGGTTCTTTTAGTATTCGTTAATGAGATATTTTTGTTTGTTATTTTTCCCGCGTTTCTTGGTGAAAATAGTAGCGTCATTATTTTACGTTTGATAATTAATCGTGGCGTTTGTAATTAATTAAGTTTAAAGTTCAGTAAGAATTTAAATGCAACGCAATAACTTAAGCAATCGACTAGTTCTATTCTAAACTGGTATCACTTACGTACTTCTAATTAGCATCTACCTCGCATCAGTCATACAGAGATAAATAACATACAGGCTGATTTTAAAACGCCTCCGCTAATACCTTTAAATTATTAGGTACTTCATGAAACTCCAAGGTCGTTACACTCTGTGAGGATTATCATTTTATCGCAGCGACGAAATCTCGTCAAGCCCCTTGCGTGCCCCTATAGATGTATACGATACAATAGAAAATCAATTGTCTCATTAGCGGATATTAAAAAAAAAACTTGAAAGTCCATAGCGTCCATCATACCATTATATGAAAAAAGGTTTTATTTATTTTTTAATTAGGCCGGCATTACGAACAGGCTGTGTATAAGATGGCGTGCGCCGTGCGCGTCACGATAATTTTTAATTATCGTGCTCAAATGCCAGTGAACTTGGCCTCAAGTCGTGGCCAGCGGAGCGTGCCCCCGCCTCGCCACTCACCAGGTCATACTTGACGAGTGACGACACCATTGTGGATTGCATTCCGTTTTCTAACGTAGACTAGACACTTGTTTATTTTGACAACTGACAAACACCTTAGGACTTTCTCCAATTTCATTTTTTTTTATTAAATCCCGAAATAAATGGCTGTGTGATTGTATCCTGTCAACATCTCCACGTAAATGGCGTTATTAAATTTCCACAATTACTACAACATAATAAACATATGTTTCCTGTTTCCCCTTCCTCGATTTATCACTCAACTCCAAACTTGGGGATTAATTGAGAATTAACTTTAATACCGACAATAAACGTGAAGCTGACAAAGTTACGGGGAAAATGTTTCCAACGATTTATGGTCCGAGCAACGTTATACCGGTTTAACACAACTGTCTACTAAGATCGCCGACGATTAATAAGTTTTATGACTCATTGTTTTCTCACGCTCAAGCTTAGCCTACCTAGAAATTGTGACTAATCAGAATCAGGCTCGCAGCAAGTAGCTATTCAATGCTCACTCATTGTTTATCATCGAAAAATTAGCATTTTTTCATTAAAGTTCGTCTGGCCGTATCTTTATAGACATCGAAACATGACAAGTATAAGAGAGAGCTGGCGATTTTTTACCCCACCACTCGGATACCGGTCGGTCGGGCGAACAATAAAAAGCGGATTATCTCTGGTATAAAATTGGAACGGCGGCGGATCTGAGAATCGCGTCTCGAGTGATGGAGATATAATAGATATGCACTAGACCGGATCCGGCGGGCGGCGCACCGCGACAATACCGGCCGTATCGCCTTACACGCAGACCTGAAACAAATACTCTCTCGGCGACCGTTAATCGCGTTGGCGCCACGGAGAAAATCGTCACAATCGTTGTGAAAATTTACTCCCGCACAATAGCCGCCTACACCTACTGCCAACACCATATTCTTTGCCGGGTCCCTCTCGATTACACACTAATCTGTATTTTGTTACACTCAATAATTTTGCCACTTAGGGTCTTCGATATTTAATAGGTATCACTCGGAATTTATCGTGCATTAAATGCGGTTAACGCCTTTCGAGAATAACCCACGAAAACTAACCCCAAATATGGAGATAGAAGCCGTAGTACAAGTATATTGTATCCTAATAGGCAGGGTGTGTCTATGTGGCCCGATATAGCGCCAGCAGTCTTGCCTACGCCTAGATTTAGACGTAAGCGAGGCGTGTTTGACGACAGGCGCCGATCCTCGAATTAGATCGACGCGTAAGCGATAAGCGCTCGCGTAACTATGCGGAAACGTAGTAAAAAGATCGGGTTCGTGTATAATTTTATCGTCGCGCTGTTCGATAAATGTGTCAGATGCGTATTTTTTTTTCGCGCAAAACTGCTCAATTTAATGAACCTATTTAGCCGCGTCCCTGACTCGCCGTTTCGTAATCGAATCGGCCAGCTGCCCACGTAACTTGTTTCTATTTCTAGTGCTTAAGCACTGGAGATTTAAACGGAAACTCTCGTCCTTGTTGGGTACGTAAATAGCACTGCCAGTGCAAGCAACACGGTTAGCGCGGAGCCGGTAACCTTTAATCACAATGAACCGCTGACATAATTATTTGTTGGTGTAACCGGATAGTGCGGGCGAACGGATTCCGCGAAACATGCACTATGGCGTAAATACGAGACGGTTTGACGTCCACATCCGCACTTAGATGCAATGCGATCGTGAAATGGACGCCGCACCTACATAGCTCATTCATAGAAGTCGACAATGCACTCTCAGCACGAGTATCGCTGCATTGCACGGATTGCACCGGACGGAATTTAGGCCGTTTCCGCAACGGCATTAGTCGTGCTTCAATAGAACAAGTATAACTAAGTTAGCCATAGTTTTAAGTTAGGGTTATCCTGTTCATTTGGGAGCCGTATTGCCCTATGGTTGCGGTTCTAGAAAAGACAGGTACATTAAATCAGAGACGATCCGTATTGAGGCGTTCTTGATAGACGCTATGCAACCCCGTACGTCTCTTACATTAGAAATACCAAATGCATGCAGTGATCGATAGTACGGCTTTTAGCTCGCGACCGAACCGGTCCGGCTGGCATGTCAGGAACGTGTAAGCCGGCCGGCCGTCGTTATCGTGCAACTCTCACGTGACAGTTAATTTCGATCGATGCTTTGTTAAATGGTAGCGACGGAGGCCGGAAAGCGTGTCCACCGCTCGGTAATCCGGACTCCATTGAGTGCGGACGTTGCGGCAGCGCGCCGCGCACGCGCTCTCGTTTTGGCGCGAATGGCGCGCCGTGACGTCAGGCGTCTGGATCGATGGCGGCAGACGCTGCGGTAGTACGTCGGGGTCGACGACCTCCCCCGCTCCCGCGTACGCCGCCCTCACCCCCTCTCGCGCACCTGACCACTGCAGTCGCATCTCCCCGACTAGATCTAGCCCCCTGCGATCTTATACAGATGTGGCTACGACAATCGACGCCCGCCTTTTATGGTGATATGAGCGTAATGAACGGTATGAATGAAAGTATGCGAGCAATGAAACGGTAAATGCGGGCGGGACTCTGATAAACGATTGTTGTGATGAGTTTTTTTAATTATGTTAAACCGAATTCTCCGTTGTTACAGAGGAGGAAATCGACGTAGTCTCACTGGGCACGCAGCAGCCACTGCCCACGACGCAGACGCACGTCCGCACGGACTCGTTGCCCCGCGTGCCGTCGGCCCAAGAGCGCCGGGACATACAGCGGACGGTGGAAACTGCCATCACTCCCCGCTCGCCGCGGCCGGCAGCCAGGAAGCGCCTGGTGCCGCCGCCCAGCATAGCGGCTGCGTCACGCCGGCGGGCTCGTGGGCCTGGCCGCCGCGGGCGCCGGTCCAACACCGACACAGACTCAGAGGCCGAATCACCCGAGATAGAACGCCGCTCCATACACAACGACATGGAGAGACTCCGGCGCATAGGCCTCAAAAACCTCTTTGATGAGCTCAAAAAGCAAATCCCGGCGACGAGAGACAAGGAGCGCGCGCCGAAAGTGGTAATTCTGAGAGAAGCGGCCGCGCTGTGCAGAAAGCTTAGCCAAGAAGACCTCGAGAGGGAAAAGCTGAAGAAGAAACAACACCAACTTGTGACGAAGTTGAAAAAGCTCCGCACCATGCTGTCGGCGCGCTACCGCTCGTACTGAGCGCGCCGCACTACCTGACTGGTAATCAATTTGTTCCGACCGAGGAACTTAAGAGTCTACTCGACTGGACACTTATGGACTGGTAACTTTTTATGTAAGTCGCTTCTGAACGCTCTAGTGAACGTTAGAACCGTTTATTCAAGACGTCCGTTTGTACCTCACTCGCCGTTTTGATTGCAAAATTTTAAGCGATGTCTTCAGTCGAGTCGACAGTCGGGGGATATTTCAATGAAAATTCAGCTTTTACGGCTTACTCTGCTTCTGGCAATGTCTCGAGAGTAATATAGTAATGGAACAATAACCGCAGGTTTGTTTTGCTCAAAACGATATTTTGCAGTGCCAAAGTGAGCCATAAAACTGTTGTTAGCGACAAATCCTAGGTCTTCAGTAAAATATCTTAAAGTGACAGACTGCTTCGTGAACTTGTAGACTGGTTATACCTCTAAAATGTTTTTTGAATTTATCAGTAAAGTATACATACCTAGTTGAAATAGCACATTACAGATTTACTCCGTGTTAACAGATCGAAAATGATATGACATTTGTTAAAATATTGTTTCGAAACGTTGATAAGAAGATTTTTTACTGGACCTTCCATTAAATAGTTAAGTATTGCGATGTCGCATTTTTTAAAGGAGCATGAATTTTTCAGTGCTGTAAATATAATGAGAGTGCAGTAGTTGAAAGCTTTGTCAGAGGTGGTCTTCGCTTGTGAAAAAATTGGAGATGTATGGCCACTATATATGTTTTCGGCCCGAATTGCAGGATTTTTCAATTTTAACCTTTGACTCGCGAGAGTGGGGTTAGTGAAGTGATACATCAATTACTATTACTTTTAATTGCTTTAAGTAAACTATTATTTTAACTGCTTTAAGTAAATTGCATTTTAGGATAGCGCGCTTGTTTCATTAGTTTATTTTTTTGTTATTTTGTAAATTTGTAACACTTTTATTGTTTTTTTTTTTACATTAGATATGCCCAGTTAACTCGGTACCAATTCTCGATAATTTGGAATCGTTGAATAGATTTTGGGTCAATTTGAATCGATCTAGTTTTATACAATAATACATTTAAATGATTCACATACAGCTTCCTTATGAGATGGTGATGATTCATAACGATTTTATGATTAATGTGTATGCAATTTATCATGTGAAACTCCACCGTACGATTAGCATGCGATTGTGACGATGTCGGTTTTCTATCGCGACTTTTCTTAAAAATAAATACAAGACCCCTTCCATTTTTTTTGACGTGACAACGTCTTAAATTAGGTTGCGGCTGGGAGTCACTTATGAAAAAGTGTAACGCTCGGTAACGTTACGTTCTTATTTTCATTTAATTCCTTGTTCCTATTGTGCAATTTAATTATATTCATATCAATAAATATTCTACCGAGAAAAAGACGTTGTCACGTAAAATCTTCGCCCGTAAAACCGACTTTACAGGCAACCATTTTTTTATAACAATTTTAAATTAAGTACTATTACAAGTCCACGTAGGTTTTTTTACAATGATAAAATTATATCGAAACCGTTTACCTGATATTACAGTTCGCGTCAAATAACTTTGCCGCTCTGAAGTAGGCAACAAATCATTGCGCAGTAGTTAATCCTATGAATAAAACAGCAGCGCGCAAGCGCTGCTAGCAAAAAGCCTAGCTTCAGAGCGGCAAAGTTATTTGACGCGAACTGTAGGTACTTGGTCGTATATTTGTATTTGTTCACAAGCTTTTAGACAACGTACGCTTCAAAGTTTGTATAATAACTTAACAATCATAATATTATACATATTTTATCTTACTTTAATTTGAAAAAATTCTTGGGAACAAATAATTTGTACGTTTGAACGGGACTTGAGTCACAAGCGCATGTTATCCGGAGGTGCACGTTCCCTTCATTTACGATCCTCGTACCTTATTATAATTATATCTAAACATTATTATTAATGTAAAGTCGTCTAGAATATTGGAATCAATATTTAATTCATTCGCATGTTGGGATTACAATGGAATCATAACATATTCATATGAATTATGACATTAAGGTAAAAACAAGTTTTGATGTAAATTGTATAATCTCAACGACAGTCATTCGTAAGAAAATAATAGACTGTGTATTTTGATAATAACATCAAGTCTTATAATATACCATATTATTATGATGGTCCGGAAATTGGACCGATATAAAAAATAACCAAGACATAGTTCCTCATAGTACCTACTAATAGTAAATTTTGCATTTTTTTTCTTTATAATATTTTTTTATTAATGCAGGTAAGTTAGTAAAGTATTCGCAATAGTTCGTGTTAATTGAATAATAATTGAACCTGATCAGAAAAATAAAGGAGGTCAAAATTAAGTGAAGAGGGTGGTATAGAGCCGCCTAGCCGGGCCGGTGATTCGGTGAGCCGTGGTCCTTTATTCTACTGGTCAGGTTTCCAGGAGGTTGATGTTATATCAAGCACATGGTCGGCATTTCGTGAGTGTGTGAAGGCTTTAATTGTGTGAGGAATGTGCCTTGCTATGTACATGTACATTATTATATATATTAGGTTTATACTCGAATTAGTTGCAAGACATATTTTTTGTAAAGTATGTCTACGATTAGATTAGCGCTGTTCTTAGTAGTGTACATACACAGACAAGAAAAAAGTTATTGATATTAAAGATGTTTATCTTATCTTCCACTAGGTGTTTAATTGTACATACAGATGTAGTGGTAATACTAAGTATATTATTACTTTGATCAATCTTTTTTACTAACGAGTTTTTTTTTTCCTAGTAATTGTTTAGTTTTCTTTACTGGAGAGTTACGGATCCTCGAATGTTGTACCTGCATTTATTTTTTTTGTTATTCATACTTGACATAAATAAATAAAAATAATAATGGTTTTAGTTATCCAAAATGTAATCGGTTGCTTTGATAATGACCAGTGTAATTAGACACTTAAGAAAAAGTCAGTAGTTAAATGTTTAATGGTAAGAAATGACAGCTTTATGAAATCGGAAGACAGAGAGTGAACTTTGAAAAGTGTAGTACGAAGCACATTATTATAAATACTATTGTGACAAGGCACATTTCCACCACTGCCAAAATGGAAAAGGAATTATTGATAATAAGTTTAGGTTCAACTGTATATAGTTAAGGTCGGGTTATAAAATTATAAGTCCTGTTATATATAAAAGATTTCCTTTTATTCTTTGTATTGTATCCGTACGTTTGTAACATCTAGCCGTGGCCGGCCGCGTCGGGCCGACCGGCGTGTTGTGACGCACGGCGGCGCGGTGTGCGCCGGCGACGGTGCGTGTGCGCCGCTACAGGGAGTGCAGGGGGCAACATAGATTCCGCCTAATATTAATATTGCCCTCTGCAATCTGTGAAGCGGCGCTCTTATGTCTAAGGACTTTTGTACTTATGTGGTTAGTTTTTGGGATACTATTGTAATACAGAGATAGTTTTTTTTTTTGGTTTTGTTCCTCTATGTGTATGGATACACTGATACATTGTATTGCATTGACTATACATATTAAACGCTTATGTCGGACCCAGAGAGAGCTTGGGAACAGTCGGCTAATTAATGTGATTTTTATACTTATTCGCTGTAATTTGGGATAAATAAAATCATTGTATTGTTTAGTATAGATTCTGTGATTATGTACCTGTGGGGTACGTTTGGGTTTCCACAGCCCTATCTGGTCTGACTAAAAAAAAATACTTAATTGAGTTTTGTTTTTTTAATCCACACAATACCCAAACCGCAGTAATTTAAATAAATAGACCTACTTACCTGTTTATTTAGGTTTCTGTGACTCAACCCCTTTTTGATTCATTCAACATGGTCTGAATCACTTGAGTAAGTAGGTACCTAAATATTTTATAAAACAACATTGAACTGAGGCAAACAGCCTTTAGTAAAGAAGCAGCTGAATAATCAGGTGATTAATTAAATTCGACACATCCACTCAAAAGAATATTTAAAGTAATATTCAACACACACACACACAAGAAACTCTGAACACGACTGCTGAAAAATAATTAGACAAAATTCTTTGATAATATAGTACCTAGGTTTTGTTGAACACTTATTTGAAACAAAAAAGGACAGAATAAGAACGGATGAGAGACAGCCATGCCAGGGCAGTTGACGACAGACATGTCACCGAAGATTGGAGAACTTATCGAAATTGGCTGGGTAAGGCAAATTCCACTCCTGAAACAGGTGAATCGATGGTAAGAAAAGAATACGAATTATTTCGAAAAATAGTAGGTATTTCCTTACAACGATATTGAGAAAATGGAAAGATCTGACGTCTTGATCTTCACACTAAAACTTAGTTCCGAATACCTACATATTCTATTCAGATTACCTACTCCAAATCTTACAGACAGCACTCAACGGAAATTACCTACAGACTGTCACTAAAAAAAACTTTCCAATGTAGTTGGAACTAACCAACAAGTTACAAATAAACCAAGTAAACTTGGAGAATAAATTAATGAAGAATGAGAAAAGATAAGCGTCCGATTACTACACGTTCGGATAACCAAGTTCCAAAGTTTCCTTAATTATCAATTTAATTCAAAGTTGAACTGTAATGGATCACACGATTATCTCCACAGGAGGTACTTAGGTATCTTGTCAAACATAATATTTAGTAGGAGATTAATTACAACGAAGAATCCAGATTTAATCTAAATTTTATTGATTCATATACCTACAAGTGTTACAATACTTAAGTATGACACTGGATCCCTAACTAGGATACCCTGTGTCGCAGGATTCAGTCTCTTTCGACAGATAATATGAAATGGGCCTGTGCACACCACGTTTTTTAAACGCGCCGTTGACGCGCGTTTGTAGCGATACACACGCGAGTAAGGTACTGGCAGGCACTGCTGATGCTGCTCTGTAGGATAAAAGCGTGCCGTCGACGCACGTTTTTATAACGCGCGTCAACGGCGCGTTTAAAAAACGTGGTGTGCACAGGCCCTAAAGGTTGGTATTGCTATCAGTGCCAGTGCTCCATAATTCACACTTAAGGCGAAAGCGCCAAGGTAGCGAAATTATTATTTTTTTACGTTTTTGCAATTTGCTGGTCAGTACGTTGTACGTTGATCAAAATATGATTCGCGGCCGTAACAAATATATGTATTTACATAATTATAATCATTAAAGTCATCAACACAACTCTGTATGATCAATAAGTAATCCCCAAGAATGACTATTTCATTAAATTATTTCATTTGGGGATTATACTAACTTATCAAGTTGTATTACTGATTGTAATGATTATAATTCTGTAAATAGATCTACATATTTGTTACGACCGCGAATCATATTTTAATCAACGTACAACTTAATACTGACCAGCAAATTGAAAAAACGTAAGAAAATTTGAATTTCGCGGGCTACCTTAGCACTTCCCCCTTAAGTTATAGTTATAAAGCTGCCCACCAGCTTTACTACGTACCTACTTACTTATTTTTCAGTTGGGTAGTTACCTACTTTAAGTTACCTTCAGGTAGGTACTTAGCTTTGTAGCTAGGTACCTACCTAGAGTACCTACCTAATTGCTCGTTGAATCCCCCGGGTTCGATGCCCAGGCAACCCAAAGTATTCACGGAATTACGGTTAATAAGTCCCTGTTTAAAACGGTTAAAACTGAACTGGGACTGCGCCCGATAAATGACGATAATTATTCTGCTAAATACCGTCACCGACGACGATTGACGTCAAAGCCCTAACTCCGACATTGTTGAACTGTAGGTTACCTATCTCCAAAGTGACTATATAAACACAGTAGAAAGAAGAAGGTCCAGATTGTGCAATAAATCTAATACATTATTGCAATACGTAGACATTGCAATATGTTTTCAAAACAATCCGGCTGTTGATGTATGTTACGTCGGTTTGTTCTCAACGCTGATAGTCGAAGAAAGAGCTTGTCTTATGTAGATAAACAATGTATAAATGAAAATGTAAATAAACAATGCTATAACTACAAGTACTTTCCCAATGTAAATAGATATTTGAACTATAAATAGCAATAATTATTACGTTGGCTGTAAATATTATTCCTTTGCCTCAAACGAGGCGGAGCGAGAAGGTGACAGATGTCAAAACAATAGTGAAGTTCGCGCGAGCCGTTGGAAAGATGGCTCTTCGTGCAGTGATGTCTTCAAAAGTTCCTATGGTGATAATTTTAGGTGCTACGGGTACGGGGAAGACTAAGTTAGGAGTGGAATTAGCACAAAAGTTCGCGACGGAGATCATCAGCGCAGATTCTATGCAGGTTTGTTGGTGAAAACTGTCAGATTGTAACCTCAAATTATCAGTTCTATTTCTTAAGCTGGCACTTAGAAAAGGCGTAAAATAGCATTTAGCTCTGAAGAAACATCATAAAAAACCTGTAGAATCAATAATTTTCTTGATTTTAGTGACCTAACTCAGTGTTTTGCTATGAAATACATTCTAGCCTAAAAATCGATATTTCAATTTGCACTTCTCTGTTTGTCTCTGATTCGTTCCATTTTATGTCAAAACATGAACAGTTACACACATGATGCTAAATTTAAGACTTAAATCTCATTTTAAAGGTATTCTGGGGTGTTTTATGATAGATTTTCAAGTGTAGCAAGATAAAACACCTATTCTAGTTTTCCAGATCTGAACGTGTAATCGGGTCAAGTGCTATATCTCTATAGATACGCTATTATGGTTTAGCTTTGCGCTCATGGTCAGTTCTTGAGTTCCTACATTATAATTTTAATAATTATCTTATTAGAAAAGATGAATCCAATTTAGGGACTGCTACATATATCTAAATAGGTGGTAGTTTAATGAAAGATCCTATTGGCATCCCTTTAGAGAAAACTAGAAGTTTTATTTAAGGGCTGATCATGTTTAAGCTGAATATTTGTTTGCTTTTGTTTGTTTCGCTCTTAAGACGACCCACTGACCGTTTGTTTGAACATGCTAATCTCTGGAACCAGTTGGATTTAAAAAAAATCTAAATGCATTTGATAGCCCAAATGTTCAAGAAGACTATAGGCTTTTAAACATCATGCTAGGACCGCACTGGCAGGCGATGCAATGCGATGGTGTTTGGTTTGATCAGTAATTACCGCCTTTTCTGCATCAAATTGATATTGTACAGCGCTGGTAACATATCGCGATTGTACTTGGGCTCCCTGTCTTGGTCCAAGCATGATGGAATAAAATTTATAAAAAGATTTATTCAATAAATAATTTTAACAGTACTTAACTGAATATACCTGAATTTATTTATTATTGTTTTACTCGCATAAGTGTCGATACTGTGGGAATATCTTGATAAAAAGTATTCCTATATGCTATTCTAATGTATTAGCTATATTACTGTAAAGTTTCATCAAAATCTGCTTAGTAGTTTTTGCCTGAAAGAGTAATAAACAAACTTTCACGTTTATTATATTAGTAGGATTAGTCAACAATCAATTTGTTAATATACCCCTGTGCATGATCATTTATGTTGTGAAATTAGATATTTTCTTCTATGTGGATATTGGCAGTGCTACCTATTGGGAATTTCCAATAGGAATTTTGCAGTAGCAGCCCAGATTCTGGATTTGTGCTCAGTTGGTGGCAATAGGTTCGTCACATATTACATGGGACTTAAATATAACTGGAGACACACGCATAATGGTCCACTTGAAGGACTGAGTGCGGTAACCAAACCTTCTAATATAGAACATAACTGGAGAATTATGGGTGTACTATAGGTACACATCTGCCTAACCCTTTGGGAATTACAGATGTGACATGACAATAATATCTAATTGGATAAATAGAGTTCTAATTAGGCACAGTTACAGATCGAAACATATGGTAGATTAATAACAGATGACTGGGTATTTACCAATTGTAAGAAAAAATTAATAATAAATAAATCAATTTATTTCGCTCTCAAAGTACAGACGCCAGCACATCAAGCTACTACAATCTGTCAAATTTCTTTAATAGATTTTCAACTTTATCCCTAAAACATAAGGTTCAAAGTTGATTGGGAAAATTTAACAGTTTCGGGTAGGTGTTCCAGAATTGGTCTTTTAAGAGGAACCGGGATCACCCCTATGTGCTGATGGTGATCACCGGTGTGGTTTTATTGAGGTAACAATCCTACACTCCCCAACCTCCCATCCCCGGAGGTCGGGTGCCTGTTGAAGGTACACCCTGACACAAAAAAAAAAAGGGGTGACAGAATAGAATAGAATACTCTTTACTATGTACACAAAAAAAAAAGGGGTGACAGAATAGAATACTCTTTACTATGTACACAAAAAAAAAAAGGGGTGACAGAATAGAATATTCTTTACTATGTACACCATATGATATGTAGAAATTTTACATAGTGTGACACAATGGGCGGTCTTATACCTAGCAATCTTTTAAAGACAACCTTTGGATGGATTAAAGGGGAAAAAAGGGAGACAATACTGTAGGTAGTCTGTGGTGTACCATTTACATTTAGATATACTAAATACCGACATACTTAAAGTATACATTTCTATTAGTCAAGAATGGCTAACTAGAGATTAGCCAGTATACAAGGCAGTAGCGAAGGGTCAATTTTTGTAAGAGGTAAGCCGGAGTAGATATCTTTAATGTGGTTATGTTATTTGTCTATAGAATACTGACTGTGCCATTTTTCAAAGGGAAGCCGGTAGGAATCGAGTTGTATGGAACCTTCTCCACTGATACAAGGTGATATTGAAATAACGAAGTAGAATCTATTGCAAATAGGTTACTAGTCGCCCAAAACATCTATTCCGTGCCCAAAACAATTACTTAGATAGGTACATTTTGACTTTTTATATAATTTAACATAATTTTATATGTAACTACTAGTATTGACTGATAACTTAATATAGGGTGCAAACTGTAAATTTACTGTTAAAAATTCAAATATTTACTGAGGACATTAATTTGTCTAATTGACTAGTAATTCTCATTGGCGTATAATTTGAAAATCGATATTACCCCTTATAAGAGTGGGGGAGACATCGTCTGTTGGTATCTAAATGTGATACCAAATTTATTTATTATCTTTGTTGATATGATAAGTTAGTTATTTATAAATAAATAAAAAACTGAGTTAATTGAGTTGTCATAACACCATCAAAGTTAAAAAATATCCAATATTAGCCGAGGATTTTAATGTCTAATTAACTTAGTTGACTAGTAATTCATATTGGCGTGTAGTTAGAAAATTGGTATCAACACTTATAAGGGTAGGAGGGAGAGATATTGACTGTATCTAAAAGTGATACTTCAAAGCCACATTTTTCATCTTTGTGTGTGTACAGACGCCAGCACATCAAGCTACTACAATCTGTCAAATTTCATTTAATAGGTTTTCAACTTTATCGCTAGAGCATAAGGTTCAATGTTCAATGTTGATTGAATGTTGTTTGTTGTTGGTGTTGTTGGATGTTGTCTGTACATAACTGTACCGTTACTTACTCGGTACTACCCCATAACACACTCACCACGAAATCCGTAGTTTTAGCCGAAGTTACGGGCGCTTTCTACTCCTTATCATCTACGGACAAGATTAGTTCGAGGCCCCAAATAAGAATGAATGTCCACACGATTTGACAGCTGTCATTACTCCCCGATGTGTTTTCCTCCGTCCGAAAAGTTAATTAATTGGGAGCAGGCTTCATTTCAAAGTATTGAACTACTTTCGGAGGGGCCAGTTTCTTCAGGGTAGGCCCCCTGACCCAGTAACCTCATACTAATTACACCGGAACATTTACGTAAACACTAGGTACAAAAAGAAAACAATAAAAAATATATTTCGTGTGACTTCAAAGTTAGCTTCAAAATTGCACGTAATTATTTCGGTTCACTCAAGATAGGTTCAACAAACGGCAGGCAGGGTAAAAAAAAGTCTATCTAACAATGGGGCGTAGTCTGTGTCTCATCTACATAAATATTAGTCTATGGTCTGTGAATCATTCAGCATTCTGTGGTTACTAATTACTATCCTCCTATTATAATGTTGCTATTAATAAAAAAACCGGGCAAGAGCGAGTCGGACTCGCGCACCGAGGGTTCCGTACCATCATTGTTTTAAAATTTTCACCGGCGAGCTACTTACTAGATCTCGTTCAAACCAATTTTCGGTGGAAGTTAATGTATCATCATTTATATATTTTTAGAAGTGTCTCTCGCGCAAACTATTCAGTTTAGAAAAAAATTATATTAGAAACTTGAATCATTTTTGATGACCTATCCATAGATACCCCACCACACGTATGGGTTTGATAAAAAAAAAATTTTTTTGAGTTTCAGTTCTAAGTATGGGGAACCCCAAAATTTATTGTTTTTTTTTTTTTTTGTGAAAATCTTAATGCGGTTCACAGAATACATCTACTTATCAAGTTTCAACAGTATAGTTCTTATAGTCTTGGAAAAAAGTGGCTGTGACATACGGATGGACAGACAGACAGACATGACGAATCCATAAGGGTTCCGTTTTTGCCATTTGGCTACGGAACCCTAAAAAGATTTTGATTTGTGGACAGATGTGGAATGGTTTGCCTGAGGCTGTATTTATTTGCGAATGTGCCGATTGATGGCAGCCGGACGGTTAAGAGTTAGTTAACGGTTGGCAACACTGCAGATTTTATTTTCTTTTGTTGCTGAAGTAGTTTTTACATACGGGTTTTTTTTGTAGGCTGGTCTTTCGATGGACTTCGATTAGGTACTTATGTATTGGAATTTTAGTACCTAAATCCAGTTAGAATCTAAAGCCGCAATTATATTTAGCCCGCGCCGCGTGTCGCCACGCATGGGTAAGCTATCGGTTACATACATTTAGTATAGGATTGATTACATTAGTCCCGCCCCGCGTGTCGCAGAGCCTGCTGACGCCACGCACTAAATGTATGTAACCGATAGCTTACCCACGCGTGGCGACACGCGTCGCGGGCTAAATATAATTGCGGCTTAATACCTTTATTGGAAGAAGTTAATTAAAGTCTTCAAGATACAGAATTATGACACAATAGGTACTTAGTTCGATTTTGATCCTAGAAAGTTCTGTTTTGTGCGTGTCCTCATTTTATATAATTATTTAAAGGTTATCAGACAACTGGACAGAGTACAACAGTCTCTTCTGTCTTTCTGTCGTTTCTTGTAATATTTAAAACTAGGGGCACGCGCCCGCGGTTTCACGCGCGTAAGTTTCCATCCTGTGGGAATATCGGGATAAAAACTATCCTATGTCCTTTCCCGGGATCCAAACATCTGTATACCAAATTTCATCTAAATCGGTTCAGCGGTTTAAGCGTGAAGAGGTAAGACACACAGACAGACTTTCGCATTTATAATATTAGTATGGATGATGCCCTCTTTACAGAAACACACATTTAGAGATCATTCATTCATTCTCCTGCCCATTTCCCGATTTATTTGGGGTCGTCGCAACATGTCCTTTTCTTCCATACTTCTCTTAGTCGTCATCTCGGTAGTCACCCTCTTTCTAACCATATCATCATTCACGCAGTCCATCCATCGATTCTTTGGTCTTCCCTTACTCCTATAGCCATCGACATTCATACCTACTCAAAACTTTCCTCACGACATGTTTCTCATTTAAAGCTAGTTAACTTAGGAGGAAATGCGGGTAGTCGTTTCTCCATAGAAACGCTCTCTCCTGTTTTCTTTCTGGTTAATGACCATAAAGCAATGATTTTTTTACAGAATAATAAATATTACTACCTTTACCATGTGCCTATGTTTTCCTTTCTGATGATACATTATCTTTATGCACTTGAAGTAGAACTGTAAAATAATGCCGATTTAAACCGCTGTCAAAGAGGCCTAGTGTACAAATTTGACTGAACTATTCATAAAAAAAGAAAAACAGGGACATAGAAGATATGCTTCTTATTCAGTTTGTGAAATATCTTTTAAATTGGTCCAATATTGGAGGAGGAAATAGGCGAGAGCCAAACCTCGAATTCCGACTTTTTACTAAGAATTTTTCAAAAGTCTCTCCGACCGCATTTCCTTGGACATCATTCATTTCGTACCCAAAAATTAAAGTGCCGGCCATAAAAAGAAACAACATATTTTCTTGTGGGAAATAACATTTTGAGCATTTTTTACTATCAGGGTTCCGTACCCAAAGGGTAAAAACGGGACCCTATTACTAAGACTTCGCTGTCTGTCCGTCTGTCACCAGGCTGTATCTCATGAACCGTGATAGCTAGACAGTTGAAATTTTCACAAATTATGTATTTCTGTTGCCGCTATAACAAGAAATACTAAAAACAAAATAAAATAAATATTTAAGGGAGTCCCCTTAAATATTTATTTTATTTTATTTTTAAAAACGCCGAAAAAAACACGGTTGTTGTATGGGGAGTCCCCCATACAACAACCGTGTTTTTTTCGGCGTTTTTGCCTTGTGGTACGGAACCTTTCGTGTGCGAGTCCGACTCGCACTTGGCCAGTTTTTTACAATTTGTTTACATAATTATTAGAAGTAAATAAATGATCTTTAGAGCAGTGACCCAGTGGAAACGGCCCCGATTTACGAGTTCTAAGTCGTGGGTTCGAATCCAGGCAGGCACTTTAATTTGTGTAAATAATTTCATCACCATTGCTCTCAAAACGTTGAAGAATAACATCGTGAGGAAACCGGCATGTCCTAGAACCAAAAATTCGAAGATACGTGACATCTACCAACCCGCACTGGGCGCGCGTGGAAGATTATAGCCTGATGCCTCTCGAAGAGAGGAGGCCTGTGTCCCAGCAGTGGGAACATTATAGGCTAATTACGCAAAATGATCTTGAGTCGTACGTTCGTTACATCCTACTAACACTTTTTAACCGACTTCAAAAAAGGAGGATTCGACGGTATGTTTTTTTTTTTTGTTACGCGATTACTCCGCCAATTGTGGACCCATTTTCAAAATTCTTTTTTTGTTCGAAAGGGTATACTCTCGAGGTGGTCCCATTATCATCAAGTTGGAATCTGATGAGAGGATCCCATGGAAATCGAGGGAAACCCGCAAATTTTATAGGCAAAGCTATAGCGATTTGGGTATTTTTTAAAGTAACTTGAGCATTTACTCTCGAAAATCATCATTTGGTAAAGTGGAGCTGATGATGAAGACCACAGATGGCCATCGGAACTACTCAATGACAAATATTTCACGGGTTGCGATTCGATTACTTTAATATGGTTGCTAAACGATTTATCCTCGTCACAATGCGTATGGTGAGTGGTTGTTGAGGAGTTCTCCTGGTTTTTACTAGGAGAACTCCTCAACAATTAACGTCCCTGCATCGGGAATAGCAATATTTTGTAAAAGGTGATGAGCAGTTTATAAGATGTAGATAAATTATAAACTGACCCACTAAAAAGTGAAAAATAAAAACTTTTTTACAAAAAAAACAACCGACTTCCACAAAACACTATAAGAAGTGAAAAATAACTTTAATTTCGGAAGTCGGTGGCAAAAAACTAAAATACAAATGCAAAGACACCGACTTCCCAAATTAAAGTTATTTTTCTCTTTATAGTGTTTTTTGGAAGTCGGTTGTTTTTTTTGTAAAAAAGTTTTTATTCTTGTCTTGTTGTGTCTAGCTAGACCCATTGCAGTGTCTCTTATAATTGTGAACCTGTTATGTCCCACTGCAGGGCAAAGCCTATTCCGTCTTTCCACTTTTTCCTGTCTCTTGTTTCATCTGCCTAATCCTTTAGATAGGCCATAAGGCCTAGGCTTTAGGGCCTTAGGGTTTATTCTCCTATGTGACTACCATTAAAAAATAACATGAAACAAACTGACATCCAAGGTTCGTTGAAAGTCCAGATATTTCGAAAGACGTCCAATGCTACATAGGATCTTTCCGTACTTATATTGTTCATAGACGCCACAAAGACCGCTTGCATCCATTAAATACCTAAATTAAGATAAATGAGCCCTATCTGAGTAACAATGGGTCAATGGGCTTAAATCGGGATCGACCTCACGGGGAACAATCTGCACCCTCCTTTTAGGCCATTGTTGGGCTTGCATTCATACCGGAGCCATTTAATTCCTTCATTTAATAACGACCAAATATAATTCGAATTCATTTTACCTCTAGTTTTGCTTGAGAAAATGCAGTAAAAGAAAAGTCTGCAGTGTGCTTAAAGTTTTTATTTGGCTGCTGAATACCTACATAAAATACGTTTAAGATATGGCAAAATTCGGTGAAGAAAATCTGCAAAGCTTGCCGCATCTTCCTGCTGGCATAGGTATTGCGTAGCCATTCTCAAAATGGTGTCCGTGTCCGGTCATCATTAGTTAGCATCACCACTACGCTAGACGCAGGGTTTGTTGACCCTCCAGACATCAATAAATTATCATTATATAATAATTTTACAACATGATATTCGGCAAGTCACGCTGATAGTACGCTAAACGTTACTATGCAAACGATATTCAAAGAATCTTGGTGTAAACTAATGCAAAAAAACCCTTCTGTAATTTTTTCATGAATTGAAATTTTATTAATATATTATACTAGCTTCTGCCCGCGACTTCGTCCGCGTGAAATTTCTTGTACCCCCACCCCGTCGCAACACTTCGTATTCGCTTAGCGTTCATTCTGACTTTTTTTCTTTTTGCTCGGCTCCTAAGGGTCATAGCGTGATATTAAATAGCCTATAGCCTTTCTCAAGAATTGGGCTATCAAATTCAAAAAGATTTTTCAAATCTGACCGGTAGTTACAGAGATTATCGCGTTCAAACAAACTCTTCAGCTTTATTATTAGTATAGATGTATTTATTATACTCTTCAAAGATCTTATACTTACAATCATCAACAAATATATTTCGAAAAAGATAATTACAGGATTTTATGTTGATAAAAAACTCTATGGCCCATAACTCCTTAATAGGTACCAACTCTTAACATCTTACACACGTGATAACTTTTAAACGAAATATCCGATTGAGATGAAACAAAAAGTATTTTACTTCTTCATAAATACTCTTGATAACATAATGCTTAATTTCGATAAAGATTAATATTACGATACATATTTAACGTAGTTTTTTTTTTCTTCAGACGATTTAATAATTATTTTGAACACAAAATCGGTTATTGTGATTAAACCATGATAGCTAGATATATGTTCTCGCGGACTTTTTTGTAGGTCTTAATGGGCTCTACAAACCCGTAGTACATCATTTTGTTCTATTGTCAATAGTTTTTGCAGCGCACGCAAAAATAGGTTTTCGATTTTACACCTTGTTACAAAATAGCAATTTTATTACGGATCCCTAATTTTGAAAAATAAAGAATATAGCCTATAGCCTTCCTCGATAAATGGACTACCCAACACTAAAAGAATCATTCAAATCGGACCAGTAGTTCCAGAGATTAGCGCATTCAAACAAACAAACAAACTCTGCAGCTTTATAATATTAGTATAGATATACTTATATTATGTATGATGATGATGATATATAATTATTAATAAATATATAATATACATATATTTATTATTAATATATATATCTTACTAGCTGTTCCCCGCGGTGTCACACGCTGCGCGGCTCCTAAGGGTCGTAGCGTGATGTTATATAGCCTATAGCCTTCCTCGATAAATGGACTACCCAACACTAAAAGAATAATTCAAATCGGACCAGTAGTTCCTGAGATTAGCGCGTTCAAACAAACAAACAAACTCTGCAGCTTTATAATATTATAGTATAGATTAATATAAATCTAATATTCATTAATTCGCTGACATACAACGCACAGCCTGTAGCACTGGGTCTAGGAGCATAAAATTTTGAGTTCCGTAAATAATGCAAGAGAGCAATAACGAATTTTTTCTAAATTAATTCCCATAAAGCGGATGTAACTGGTTTGGAAAATGATAATTTTTGCCGACAGAAAACCATCGGCCGCACGGCGTCCTAGACCTATAAATTGCAATTATATTTTGTTTTCCTCTTTTATTCCAGAGTCAGAATCATACGCAAGTAATATCAATTTATGTTATGCAAATTTAGGTTTAAAACAGACGAAAGTTTTCGAACAGCTCTATGAAGTTTGGTAGTTACTTTCATTTGAATCTGTAGGACCTTCACATATTACCGTTCGTGGTTTACGCGCAATATTTATCAGGATGACAAAATCGCAGACGAATGTATGTCGTGAGATTTGTAACAGTGCATAGGAATACCCACTCGCATATCAACTAGCACTCTGATTTGTGCACTGAGTTATATACCTAGACTGTGTCGTATAGCCTTGGGTCAGGTCGCTATCGCCATAGTATATGCAGAGATTTTAGATAAGTAAATGATTATAGTGGACTGTTGTATACGGATATGTCTTCATTGAGTTATAACTTGATTTCGTCGAGTAACCTTCGCATAGGTCGATGTCTTTATAGTATATGTAAAGACTTAAGATGGTTTTTAATATGGACTTAATTTTTTAGTTTCGCCGTTTTATTATAGTAGGAAGAAGGAACAGTTCAATAGTTTATACAATTTAGAATATTCAATGAAAGAAAGAAAATAATGAAAACCATTTATTAGGGACACACAGGAAAAATAAGAACCTTATTAAATAAGATCTTGAAAAGAATAAATTCCTTTGTAAATTCCCGTAAGTATTATTTAGGAGCATCAATAAAAATAAGTACCTAATAGCATTGTAGGTACGTGAAATACTTAGGTATTTGATAATAGGTTGCCAACCGAAGAAGTATTTTATGTTTTTCCTCAATAAAACTTAGGTATGTTGTAGGTACTTTTTCAAGTCTTACAGCTGTTGCATATTTTTACTAAGTTATGTACCAGGTACCTACTTAAGTTATGGTCATAGTATCCACTGTAATATGCACGATTTTTATTGAGGTTCACAACCCAGTTACTGGGTAACACGATACCATTGAGTAAAACTGGTTGTTAGACTTTTGGGCTTCTGAGAACCCCTAACGACTCCATTACACTTATAAACCCACCCACCGGCTCTTCACCGATATTATATTGATTTATGCAACAGCTAACAGAGTTAATACCTCTTTAGATAATGCAACTAACGGCATCTAAAACGGAGACACCAGAAGATAAGTTCCATCAACTCTTGATTCGTGATGCACTGCTAACACGTTCCTCATATTTGGTTACATTTGGGGCCAATAACTTCGTCAGACAATGACCTTTTGACCGCCACACGTAAAAAAATCAAAAACGTGCCCTCGACGTCAAAGTCTGTCATGCAGTCGAACCGTGGCGTGCTGGGCACATTTTGGTTTTTCATTTATACATGACTGTGGCGGTCAAAAGGTTAGGCAACCGGATTACTTCCTAATATATAGGCACAAAATTGTCACATTAGCGTTGTCTTGCCACTTTTGTGTAACTACAGTAGTCGGAATTGTATATTGTGTTCATTTTGTTTCCCTCACAAAATTAATATTCAGCTTTAAAACTACATTGTTCATGACATAACATCACGCCTTGTTTCCTTAAGAGTAACCTAGTCGTGAGCTCGAACCCACTGGTGGTCATGACCAAAAAGCACGCTGTCTCACCTGGCTTCGTGTCCGACAGAGCTAGTATCAGTGATGAGCAGTTAGACGCTAGTCTACACGAACAACGTCTAGTTCTTAGACACAGAAACACAGTTCCAAACTGACAGGCGCGTAAAAAAATTCAAAAAGGGCTTCGAAACATCGAGTTTTATGAAAAAACCGCTGCATAAATCACATATAAAGTTTATTGAAATCTTCGATAAGTGAGCTTTGTCGGTAGGACTTGATTTTGAAGATTTTACAGTTGTTTTATTACTTATTTACACCCAAAGTTGCGCTAAAAATAGCAAGAAAAACGAATCTGTGTTGGCTCATAACTTTTTAATGGCTTTTTATTTTACTATTCTGTTAAATAAGTCAAAACGATATCATGGGTAACTTTGGATGCACAATGTCAAACAGTGGAGTAATACTCTCCCGAAATTTGTATGGAAAAAATATCGACTAGTGGCACCTTAGGGAAGAAGTGTACCTATTGTACTTACATCCACTTTTCGCCAGTTGTGTTTAAGTCCCGTGTAATAGGGGGCGAGCCTATTGCCATCAACCGCCCGCACAAATCCAGACTCGGCTGCTACTGAAAAATTGGTGAAAGAAAAACCCAATAACACTTTGCCCGAACAGGGAATCGAACCCAAGACCTCATGCTGTAGAGCTTTCGACCACTTGACCAACAAGCCAGTTCGCTACTGACGTATTCCACATTGGGCACCCGCTTAAATGGCATGAATGTGGAATACATCCGCTACTAACTACATTGTATTAAATACTTATTTGATTCTTAGCAAAGTTCACTAACTCATTCAACTACAACATTCTTATTGTTTCAATTATCTCCCTCCAATTTCAAACCCACATAATTTAAAGTGAAAATATTTGCAGTTTTTTGCAACAAAAGTGATTATTTTTAATTGGGGTACGCCGTAATCCGGGGATTATCATCAATTGCACGCATTCTGCTCCGCCCCTGACACTAAGAATTAAAAACCTGGTTTAAGTATCCGGAAATATTAATGGAACTAATTACAATCCTTTTGCTTTAATATTCTTTGTCAAAGTTAATGAAGATCGCATTGAAAGGCCCCGATATAGTCCTATTGGAATTGCAGCCAGTGTTAATTAAAGGTTATCTTATATCTGCCGAGCTAACCTTAATTGGTCCAGATTAAAGGCTTGGTTTACGAAGAAAATATTTCTAGCATTTCCAGAATGTTCTCACTGGTGGTCTATGGTATTTTTAGGTCATATCGATCGCTATTCTTATAATTTGGCAGGCGCAAGAGTTCGAACAAAAGGGTGGTGCTAATTATCTTATGGCCGCCACACCAATTTCAACAATTAACGGTCTAATATGAACTAGATCTTCAGAAAGTGAAAATTTTTGTATGTTTCCGTGTAATATATGTATATTCGGGGTGATTAATAGAATGAATCCGAATCTCACGTTTATATCCAACGAGTTTTAATACTCGACTCAAGGACAAGAGTTTTATGGAGATACTAATTTTGTAACGTGGAAACAATTTAACAGACGTCTTATTATTATTAGACCCTTCCAAAACTACACGTAAAGTATTCAGTTGTTACTTTAACTGCAAACACAAATTCAAATGACATAACATCCGGCTTTAACCCAATTCCGAAATTCAAACAAAAACAGGCAAAAATCTTGGCGAACCGTTCACACCTTCGCTTACTTAGAGACAAGGTACATCTGCGAATTCGCCACATACACAATTTTCGGCAAGATGTCCGCTTGTTCGTGTTTGCATTCCGCTGAGAGTTCGACGTCTCGTTCAAGGCCACCGCCGCGGTATTTTCCGCCACCCTGCGGTGCCTCCATAGACTTACTAAGTTAAGAACTGGCCAGTTGGGCGAATCCTGCGACACTTGCAGGGCCTTTTGGGCGAAGACACTTTTAGGGTCTTTAGTGAATAGAATGTACTCCAGTAAAAAAATAACTGAAAGGAAGTAGGAGAAGAAGGCTTGCGAAAAATTACGTCGAAATTAAACAAATGTCAAAAAGACTTCTATTCTATTTATGAAATGTTAATAGCACCCAGTCCTAACTCCTATAAAGTGACGTCAATGTTAATTAAGTTACGTCTTAAAATTCCTTTTCCTAAAAGATACGATCGAAAATTTTGAAGTAACGAAACACAGCGAAAGTTTTAGCTTTTGGGGCGGTTCCAATAAAATACTGAAACATTCCGTGAATTGGAGCCACCCTTAATCTCTTCAGTGTTCCGCGAGACGTAATATGTATACGATGTGTATCTCAACATAGTTTATGTTGCGCTGTTCGCTCGCATGAAATAACCTGCGTAGTATAATCCCAAGGTATTCTATTTCTGATGTTGTATTTGGACCCGTTTTCGAGTCTGCAGTACAGATAGTATAGGTACGTATCAGATTGCAAATAGATTTTCCGGGAGGATTTTCGGCGAAGTATTTCAGTTGATGAGACTTGAGGCTGTTACAGTCGCGTAAACACATGTGATCGTGGACATTTATGTAGTTTGGCGACGTTCCTCCGAGTGGCCTTCGAAGGTATGGGTACCTTGGAAGGTGTTAACCTTCGTAGCTACTCTTTTTATGTATGACCGTGCCTTATACGGACATTTTTCTCGTTGTTCTTTAATAAAATTCTATTTATTAACCGTGTCATTTTAATTGCCCTTTTTGCTCGCACGTGATTTCCGCTTCGGTTAAATAACCGTTTTCATCACGAAAGCTAGGTAAAGAAAAAGTGAAATTTTCCAGAAGGTGCTTAAAATACAAGTACCTACATAGTTCTGGTTATTTACACACTTACATGAAACGGAATAAACAATTCATAGTATCGTACCTTTCGAGTCTACATTACCTACTTGGTGCATCCAAATTTTTAACAGTCTGTTCTATATTCCATATAAGCCACTCTCAAATTGCGCTATCCAGATCAGTATACCTACATCTATCTAATAATAAAGCTGAAGGGTTTGTTTGTTTGAAAGCGCTAATCTCTGGAACTGCCTGTCTAATATGAAAAATTATTTTTACTTTTGATAGCCCAATTCTTGAGGAAGGTTATAGGCTAGGCTATTTACGATCACGCTATGACTCTAAGGAGCCGGAAAAAGGAAGAAAGTCAGAAAGAACGCTAAATGAAAACGAAGTAATAGCCCAGGTCGTGGGATGCGACACGTTGAGTCAGGGGCCGAAATTACACGCGGACGAAGTTGCGGGCAGAAGCTAGTATTCAATAATCTGTTTGGAACTTTGGGCCTCGAAAAGCCTGAGAAAGTCTACGAAATAAAAGAAAATGTTATTCTTAAACTCGATCTATCTACGAAGAAAAATTCAGGATAAAAGAGACCTCTACGAAAACAGCTGTTCCAACAATAAAATCTATTCTCATGAACCTATTCAGGCGCCATTGCGGACATTTTTTTGCGAACCTACGTTATTAACGTTTTGACGTCACGACTTGAATCTTTAACCTTATGTATGCAAATGACCAGCCAATCTGCGTCGTACTTTTGGGAAGCCGTTCCGTACACTCCGAAGATACTGTTTTGTCGTGACATCATGCGTACGCCCATACTTGACTGATCCAGTCTCGTGACTCATCTCATCTGTGTATTCAATGTACTTCACTCGGCTATTATATTTATGAAAGTAACAACTGTAGTGTAAATTACAATGATTGGACATGATTAATCACGGACGTGACTGTTATAGAGAAAAACTGGCCAAGTGTGAGTCGGACTCGCACACGAAGGGTTCCGTACCACAAGGCAAAAACACCGAAAAAAAACACGTTTGTTGTATGGGGGGCTCCCTTAAATATTTATTTTATTTTGTTTTTAGTATTTTTGGTTATACCGGCAACAGAAATACATAATTTGCGAAAATTTCAACTGTCTAGCTATCGCGGTTCTGGATATAAAGCCTGGTGACAGACAGACGGACGGACGGACAGACAGCGAAGTCTTAGTAATAGGGTCCCGTTTTTACCCTTTGGGTACGGAACCCTAAAAATAGACATTTGTTTCAGTACAAATGGGATTCAGATGTCGCGTTTTCATTTGTAAATTAAGGCGTCGATTGGGTATAATTTTTTGATTAGCCTTGTTTGAGGTTATGATTTATCATTGGTCGTTTGAACTTGGAAATTGGACACGGAGACGATACTTTACGTTTCTATTATTGGCATCGAGGATCAATTTAACTTATGAGGAGGTACCTACCATTTATTGCTTTTTAAACCTTTGAACGCCATTGTCACATATACGTGACAAGCAAGCGCGTGCCCTGTACGCCAGTCGTGTGTCGCCTATCCTATTACGAGCGACATAAATATGTGACAAAAAATGCGGTGCACTTTATCACGAACTATACAATTAAATCATTACTTTTGTGTGTTTTTATTTGTATACCTTAAATATTTAAAATTGTGGCTTGGCGTGGAGGGCACGCGCGTGCGTTTATGCTCTGGCGTTCAAAAGGTTAAAAATGTCCGGTTTTACAACTTGTTTTTGCATCCAGATTTTTGTTATACATTGTAATTTCGTCATCTAGATTGTTATTCAATTTTTGATCTCTTGAATTCTAAGGTAAGGAACGAGTTCTATACAATCTAGAAATTTGTTTTATTAGTATATTGAGACAGGTTCGTCTGGATATCGTGTTATCCAGTACCTGGGTTGTGGAGGTCAAATAGGCGCTCCATGTAAAATACTGGTATTCAGCTGCATCCTGTTAGACCATGGAAGTCGACCCCAACATAAGGGGAAAAGTCTTTGCAGACTGATTGATTTAATTAAGACAGGTTCACTGGAATCTCCCAAAGAGGCACACCAATTTAACTCAACCAAAATAATCTCTGGTAAATTGAGAATGTTTAAGTGACTAACAGAACGTATTCCCTCGTTTTTGGACAAAGGCGCATTTGGCGCTGATCAACATTGCCCAGTCTTGGCTAATGCACAATAATAGCCAGACAGTACAAATATTGAAGACTTATAAAATTAAATATGTAGATACTAGCAGGGCTCTGAACCGGTTTAAAAAGAGCGGTTAATTTCGATTAAGTACCGGTAAATATATCGTTCCTTCATTAACCGGGTAAACAAGTGAACTGTTCTTATGAAACCCAAATGATAAAGGTTACCGGTTACTTAAGCACAAACGGTTTTGACACCCAAATTAACCGGTTAATTCCGTAATAAAATTTTGTAACTAAATGATATCGCAATGTTCAGACCGTGCTCGCGAGAGTGGCGGGGGCCGGGGGGGTTCAAACTTGGTTTTAACCGGTTAATTTCCACTATCAAAACCAAAATTCATGAAAAACCGGTTTTCCGCATAAACCGGTAAAAACCGATAAAGTGCAAACCTTAAACTAAATGGATTTCGGTTTGGGGTCAATGACCGTAACCGGTTAAGAATTTCAACCGGTTTCCGAGCCCTGGATACTACCAGTGCCCCGTGGTTTCACCCGCATAAGTGTCGATCCCGTGGGAATATCGTGATAAAAACTGTCCTATGTCCTTCCCGGGGATGCAATCTATCTCTCTGCCAAATTTTATCGAAATCCGTTCAGTGGTTTAGGCGTGAAAAGGTAACATACAGACAGACAGACAGAGTTACTTTCGAATTTATCATATTAGTATGGATGTTGTTAATATTTTTTTAAGTTCTATACGTTCTACCACAACATATTCAAATGTCAATCGTATAGGTATTTAAACTAAGTACATTCAATTTTAAGATTTAAGGCCGCAACCCTAAAAATGGAATTCCTATTGTGCAAAACCCAGGTGCAAGGTTTTCAGAAGCCAAGCAATATTTGATCAACATTTATATACATCTACGTGTTCCTAGATATAAAAGTTACAACTCTCGCATAAACTCAGGTGTAACCTCCGCCAGTCTGTTTCATCTCAGTCTAAATTTAAAATCATGCCATCTTGGAAGATTTAGGAAAAAAAATTGGCATTCGATGGAGGCAAGTTGACACGACTCGACTTGCTAATTATATTGGACCACGTGACGTAGTAGACAGACACATTATAAGCACCATAGAGTCTGCGGTCTCTGTGGAATGTTCTATTTTAGCTGTTTTACGAATCTCTTAGGGCCCGATCATACTTACCACAACGACAAACGTGGAAGGGCGATAATTTGTATGAAAATGAATGGTCTATTCACACTGACCACATTTGGTCAACAAAATCAACTGTGTGAGCGATATCTACCACATCAATGCCACGTCGCATCCACAACGCAACCACATCGCAACTACTAGCGGCAACGCAGACAAGACGCCACGCAAAAAGTTGCAGCGACAATATTCACACGTAACCACTCCTTGCCCACATTTTGTGGTGTGGTTGTGGACTGTGGTACGTGTGTACGGGCCCTTAACAGAATGGCTATTGCGAGCGTCTACATTTTTACATCAATGACCGGCACACCACATTTTTAGTACCTACTAAATATTGACCATTACGAATTGTTAACGCGATTCTGCTAAATATTCTGAGGTTGGCAATGGGCTGTTTAGTGCTTTTATATGCATATTGCCAACCAATTTGGAACACCTTTGATTTGAATATTGAATTTGCGTAAAGTTTTACGATTCTTTGAATAACTTCAAGTTTTTCGAACTTAACTTGTTATTGTCTATTATTTATTTTACCTAGATCCCACTTAAATCTTTATATTCAAATTCAGTAATATATTTCGTTGGATTCGTTTCACTTAATATTTACTTAAAGTGCTAAGTTATTCTTAGCTTATGTACGACTGAATTCTAAATTATATTCTCCGTATTTTTATTATACTAGTTTTTTTATTACCCAGATGGCCACTTCAAAATCTCCTAAATGCTAAATCTGTATAAATAAAACAAAGTCGGGTTAGTTACACCTAGGGAATGCAAATCCGTTCTTTTATAAAATCCGGATTCTTAAGAACGGATTTTTGGTCCAATCCTGATTATTCGGATTTTTAATGAAAATAAACAAGTCTACCCATATTAGTTTGTTAATATGATGTTTCTTATATTTGTGTAAACGGATTAAAATAAAAGCACATGAAAATCAAATCAAATTATTTTTTTAATAGTACAACACCTAGTGGATCAATTGATATTCGATTATTTGGCATTCGATTTGGCATAATACTCCCTGCCCCGCTTGCTTTCCTAGAGCCGATAGACGTGACGCGTGAACAGCGAACTCGCTCATTTCGATTTTTTTGTTACAAATTCTTATTATTCAGAAAATCCGGATTCGATTTTCAAATACGGATTTGAAAGTCTAGTAAAAATGTGCGGATATCCGGATTTTTCGGATTACGGATGTACACCATTTATAACTCAAGAAAAGTTGGACTGATTTTTATGATCTTTAATTTGTTGGATATGTCTCCGCCCCGAATAACAAGATAACTGTTAAAACATGGGAAAAATTTGCTAACAAAAAAATTAAAGTAATTAATTTTCTCATACATTGGTTCTTATTGATTCTGAGGCGGTACGAAGTTCGCCAGTTCGCCGTGACATCTAGTCCATAAGTACTAATATTATAATTGCGAAAGTTTGTCTGTCTGTCTGTTACCTCTTCACGCTTAAACCGATTTAGATGAAATTTGGCATAGAGATAGTTTGAGTCCCGTGAAAGGACATAGGATAGTTTTCATCCCGATATTCCCACGGGTTCGAAAATTACGCGGGTGAAACCGCGGGGCGCTGCTAGTATTATATACATTTTCGTCTACTGATTCACATAGGGCAACTGTCTGTGGCCTTTTTAGGCCCCCTGATCACAGAATTGTAAGGCATCAATTGGAATACAAACCACTGACTGTCCAGCAGTGCGATTCTGTAACCATCTCACAGTGAAAACTTAGGTGAAGTGAGCGTGGAGTGAGCTGTCAATAGTCTCAATTCCTAGCAAAAACAAACTCACATCACCTAAGTTATCATGGTGAGATTTTTACAGAATGGACCGGCTGATCAGACTTTTTATTTTCGCATTGGGACCTATTGGAATATTGCTACTTATCCATAAGATCCTGGTATTCCGACCCCAAAATAGTTAGGAAAAAGGCTTGGCAGATGATGACCCAGCAAGATCATCTCAATAGAATCAGTAATGGCATCTCAATTACACTGATTTGCAAATGTAGAATACAACATTAGTTTTTGTTTATACTAAACCCGAAAAGGGGTCATTGTACTCATCATTTTGAACAACTTTTTCTATGTGACCAACCTTGAAATCGCGAAAAAAAATCAGCTGTTCCATACATTTTGTCGATTTAAGTGAACACAATTACACATTATCTTTCCTAGAGGGGCCCGTGGCTAATCAATAACAGCCGCACAAGTCGATCGATCAGGTTAAGCTACGCTTGCCGCGGTTGGTCTGTGGATGGGTGACCATCTTTACATACCGTAACCCCTCCGTGCCTCGGAAAGCACGTTAAGCCGTTGGTCCCGGCTGTCATTCGTGGATCTTTGACAGTGGTTACGGGTAGTCAGAAGCCCGAAAGTCTGACAACCAGTCTTACCTAGTGGTATCGTATTACCCAGTAACTGGGTTGTGGAGGTCAGATAGGCAGTCGCTCCATGTAAAATACTGGTATTCAGCTGCATCCGGTTACACTGGAAGCCGACCCCAACATAGTTGGGAAAAGGCTAGGCAGATGATGATACTTTATCTTTCCTTACTCAATCTCTGGATTTGTGATCGCTGTGGTATTTTCATAGAATATAGTAGACGTATTGTATAACAAGTTGCATAAAAGCATAGCTAACTGTATTGTGTTTCAGCATGGCATAACTTCTATAAATAACACGTCAAATGTATGCGCACCACAAGTATTCTGTTCATAGAATTGGTATGCTGTCATCCTTAATGGAGATATGGGATTGTGACAATGCAGAGGTGACGTAAATATGGAGGTCTGTGTTTATTATGCCCTGATTTAAAGGTCTGATAGGTGATACTGCTTTAAGGTGAATGGGTAGTGGTAGACCGCGAAATTAATATTTTCTTACGTTTTTTGCAATTTGCAGGTCAGTGTCAGGTTGATCAAAATATGATTCACGACAATAACAGGTACATATTTAGAGAATTATAATCATTAGAATCATTAATACATCTTTCTAAGTTAGATTTCTACCATAAGCACTTTTCCATAAAAGATAAAAAACTTAAGAAAATTTGAATTTCGCGTTCTACCACTATACCCGTCTGTAGGTGTAGTGTAATTCCCTATGATGTAAAATGTAAGTAATGTATTTCAACGGAGACCAACCTTCGGAGCAGGAGGTATTATAGTGAACTAGTTTAGTGTGTGCGCAGAGGTTAGAGGTTAGGTATTATAATAACTGCAGTTATTCTAACTATTTTCGATATAACTACGGTGGATTCACATATGTTCATAACACATATTGGTCGACTGAACTACTGGTTTACCTACTTACTTAATTTTGATTAAACTAAAATTAATTGCACTAACGAACGATGGTTTTTTAAGATATTGAATATTTCAACTATGTGTGAAATACTTAATGGACGACTCTCCTTCAGCTTACTCCGCGCTCGTTTTATTTCTAACGACGGACGTAGGTAAGGTCGGCGGAGCCCCGCTGCGCGAGGCTCCTATTTCTGTCTGCAGGAACCTAACCAAACCGAACCTCGGGGCGCCCCTGACGTCACCGTCTTCTTCTGATTCAAAAGCACAAAAATAGACAAAATCAAATTTTTGTTCAAAAACCAATAGTAGGTGAATCGTCCGTTAGTTCAATCAACCTTAGGTTTATTAATTGTAGAATTACCTACCCGTAGGTGAATTCTCCTTTATGTATTTCGTTCATTAGATAGTACAAAAATCGGTGAAACGATCTTTAGGTATTTTAAACAGTAGGTCTTTTGACTGTAGTTATCTCGAAAATAGCTAAAATAACTTTAGTTATTTTAGCGTAACCGTGCACAGATACAGGTGCACTCTCTCTTCCCTCACTATCATGGTAGTGAGGGAGTCACCGAAAAGGATAGTCGAATAGGACCCTCCATGCATTAATTAGGCTTACCATCCATTTGGTATATAAAGTCATAGACGTCATAGGCTTGATTAGATAATGACACTGATTTAAGGAATTGCATTCCCGTCTGTCTGTACTGCGAGATTTCCAGTTACGTAAGTATTGTGCTGCCGTGCATAGCGAGGCTCAGGGGAGGCCCCTTCGCAGTCTCCCCAGGGATCTTTCAGGCGTCGCACGGGGGGCTTCCGGAATTGGTCTTTTAAGAGGAACCGGGAACCCTATGTGCTGATGGTGATCACCGGGGTGGTTTTAGTGAGGCAAAAATCCCAAACTCCCCGACCTCCCTCCCCGAAAGTCGGGTGCCTTTTGAAGGTTTCCCCCCATCAACAAAAAAAAAATAAAAAGATACCAAACGGGATCAAGATCCTCTTTTGATACAATAAAATTATGCTACAGTACAGTACTCTTTGATCTTTTAACCATTTGATATCTACAAGAATCGATGGGGGTTTTTCTTAAAGCTTGTACTACAAAATGCTGTAGATACAGGTGTCTGTTTTTTATACTGTTTTTCCTCATCGTCCGTTACACAGACCACATAGTGCTTTATTGTGATTGGTTGCTAATCACCTTTAAGTACTCTTGAGAGTATTGATCCAGTCTCATAAAGCTCCGTCAAAGAATCCGGGAAATCCATTAATCGAGGCTGAAGTGGATAGAGATCATTGGTCCGTACTTAGATACGTGCTTCATACGAATTACTATTAGTATTTGCTTTTTTTAGTCCAATAGGAATGGAAATGATTCTGCTTTGACTTCTATATAGTGTTAAAAAATTTACCCAAGAAACCGCTTTCTACGGTAAATAAAAATTGGTCCTTTTGAATCTATTTCAACTGTACAATATTAAGATGTTAAATAGATTCAAAAGGACCAATTTTTATTTACCGTAGAAAGCGGTTTGTCATAATATAAAAAAATGCACTTTCGGCATCACGCGGATGGGGTACTGACCCGTAGCATTTATACCGTTAGTCTGCTTACCTACGTTGCCGCGTTGTTTTGTTTGTCTGTGGGTCAGTTCACACCGCGACGCGACGCGGCGCGCAGTTTTCAAGATAGCAATACAATTATAGACCTTATCTACTACACAAAAAGGTACACAATGAAGGGAGGTGGGCCGCGCAGCGCACCGCGGCGTAGCTCGACGTAGTAGACACCACCTCACTGAATTGTGTACCTTTTACTGTAGTAGATAAGGTCTATTACGGTATTGCTATCTTGAAAACTGCGCGCCGCGTCGCGTTGTGTTCTGACCTGTATTGTTATTGTGTGCTAGTGAGGTCTCAACTAGATTACATTTGCACAGGGTCAAATTAAATTAGCTAACGAAACTCCGCGGACGGATCGGTATCGGTATCCAAAGACGATAAAACAAAAAATAAATTAATCCAATTTTTAATGGTGAGAAGGCTGAAAAGGAAGGATGTGTTCTAAGAAGGCAGTCCGCTTATATTCTTGCGACTGATTGACGATCAAACTAAAAAAAAAAAAATTGATTAATTTTCTTGGGTCACCGACCGTAGTTAGTGAAGTCACGTAAAATATCAGTTTAAAAATCAGCTTTTTATTGTGTAAACTTCACAGACGTGATGGTGTCGATATATAAACACGACAAAACTAAAGAAAACAGATTTTCTTAACGCATACCACAAATAACAACACAACTAGCGTTCTTTGAACCCTAAAAAACATGAGATCTTTTTTGTTTTTATTTTATCAAAGTCATCATCTGCCTAGCCTTTTCCCAACTATGTATGTTGGGGTCGGCTTCCAGTCTAACCGGATGTAGCTGAATACCAGTATTTTACATGGAGCGACTGCCTCCACAACCCAGTTACTGAGTAATACGATACCCCTTGGTAAGACTGGTTGTCAGACTTCCGGGCTTCTGACTACCCGTAACGACTGTCAAAGATCAACGAATGACAGCCGGGACCAACGGCTTAACGGGCTTTCCGAGGCACGGAGGGGTCTCGGTATGTAAAGATGGTCACCCATCCATAGACCAACCGCGGCAAGCGTAGCTTAATCTGATCGATCGACTTGTGCATTTATTTCAAATAGGCACATAAAATGTACATTTGAACGTCAAAATGTAGAAAAAATAGAATTGATTCTAGTCGTCCCAAAAGGTATCGTGTTTGTGGTATCCCATTACGCCTGCAGTTTCGCTAGCTAATTTAAGGCGGAGATTCCTTGAAAACGGTCAAAAAGTTGGTTTTTTAAAGTAGTGTACCTATCTCTTATACCGTAAATTATTTTGACCAAAAAAAAATTATGATATTTTCAAGTCTTTAATACAGTGATGGAACTCAAATCATAATTAAACATACATTAACGCATCAAAAAATCTTCAAATCTTCAAATCTTCTTGATTGTCTTTAAAAGCAGTTTATCCCTTCATTAACAATTTTAATTATAATTTAAAATATGCCATTAAATTTCTAATGCCAAACTGCATTCAGTGATGGATTATTTATTATTAAATAGTTTTTGTAAATAGATAATTTCTTCATATTTTACAATAAATTATCAGTTTTGTGTCATCGCGCTTCTCATTCTTTTCTATGCAGTCTGACAGTGACCGCGCTTCAGGTCATGTAAACCCCTAAAAACTAGACAATTCGAACTGAGTTCGAATTGTCTAGTTGTTGTTGTTTCTTCTTAAAGATTTTATGATCCATACAAGGCGTGTGCCTGATGGGATTTCACATTGACAAAAATGGCAAACTTCCATACAAACTTTTACCCATGTAGGGGATGAATTTTTAGAAATCCTGCCTTAGTGCTCACCTTATAAGAAGAACTCTTGGCTTGCAGATCCAGCAGTTTAGATTGCGTGGTCTGTTATGAATTTAAGATTTGTATTATTCACTAGCAGCGCCCCGCGGTTTCACCCGCATAAGTGTCGATACCGTGGGAATATCGGGATAGAAACTTTCCTATGTCCTCATGCAATCTTTCTCTCTGCCAAATTTTATCGAAATCTGTTCAGTGGTTTAGGCGTGAAAAGGAAACAAATAAACATACAGACAGAGTTACTTTCGAATTTATAATATTAGTATGGATTATGATGGTATCTTTATTTTTGTTGATATAATCTCACTAACTAACAAATCGTTTTCTCATCAAAATTAAATCCGGATTCACAGACGTTCATTTCATAATAATAGCCCGAATCAAATTTATTCGATCTTCAAAGATCGTATCAGTTTATTTTCATTCTAAACTATCGTTTTGTTTTTTTTTTTTTAATTAATTTATATCACAGCAATATCTATTCCATTTGATTAACCGCTAAGTATTTTTAACCTTATCGTCATTAAATAATTCATTTTCTAAAACTGCTGTACAATTATTAGTTTAAACTTAATAAAACAAACGTACGACATAAGGGAACAAAGACTGGAGGAAAAAACCCAATTCCTAGCATATATTACACGGAAAACCGTACACACGATGTTAATTACATTTTAATTTATTTCATTAAATGACAGATTGTATTGTCATGCAAGCAATGTACGCAATAATGCTGATTTACAAGTGGTAGCATCTCTTAAAACAATAGAAACTTCAATTATGTTGTAATATAAGGTCAGTCGCCCAGCAAGCGCTGGATTATCATAATTAGGTGGCCATATTCTCCGACACAATTTGATTAATAGTCTTTATATTTGGCTAATGGCGCCTAGTTCTAATCGTTAGCTGTTTTGAGCATGTAATTAAGATCGACTTCTTATTTGGCGTGGATTCGTCTGTGTTTATAGAATCATAATTCATACGAATATGAAGTGCTTCGGCAGTTGTAAAGGGAATTTGTTACCACAAATGGGTAGTTTAAACTAACATTTAAAGATGTTTTTGGGCAGTCTCAGAATCGGCACTCTCTAATAGGGCTGGAGGGTAGTTGAAATAGCTAAAGAGCATAAAGCTTTGCTTATAAGAAATGGTCTGAATATATCGCCTTTCTGTGTAAACGACAGCAACTGTCTTTGGGAACAGTAAGTTCTAACATAATGCAATTTTTTGGATAAAGAGGTTTTCATTGTTCACATTTGGTGGCATGGAACCATAAGACCATTCGGTTGCTATGCACACAAGTTGGAAGTATCCAAATTTATTCAGTGCTTGCAGTTGAAAAATTATAATGCTTAAACTCTTTTGTTGCAGTGGCGTCAAAAACTAAATATGTATGTATATCCAAAATTCATTTTGTTATAATGATGACAAATATATGCAGAAAGTCTCGACTCTATTGACTCAAATGATCCGTAGTCTAGCAACACTGAAAGCCTTTACATAAATTAACTGTAATATACCACGCAAAAAACAGCTGACACGATCCTATGGCGCGCCTCAGTTCAGAGCCATAACGAAAAAATTAATACCGCGATTTGCATGCCTAATTTTGGAGTAAACTCGGTCTCACACGCCCAAAACTGGTAATATGAGATTTGATCAAATTCTTTGTATCGTCCTGTTGAGTGCGACCTTCAACGCTCACAGCAGACTGTTTAACATCAAACACTAGACAAAGACTGCGCAAAAACGTGGTACGCGGGCGAAGTAAAACACACCACGTACAGGTGAGTCCGAAGGCCCCCCGAAGTAGTCTCTAGGCGGAATGTTTCGCGATATGACATCATGTGCCACTGACCCACCGAGGCCGCCGGTTTTATGAGATTACACTATTCAACGTCGCCGCGCCACACTCGCGAGCCATTGATCTTGCCATGTTCTACACTTTTAGTGCTCTTGCATTTCAATTCGGCCATCACGTTTTTTTATAAATAAACAATTAGTCTGTCTCGCCGCGATGAGTCTTGATGGAATGCTTGGGAAATATGTAAACGATGATCCGGATAGCTATGGACATGTTTGTGATTGTAAATTCAGCTGTCGATGTTGTTTTGTTGTTAAAACTAGTAGTAACATAAACAATGGTTATATTGATACAATAACTGATGAATTTATATTGAGTTTTCTGAAAGTTTTCCCAGTTTTGTTTCGAGGAAGTTGTCTTTAGATTTTTAAAACAATTAAAGTACAAGTACACGAACAGTCAACAGCAAAAGTAGATGATCAAAATCAGAAATTCAATAGGAGTCAAAACTGATCACGAATATATGGCAGCTGTACTAGTAGTAAATGTTTGGTATAATTTACAATCACATACTTTTGAATCACTTCGACGCCACACAGTTCTGACGCGAACTCCGTTCATTAGCATTGAATTTCTGAATTTGATCATCTACTTTTGCTGTTGACTCTACTTACCTACGTGCCAAAGTTAGTCGTATTCCGCAGTCCTTATTAAATATCGAAATAAATAATTCCGTCTACATCAGGAAAATCAATAAATTGCGTGGCGTTGGTATTTATTAGTGTTTGTGTCTCCATTCCCACGTTGACTAAACGTAAAGACTCGATGAATGAGGTATCATAAACATGACTTAATCCCACGAGACGTTGTCGGCTAATTGTACTTAGAATTCCTGAGACACGTAAATAATTTTATCACTTCTTCTATTATTGCTTTTTCTACGTCATTATCCATCGGTATATAGCCGTTTAGACGTAACAAGTAGAAGTTAATTATGTTTTCTTGATGGGTTCCTCAGGGGACCATGTTTGGATCGTAATGACTACCAGCAATTTATTGTTTTGTTTATATTTATGTTACGGTACTTAGATTTGAAATGGCGTTACATGAGATTTCTATTGTTATTTGAATGGATCATTAATTACTCTCTACTTTCAAGTAGATTAATTTAAGATTTATTTATTGAGACTCTGATTAGATAAAAAATAGTAGAGAAGTCTCGAAGAATAACATGTCAGCATAGTAATGAGTTATGATACATGTGCATACATTATCGCATAATAATAAAAATTTGTTGTCATTATTGATTTTGCGTCGGAACAGTTTGAAAAAATTCAATGAATGTACATATATAAAGTAATCCATGCATATGATCACGTTTTTCCTTCACTGTGTCTGTATGTTTTTACTCCTATAAATATTTAAATGGTACACACCGTCTGTATGTTGGAAATACTTTAGGACAAATCTTAACGTAGTATTGCGAATACGCAGAACTTTTTTGTCCTTTTGCGTCTCTATTTTGTCAAATATTTGTGTTTCACCTTTGTTTGAAGGGATTTTTTTATGATAAATACAACAGCTTACGAGGGTTAAAGTACACAAATGATTAGAGACTGTTTTTTACAGGGTTATTGGCAAAACATTAACAACCTCTTAAGAGGTCATTGTACTCATCATTATGAACAACTTTTACTATGAGACCAAACCTGAAACCGCCAAAAAAAATCAGCTGTTCCCTACATTTTGACGAGTTAAACGAACATAAATGACCACAGATGACAGAGTACAATGTCCTCTTAAGAGGTTGTTAATGTTTTACCAATAACCCTGTATAGAACTTAGAACGTCTCTTAACATACTACCATGCGTAAAAACTACCCAACAAACTGTTTCACAAATTCAGCTTCCTAAATAGTTTGTTAAACACAATCATTTACAACATTTGGACTGAATTCTGACTGTGAACGTGTCAGACCGAAAATAACAATTGATAGCTATTGTAATAACGGCCCAGCATCGATTCCAACTATTCTTGCAGCCAACAATGAATACATCCAAACGCTAACATCTTTGAAATTAACTTTAATGTACCTGGATGAGCGTTTTTTCCCATCACTGAAATCCTAGACCAAATCTTTGTTACTTTATTTCTAGTATTCACAGTTAGGCAATTCAGTAAGTTTTTCCTTGTTTTTAAACGTACTATTTTATTTATGTACACAGTTTTTTTGCAAACGTTAGGACGACGACACTATGAGGTCATTCGGGTGCTCTGGACTCTGTTTTGACACGTGTAAACGGTGTTTCCAAGTGTGTTTAGTTTTTAGTTTTGCCGTTTCGACTGGATAAACATGGAAGGTCGATTGGTATTTAATCCCTTTGTGCTTTGGATAAACTCGTTACATGCATTTGTTAGCCCCAGCAGTTATCTTTTAAATAACGGTCGTAATCTTCAAGTTCAGAAATAATACTGTGTAATTTATGCGTTGATTGTGGGGTCTCATCTGCTGTTTTCCGCTGTCCACGGCCATCAAAATCATTATGTAATTAGTTATATTCAATTATGAAAAGTATTGTATTTTACTTGATATAACGAGACCAACCTTCTGTAGTACCTATCTTCGTATTTATTTTATTTCAGAATTTCGTAATTTTGCTTTAAATTATCTACTTATGATGTACGATGTCTATGTAAGAACAATAGCTTGAGTACATATTCAGATTATAAATCATTTTAATTACTCGTATCCATCTTTAGCGTAATATTTAGTTTTTGCAATTGCACATATAATTTAATTGGACATTTAGCTTGGGAACAATCTCACGGATGAAGTAGCTAATGTAGGTAATGCTAATGAGAATGACATTGGACATTATGGAAATATTTTACAATATTGAACACAACTATTTACACTATGTACTAAATTAAATGACTAACTAACTAAACAAATAAATACAAAAACAAAAGAGACACTTAGGCGTCGAAGTACTCGTCCGCATCGCTGTCATCCGGAAACGTGCCCAGAAGAATGGCAGCATTGTTAAATGGCACTGCTAATTCTTTGGCCACAGAACAACCCAGCCCTCTTGGTCACGTGAAGTTTTGACTACTCGCCGAGAAATTTCCTTAAAAAGTAGACGCGCTTTCGAGCCCCATCCGGAGCGGAAATATATGGTTCTAAATCAACCTACGTTCATATCAAGGAGAAAAGATTCCGCATTGCTGAAAAAAAAAAGAAAACGTTGGTCAGAAAACTGCTGATACCAGCTGGTTTTTATTGTCTACTGACCATTTAAAGGATCAAAGTGAAAGCAAGGTTGATTATGATATACCTTCCCCGATTCGAGTCTCTAGTCAAATTATTCCTGCAAAATAATTTCAAGCGAATTTTCATAAGTAACGTTATGGAATTTTCGCCGTTGAATAAAACATATCCATTCATTTAACACAGTAGGTATATACGTAGGTATGTACATCTAACGAAATTACAGGACCACTGTAATCTTTAATATTAAAACTTTCACGGAACAAAAAAATATTTTCGGCACCTTATAAATATGTAAAACGCACATTCACCAATAAAAAGCACTGTAACTTGATGTCCGAGCAAATTGACCCAAATCTTGGGTCATTTTTCCTTATAGGCTCTTTTTCGGGTAGTATTGGTTTTTATCTTCGGCCCTCGGAATGTGTATGAGTAGTTTTCCAAACGTGTTTAAGATGACAGGCATAAAGTTCCTAAAATAGCGTAGGAAGTCTAGTAATATCTGATTTACGAGTATATTGGAATATTCCATTTAGTTATGTCTTGTTTTTATTTGCGTGTCTATTAACGGCTTTTGTGCGGATATTTTTGTGGTTAAATATAAGTTGTGTTTTTAAATCTATTGTTTTATTTTCTGTATCATATTCAATATAGTATTTTTGTACTTGTGCAAAGGAACTATAATAATATCCTCGAAATAATATTTTGTATCCTTTAACAAATTCTCCTCGTTCCTTCCATATAACGTACGTAACCCATATATTAAATCTTACGCTAGGAATTTCAATCCTTTCCATTCATTAATTTTCTTCTTGAGACTAATGACTCGCGTCCAGTTTCAGAATTTAAGCGAGACCCAGATCCGGGGCATCTGTGACATAATATATTTCGAAATATGATATTCAGTTATCATGACTTTATATGTACCGTCAAAGAATGAAAATGTTAAGCAAACTTTAAGGTTAATTTTTATTTACACTTTATTATTTTTCCGACTACTTACGTCATTGTCAACATTTGGAATGAAAATGGTACTCCATAAAGGTGATTGGCGCCCGCTATGTGTGAAAGGATTTTGGTTGAAAATTGCTTATCGCTTCTTGAGCGTACATGTAGAGTATTATCTTACTTTTTTAATTCGTCTCCAATCAAGTTTTAGTGGGGTATTAAACCTGAAATGGTTGACTAAATTTTCAAAGATATCATGGAAAGTTTCCGCTACAAAGTCAAAGCTTCTAAATCCGTCACCACTAAACCGACGGTCACAACAAAATCCGTTCTAAATTCTAAAATCGTTCGCGAACGCCATAATGGGCTGGTCCGCTTATACACTTTAAACTGGAATTCAACGCTCAGTTACAACTATGTAGGTATTTGTATGAAAGTGAAAATGTTCGACTTCCCCGACCTGCTATTGTGATGGCTGGGCCGTGACATAGCGGCCTTGATAGGTCATCGTTTCTCACATGGGGATTGTAAACAAAATTATGGTGTTTGTGTGGGTGTATCGTATTTGGACCATTGTTTTGTTGGTTTTTAGGACATTGTGGTTGGTTGGACAGTTTTGTCTGGCTGTTGGTATTGGCTGGCTTAACAGGGCTTTAGTCATGTATTAGTGGGTTGGTTAGGATTGTTGAATCATCACCTACTTTGAGTCACCGTTTTCCCTTCTAATGTCGATTATGTTGTAGTTCAACTTGTCTCCAATACTGTAATTGTAGATTCCTAAAGAAACATATATTTATATTTCAACACTAGCTTCGTTCGCGTGCATGTCGGTAAACAGACACAAAAATTTTAAAAATAGTTTTTTTCTTATAAGTACCGTCTATAATATACAACATTAGTTTTTGTTTATACTAAACCCGAAAGGGGTCATTGTACTCATCATTTTGAACAACTTTTTCTACGGGACCAATCTTGAAATCGCGAAAAAAAATCGGCTGTTCCATACATTTTGTCGATTTAAGTGAACACAAATGTATGGAATGGAAAAGTTGTTCAAAATGATGTACAATGACCCCTTTTCGGGTTTAGTATAAACAAAAACGAATGTTGTATAACTTCATAAACATTTAGTAAAAAGCTGTTATTTTGACATTACAAACAGACATTTTTCAACTTGATTTATTTGTAAACGAATGCTATCTATCTTTATCCCGTCTTTTTTTGTCGTAACGACGTCGTTTTTTTGTCGTCAACGAAAGCAACGTAATAATTTCATCGTCCAGTTTCGTCCTCTTTCGTCGTATTTAAATATCCTCATAAACTGTGACAATAAAATTAATATGTCGTAGTGCTAATCAATTTGACAATAAGGAAACAATTCTTCTTGTTTTACTGCGTAGTAACATTTCGTTTTGTTAATCAGACCTGTTTCATTGATTTCATTTCATAGCTATAACATTTAAAATTAAATCGCCTTATCGCTTGGTTCGTGTTTGAATTCCTTTGAAGGGTGAATGAAGCTTTGAATAGTTGTCTACAACGAAGCAATTTGTTAATTATGATTAGGTTTATTCGATCCTTTTCATGGTGGTTACTTTAGAGGAAATTATGGGATTTATCACGAATGAAGGCACCTTTGATTTGTTGCTGTTACCGGCTATGGCAGCAGTAATAAGTTCAAAGGTAACTGGTTTCTTTTTTATACTGGTACAGCCCGATTAAAACTTTACGGCGGCTCGGAACATGAGGCGAGTCGCTGCGCAGTAACAAATTCGACGTATTCCACATTGGGCACCCGCTTAAATGGCACCTGAGTGAATGCACCTGACACAGCGTCACATTCACTCAGGTGCCATTTAAGCGGGTGCCCAATGTGGAATACGTCACAAATTCACGTGACAGCGGGGGTGAGAGTTGGGATACTGTGCATAGTACCGCACTTCAGAGCCGCCATAAAGTTTGACGCGAACTATAACTCAACGCGGATCAGGAACTGACCGTGTCATAATCAGCCTATAATGTTCCCACTACTGGGACACAGGCCTCCTCTATTCGAAAGGGAGTGGACTGTAATCCACCACACAGGCCCAGTGCGGGTTGGCAGATGTCACATGTCTTCGTATTTTTGGTTCTAGGACATGGCGGTTTCCTCACGATGTTTTTCTTTACTGACCGTGTATTGATGACAATTTAATAGTTTTTGTCTATTATCTCTTCTGCTTTAAAAGTGCGACGATAAGCGTCACTATATTTTATTTCATCAGCATCGAATCCTCTTGAAGTATATTTAAAGAGACCAGTTTCGCGATTTGCATATTTGCATAGCTATAAAATTACAATAGATTTAATCGTATGTGTTGTGTTACGTCAATGAATTGCGTATCATTCGAATCGCGATTGATTTATGGAATTTTGTTTCATTAGCCAGACAGGAACTCTCATAGGACTCAAGGTCAAGAGGCTAATGACGATTAAAGGGAAAATAAATGCATATAACTTGTAATTATTTTATAGCACAGAAAAGCATGACTTAGTAGTCCATTTTTACACGGAAAAGCGTGACTTAAGTGCGGGTTTAGGTCACACGAGCTATAAAATAGTCTACGATACGTGTGACTTAACGCAATTTAAAATAGTCTACGATACGTGTGACTTAAAGCAATTTAAAATAGTCTACGATACGTGTGACTTAAAGCAATTTAAAATAGTCTACGATACGTGTGACTTAAAGCAATTTAAAATAGTCTACGATACGTGTGACTTAATGCCCTCAAGTTCAATAGTGTGTGTAATGTCAAATTCAATAATGTGTACGGGATGAGGGTTGCAGAATATTTTAGTTCTTACCTTTTTATCTTAATAAACTTCGAGAAGACTTGCAAACTTTATACAAAACGAGTTCGAAAAGTTATAAGTACCAATCAAACCGTTTCCTTACACAAACTTTCTCCTAATGTATGCATGTATTAATGTACCTATAAATTATATTAACATCGTTTATAAAATTGTAATGAACGGCTCGCCAACATACAGATAAACCCTGAGAGGTTTTCGTTGTGTGACTTAAACTAAATGTAAATTAAGTTAAGTGTTTTAGAAATTAAATAAATAATAAATTAGTAGTCTACGTCTAGTAATATACTATTAGTCACTCTACGTGATAAATAATCGCTTACTTAACCATCGCCTTCGAGGATTAGAAAATGTTCATTGGTCTGAAGTTTTACAGCCACAATATAAATTTCTACAACAGTCTTCATACTTTTTTTTTGGTATTTCTTCACCTAAATTACCATGTTGCAGATCCTTAGTTACCTTTAATATACTAATAACTTGGATAACTTTCATCTGACACCTCAATATTCCCAAACTAGAATTCCCTGCACAAACCCAACTACGAAAATTAGTAACAACTTCAAATACAAATGATTTAATGATCATAACCAATTATATTTAATTACTGGCCCAATATTATACGGGCAGGGCAGTCGGACATGTGTCTCTTGGTTCGAGTTAGAATAATAAATTAATGGAGAGAATAGGAGGCGTCCTATATTATGTGGCAAAGTAAAATCCCGAGGAGATGGACTTCAGTAGAAAGTGTAAATACCATACAAATGTATACAGAGGACTTTAGAATGGGTATACAATATACATTTTTAATTGCACAATAACCCCCTTACTAATAAACTTATTATGTCAGTTGAATAGTTAATCACCGATTTCTCTCTTTCAGTCGTCAGTAATTTGACTTTCGAAAGAAGACAAAGCGTTGTGTAAATATACACTATACAGACGCTATACAACATTAGATTCACAATGTTGTTAAATTCAGTTCGTAATGGCTTCATATATCAATGAGAACTATAGCCAATTGCACTAGAAAAACCCGATTTATTTTTTGCTTTATCCGGGTGACGGAATCAAAACTGGATGGATATTTTTGCTTCTTCTTCTACTTGAGAATGAGAGTTTCCATTGGGTATACGTACCTACTCCAGGTTTTTCTTTAAACCTTAACATCTCAACCTTAACTTGACAATTAGATGAATGATAAATTCATGATATGACTCATATTTATCACTTCAGCTGTCAAATCCTTAAGTCAAAACTATCGCCGCTGCCTGAGCGAATGAGATAAATGATGAATTCATCCTTACATGATGAGTCAACAAGGCCCCATTTGACATTTAACTAGGAAAGTAAGCAACATAGCTGATATGGAACATAAAGCTTATCTTTACGCTCTCTCTGCCACGGTGTCAGCAGAGAAGACGAAGCGGAACTAACTGTAACGTGTAAAGATAGACATAAAGATTTCATTATTAATAATTGACAGGTTCTTGTCCAGAAACGACAAGCTAACAAGGTTATATCCTTTGTTTTCGATTTATGTATTGAATTGGTGTACTTAGTGTGCCAATTGCAAATGCATAACCCCTCTTTTTTTTTATTCGGTCGAAAATAGTGTTGTTAATCTGTGAGCATATGCATATTCAGCCTATAAAGTCCCCGCTACTGGGACACAGGCCTCCTCTCTTCGAGAAGGTTAATCTGTTACGACTTTTAAATATACGACTTATAAAGAGCACTCAAGGCCTTGAACGCGAACAGAATCTTGAACTTGAACTACTGCGCGAGGAATTATTTTGTTTCGTAACAGAACGTTCCTGATAGACCTACACGAAATTTTTTTGAACGACCACAAAGGCTGGGAAACCATCTGAACCGACATTAAAATAGAAAAAAAAATAATGCTGGCATCGCGTCGCAACAGCTTCAATAAAACTTCTATGGCGTCGTAAACGGACGGTTTGGCCTTGTCGGGTCGTTGGCACAACCTAGGTCTTGACGTCAGCCGATTACAAGCTAAGCAACTGGGCTGGGCACGCTCGAAAATTTCAAGGTTGACCGTTACGATTTAGAACGATGCTTCCCGAAACTGCGATGCTTCGTACTAAAACTGGAGTGGCTGTTGTAAGCTTAGGCTGAATGGTTGAAAGTTGGGGATTTCATAGATTTCATTCAGTATTGGTTCGTTGTGTTACGAATTCTGACTTGGTTTAAAAGCCTTGGAAAGCTTGGAAAAGGGATTGTCATTTTTCGGAATAGTGGCTTGCCTATTTTCTTGGTCTGGCAATGCTAACTTGTTCTTGGACTTATAACTTACAACTTGAACCGGATGTAAAGCACCAGATACACTGTTTTAATTTTTCAAATCTGTAAAATCTCGTTAAAGTCATGATTGAAATTAGCATTACTTTCTAACTTAAGACCTACCTCATTGATGATCTCTACACATAGGTCCCTACCTACCAGCATACCTATATCGCCTTCGGGGCTAGCCAGTGAAGCCACATTCCTTATTTTATGATCTTCCCATATACGGTTGCATATCTTCGTCTACTATATTCACTACAAACATTTATTTAGATTCACCGCGTGTGGTGAAAGGACTTCATGAATTTCTTCAGAGCGGCTAGATCGAATTGAATGAGGTTTTTTCCTGAACGTTTAAGGACTATGCCAGTTATATCAATGTCAACCAGGGATCATAGTGTGATCCAGTGATCTCCTGGTTTATCTGTCATTACTTCATTTTTAATAATTTTTACCTATTGTGGTCTGGTAAACTCACGATCGTGAGCTATGGAAAACCCTTGGGAGGCCTATGCTAAAGAGCAAAGCAATCTAGAGATTTCGGATGTCTAAACTCTTAATTTAAATATTTTGTTAAACTAGTTTGTAAGATTGCTAATAAAGGCTATTTGAATTAAATTGAAATTGTGGTCTGGTAATATTATTCCAGGTAGATATATCGTCTTCACATATACCTAATGATATAATTAATGTACAAAAAATATTTTTAACATTTTAAAAGAGCGTGGTGTTTCTTGTCCATTCTTCTCCATACGTAACTACATTTTGGATAAGGGGCGACTAGAATCAATGTCTTTTTTTTGTAAATATTGACATTCAAAAGTGCCTTTTATGTGACTATTTGAAATAAAAGATTTCGACTTTGATTTGATCTATGTATGAGAGCAACGACCATACAGCCCATTTATAATATTGTTTTTGTCATATTTTGAAAAAGAGGTTGTCAATCTTTTGTTTTAGTTTACTACCTACTAGGTTAGTACCATAAACAAAAGTGGCGACTGTGGGCTCCTAATTTCGAGTAGGTAGCATTTTTAGTGTCGGTGCCATAACAGGCGACAAATCAATTATTTCAAGAGGATGAGAGCAGCATTTAAGCTAAAGCTTGTAAAAAGCATTCTGGAAATATTTTATCATGATTAGTAAGTAGACTGTGTCATCTCAGGCAGGTTATTTTTAGGAAGTGGTCATTTTTAGGGTTCCGTACCCAAAGGGTAAAAACGGGACCCTATTACTAAGAGTCCACTGTCCGTCTGTCCGTCTGTCACCTGGTTGTATCTTATGAAGCGTGATACAGCTACACAGTTGAAATTTTCACAGATGATGTATTTTTTTTGTTTTTTTTTCTTTTTGCCGCTATAACAACAAATACTAAAAACAGAATAAAATAAATATTTAGGGGGGCTCACATACAACAAACGTGTTTATTTCGACGTTTTTGTCTTGTGGTACGGAACCCTTCGTGTGCGAGTCCGACCCGCACTTGGCCAGTTTTTTTCTTACCCATGTTCGTTGGTCCAGCAGTCGCAAGCGTTACTGCTGCGCATGAGGTCCTGAGTACGATTCCCGGGTCGGGCAAAGTGTTATTAGGTTTTTCCATCTGGAATTTCTTAGTAGCAGCGGGATCTGGATTCGTGTCCGGATGATGGCAATAGGCTCGCTCCTAATCGTGGGACTTAAACACAACTGGCGAAATGTGGGTGTTCTATAACGTTAAAGCTACGGTGTACTAAAAATACAGGTGTGATGGTATGTTAAGTATGCAGATCATTACATATCATTAACTAAATTTTTTGCCCGATTAGATTTTTTTTTTAATTCTTTATTGCTCAATTTTAGGATTGAAGACTTAATAGTAGGCAAGTTTTTTATCTCTATGGTGTAATCTTACCTTGGTCTATTCCTAAACCGTAAAACTATGGCGAATCGTTTTCCGTATTTAGATTTCGCAACCTCAACATGTCTGTCTGGTTGATTTGAGGTTGATCTGAAGGTTGCCACTCGGAAGTCTGTTGAAAAACCGACGGTTGCTAAGTTTAATGGCTTATTAGACAAAGAAGAATATGGTAATGACAACCGATTTTTAAGTAGGAAGAGGTTTTAAGAAGATTTAGTAAAAAAAAAAAATATTTGAAAAGCCTTTGTGATGTAAACATGAATTTGTGAGAAAGCCTGTTTTGATCTGGTTTTCGATTAGGTACCTACGTCATTTGAAAAAGTGTTTATCTTTATTAACTCATCTAAATCATCTTTTTGCTCGATAAGATTTTTTTTAATTCGATACTTCACAATTTAACATATTGTTAGGGTTCCGTACCTCAAAAGGAAAAAACGGAACCCTTATAGGATTACTTTTGTTGTTCGTCTGTCTGTATGACCCTTTATCTCGGGAAGGCGTGGAGGTATCGAGTTGAAATTAAAACCATATACTCAAGCCTACAGTACCCTGAAGCTGTGAAAAAATCAAAATTCTAAGTTAACGTAAAAAATAGATACGGCCGTTTATGCCGCAAAAAACATAAATTTCGACACTCTCAAGGGAATCAAAATTTATAGGGTACTTCCCGTTGACCTAGAATCATAAAATTTGGCAAGAAGCAAGGTCATGTAACATAAGTAAAGGAAAAAATCCGAAAACCGTAAATTTGTAGTCAAAACATAAAAAAAAAGAAATTTCCATGATAAACTATTTACACACCTACAAATTTGTACGGAACCCTCGGACCGCGAGTCCGACTCGCACTTGACCGGTTTTTTATTATCTTAGCTACAACTACAATTTATCGGTAAAAAATATTGAAACGATTTTTAAAAATATGAGTTCATTTAATTACTCATGTCTGTCACTTATTTTATTTAAAAAAATTAAGTATATTTTTTCTTACATACAATTATTTTCATAATTGAATTGATAAACGCATTAAGTTAACTCAAGTGATCTGACCAAGATTACTTCAGGATTTTATAACATTATTAATATTGATGAAATTGTATATATTGTTACAATGAATGAATATTTACTTTGTAAAGTATTATTATTAATTATTGTGAATGTGAAGACTCTGGGTATTTTTTTTTCTCAGTTAGTTCTAATCCTGGTCCTGGCAGTTTGAGTAATTTGTGTCCGAATGTCCTTTCTTTGGTATTGTTCGTCGATTCGTTGAGTTCTCTAAGTTCTGAGTTGAGCTGCACGATTACTGACAAATGCGTGTACTGACTGAAAAGAAAAATGTTTATTTTGACACAGTTCGTGAAACATAATGTTTGTGTGTTAAATTGTGTGTTGACTGGACAGACCCATTCTATCTGTGTGGTTGTTTCCCCAAAATACCATTTCAGACACTTTCTACATAGTCTTCACATGTTCAGACAAAGATTATGTCTGGACTAGAAGACCGTGGCCTCGAAGTTTGTTTCTGCTTTTCTTCTCAGAGTAGTCAGATAGGAAACGTCGACCTCGTCTAGTTTTTTAAAATCAAAATCAAAATATTTTATCTATATACTAATATTATAAAGCTGCAGAGTTTGTTTGTTTGTTTGAACGCGCTAATCTCTGGAACTACTGGTCCGATTTGAATGATTATTTTAGTGTTGGGTAGTCCATTTATCGAGGAAGGCTATAGGCTATATAACATCACGCTACGACCCTTAGGAGCCGCGCAGCGTGTGACACCGTGGGGAACAGCTAGTTTCATATAAACCTACATGGGCACTTCTGAAACGTCAGAAGCTAGGGTTTCAATTGGTCGTTTTCTATGGAGAAAAATCGGCAAGAAACACCACGGTTACTCTTTTTAAAAATAATTGGCTGTTACAATGTTTTCAAATTACAGTAGGTATTTGAGGACAGCGTAGGCCTGTCAACAAGTACCAGTTACTTGATAAAATAAAAATAAAAACATATAAAATGGTCTACAGATCTAAAGTCTACAAGGCCTACAAAGTCCTCCTAAATATAATTGACATGTAAAAGTGTTTGTACAAAACTATTTACAGCAAAAAATCATTTATCATCTAACCACTTAGCGGCATAGGCTTGTTCGGATATCTATGGGCTTGTTCCTTGGTCAGTAACGCTTTCTTTGATTATAATCACACTTATCACTTAAAACATATCACAAGTTGTAGTTGAAAAAAAAACAGGGTTTTAGTATTAAGTTTAGATTTTTAATTGATAGGCTTGGCCAGGTGGTATCGTGTTTGCTGTTGGTGATCACCGGGGTGGTTTTAGTGAGGTAAAAATCCCACACTCCCCGACCTACCTTCCCGGAGGTCGGGTGCCCTTTGAAGGTCTCCCCCCGACAAAAAAAATAAAAATAAAGGTGGTATCGTGTTACCCAGTATCTGGGTTTGGAGGTCAGATAGGCAGTTGCTCCGTGTAAATTTTCTGTTATTCAGCTGTATCCGCTTAGACTTGAAGCCGACCCTAACATAGTTGGGTAAAGGCCAAGCAGATGATGTATGTATTTTAAGAAACTGTTGCCGTCGCCTCACCTCAAGTTTGCCCCCGTAGTGTGTGATAGGGACAGCTGCAGCTCAGACCGAAATTATCACAAACATTTTGACGAGATCGACGTTTCGAATCCCCTTTTTTATCCTCGAAAACTGAGCCGATTCAATTATTTTTTTTTTACATTAAAATTTTAAGAAAGAGTATGTTAGCTTCCTATCATTTTTTTTAGATTTCGTTGTAGAACAATTTCCATGAAGTTTGCATGGAAATGTTCTACTAAAGTCCCGTCGCACCTGTCTGCGGTAGCCTTACACTGTAGGTACCTATTACGCTATCTGGCTCGCGTTTAGCCAGTTTTTTTAAAGCTATGATAAATCTAATTTTACGACTTAAATATTCTTATTAGAATTCGGAGCTAGTATGTCTAGTCATAAATACAGATCGTTAACTTTTTTGGTTTCTTTTACTGTTTGTATATTTTTAATCTCGTCATTGTTGGGGGGCTTCACGCTGGGTGAGAAGTCGTTTTAAAATCGTCGTTTGCCAAGTGATGTATCTAACACTTTACCAGGGGCCCAAAGTCTGCTATTTTTATAAATTCGTCATTCCAACAATCTGCTAAATTCATAATGGTCGATCATTGGTCGGTCTATAGTAGTCGGAATCTGATGAGGGAATCCCATGGAAATCGAGGGAAACCCTCAAATTTTGTAGCCACACCTATAGCGATTTGGGTATTTTTAGTACCTCGTGTATTTGCTCACGGAAAGCACCATTTGGTGAAGTGGAACTGATGATGAAGACCACAGATGGCCATCGGAACTACTCAATAATAAGTATTTCACGGGTTGCGATTCGATTAGGTACTTTAATGTGGTTGCTAAGCCATTTATGCTCGTCACAATGCGTATGGTGAAATGGAGCTGATGGTGACTTCTCAATCAGCTCCAGTTCTCCTGGTTGTTACTAGGAGAACTCCTCAATCATCAAATTGAGTTTGGCCATTGTTTTGACCTATCCACTACTTTCCATTTTGCCATTTTTTTGTCAATAACCCCAGATACGAACAGTCGCTGTGTGCGCGTCGTCAAGTGTATGCGATCCATAACATTGAGATTAGGTTGATAGCCTCATTATGCAGCTCGTAAAACAACTGCCAATTTATATTGGTATCTAGCCACTGATCTGTGGCACTTACTTTATTATACCGTAACTGTGGATTTGACTGCCATTGGATTACGTGCTTGCCATTTTGCACACGTCGTTAAAGGTCCTTGATAGAAGAGTTAGTTTTGGTCATTTCGGCCATCGACTTTATCATTGACGTTGGAAACAAATTCAAGGTGTTTCGATGTGTTTGCTTATACAAGGTGTAACAGAATAAACGCAAGTCCTGAAAGTAGTTCGTTCATAATTGATTACTGAATCAATTTCGGTAACATTTAAGATAGGTATTTTTTTTTTATTTGCCGATTGAGCCAAAGAAAATTAAATCTTATGTCAAGGCAATAAGACTCAATTTTGAATGCATAAAGTAATGATAGGGTCAACACAATTTACTTAATAAAAATAGTTAGCTTTAAAAAAAAATTGTTTTGATCATTGTATTATGCTTTTAACTCAATACTCTAATTGGGGTGTATGAGGTCTTGCGTTCATTATGTTACGCATTGTATATGCCAGATTTTCGGTGAAACTGACTAATTGACTACGTCAAGAGAGAGATACTTGTATGATGAGAGATACAAATTAGTTGCGGAGACAAAAGTTGTTCGTGGGTTTTGGCCCTTAGTGCTAATTTTACTTATCTTTCCCACTTGACTGTTAAGAGGAAATGCGGTCGGAGATTTTTGAAAAATCCTAAGTATAAAGTTTTTTCGTCCTCCAATATTGAACCAATTTAAAAGATATTTCATAAACCGAATAAGAAGGATATCTACTGTGTCCCTATGGTTTTCATTAATAGTTGTCAAATTTGTACACTAGGCCTCTGTTGACAGCGGTTTAAATCGGCATCTTTGGAGGGTTCTAGTGCTTATAAAAATAATGTATCATTAAATAGGAAAACATAGGGGGACATACAAACAAGTAGCTAATATTTATTATTCTGTAAAAAAACCATTGCTTTATGCTCATTAAACAGAAAGAAAACAGGCGAGAGCGTTTTTATGGAGAAACGACCGCCTGCATTTCCTCTTAATGTAGCGGCCTCCAAGAATCTTTTTGTTATGAATGAAGATTACTTATAATATGTTAAAATACCAAATTAACAACCAATCGCAACTTACAAGCAACCGCTTGCACAGCCATCTAAATTGCTTTCTTTAAGCACTAGATATATTTTTTATCTTTTTAATTCAATAAAGAATACAACCTCGTTAGAAGCAAATGAGCGGTGCTTAATTGAAAGGCGCGATAGGCGTGCAATAATTGCACTGTACTCGTTATTTTATATTGGTTTTATGCCCAACAATTATGTTTAAAATTCAATGGATTAAATTAAGTTTAAAAACATTAAACAATTGAGCATCTGCTTGATAATAGCGATTATCGTACGATGATTGTATAACCGACTGCCGAGACTGCCGAGACTGCCGAGACTGGTATAGAAGTCGCAAGCGCTGAGCATGAGGCCCTGGTTTCTATTCCCGGGTCGGGCAAAGTGTGGGTCTTCCCATCTGGAATATCTCGGTAGCAGCCCGGAGTCTGGATTTTTGCCCGGTTGACAGCAATAATAGGCTCGCCCCCTATGACATGGAACTCAAATATCACTGGTTAATTAATGTAGGGTGTACTATGGGACACCTATGTATCATGGGCGCGGAATAGCCACAGAGGCCGTTTGACAGGATTATAAATATTACTAGCTTCTGCCCCGACCCACCCCGTCGCATCTCATCGCCTGCCCGCGCTATTACTTCGTTTTTGCTTAGCGTTCTTTCTGACTTTTTTTCTTTTTGCTCGGCTCCTAAGGGTCATAGCGTGATGTTAAATAGCCTATAGCCTTCCATAAGAATTGGGCTATCAAATACAAAAAGATTTTTTTTAATCTGACTTTTGGTTCCAGAGATTACCCCCTACATACAAATTTTACCTCTTTATAATATTAGAATATCTAACTTGCGGCACCAATAAGTACCAATATTATGCACATAGCATAATCAGCCTATAATGTTCCCACTGCTGGGACACAGGCCTCGGGCACTAGGGCTGAGTGCGGGTTTGTGCATGTCTTAAGTCTTCAAATTTTTTGATTCTAGGACCATGCCTGTTTCCTCACGATGCTTTCCTTCACCGTTTTATTATATATATATAATGCAATATTATAGTTTATTAGGTACTCAACGTGACAAAATTAACCGTTCACATGCATTGCACGTGCTATACATGTACTTTAGGAACATTAAGGATTTCCCCAACTGCACTTTCCGCCGTCAAAGTTTTCGATGTCTTAATAATACCTACTTGTGTAGAATTTGAGTAGGTAATCTTATGTTTTACTAGCTGTGCCTTCGACTTGGTTCGCGTGGATGTCGGAAAACAATAATGTGTATTGTTTATTAATTATTTTTTAAAATAAAAGTAGCCGTAGGTACAAACATCAACTTCCAGGGAAAGTCCCGTCAAAATTACTACAGCCGTTTCGGGACAAACAGACAGACAGACAAAAAAAAATAGAATTGTTTTTTTATGTTATAAGTTTGTACTTTCATATGCATTTAGTAAAAAGCTGTTATTTTGATATTACAGACACATTAATTTTTTTTTTTTTTTTTAGGTATGCATGTTTAAATGTCATCAAAATTGCAGGTATGTTGTAGCTAATAAGTGTTGTAGCTGTCATGTATTGTATGATAATGAATTGAATTATTACCAGCTCGTAAAAGTTAAAAGATTGGTCATGCTCAAAATGTAATGTTATCACTTAGTATTAATAGTAAAGAAGGTACCTACTTTTGTTCTTATGTCTGAATATGAAAATGTAGGGGGCTATATAACAGTAGCGAAGGGTCAATTTTTGTACGAGTTAAGCCAGAGTAGATATTATATCTTTAATATGATTATATATTATTTGTCTATAGAATACCGACTGTGCCATTTTTCAAAGGGAAGCCGGTAGGAATCGAGTTGTATGGAACTTTTCTGTTCCCTACATTTATGTTCGCATAACTCGTCAAAATGTAGGGAGCAGCTGATTTTTTTTTCGCGATTTCATGTTTGGTCCCATAGTAAAAGTTGTTGTGTTTGTGTTGTGAAGCCTCGAATACAGAACAAGTAGGGTTAAAAGAAAAATTATATTAATTAAAACAGTTTTTTCGTGTTCCGGAACCACTTAACCCTTCCGTTTGCCGACCGCATTATTGACCCTGGCGGTCGAAAAAAGTTTGCATGTTTACGATTTTACGGACCACCCCTAACACCCAGGAAATAAGGCGCATCGACCCCCACCGACAAAAAGGGACGTTACGATAATATTCTAAACTACATGATTTTTTTTTCCTGGTATAAAAAGTAATACGTTTTAGCAACACGCTTATCCATTCAAAATTCAAACTTAAACCCCAAGAAATAAAGTCGAATTTTAATTAGTGAGAGGCCAAATTAGAATCTGTTTCACCTAAGGATAGGGGCTTTTTTGCAAATATTTAAAGGGCCATTTTTGTTTGTGTGCGTCTAATAAAAATATACGCGAATGTTGCCAATTAACGTGACGATATGTTCGTTGGTTCGCAGAAGTTGCGATAGTAACTGATCGTACGACCGTCGTTATCAAACGAGGATTAACTAGCAACTCAAAATTAAAGGTTTCTACGAAATGTGGCCCAATTGTTGTTGTCATAGCCCATTTTAAAACAGATCTACAAACAAGAGCCACTTCGTTAGTGCCTAATAACAATTAATTGCCATGAAATTAGACTTTTCCTTATTTTGATTCTTCAAAAGAAATGAAATTGAAAGAGAGAATTTGCTAAAGAAAGGGTGCTCCTAATCTCATTAATTCTAACAAAAACATTGTCCTAAATAGACGATTGCCTACACCTAGCTATTTATAAGCTAGCAACACACCTACTGACGGTCGGGCTGGTCCACAAATTCAAGGTCGCTCAGCGCGCTATGGAGCGAGCTATGCTCGGAGTCTCTTTGAAGGATAAAATCAGGAATGAAATTATCCGGAAAAGAACCGGAGTTACCGACATAGCTTGCAGAGTAAGCAAACTGAAGTGGCAGTGGGCTGGCCATGTCTGTCGAAGGACCGATGGCCGGTGGAGCAGACGAGTCCTGGAGTGGAGACCGCGTATCGGCAAGCGTAGTGTGGGACGCCCCCCAGCTAGATGGACGGACGACCTAAAGAAGGTGGCTGGGGTAGACTGGATGCGGAAGGCGGAGGACAGGGTGCTGTGGCGCAGTCTGGGAGAGGCCTATGTCCAGCAGTGGACTGCGATAGGCTGAGTTGATTGATTGAACACACCTACCAGAAAACATGTCATCAAAAGATGGGCCCAATAGCTAACAAAAACAATATCCAACAATTCTAGTCACAACTTGTGCTACGAGGCAAAAGTTCGCAGGAAGCGCATTTCACTCGCCCACTGATAAAACGGGCCGCCGACGGACGTCCCACGCAAAAATTTAACATTCCACCCGCATTTAAGGGTTACATACAATATTACAATATTGTGTCATTTTGGTCGCTAGTCGCACGTGCCAGCGAACTCTGTGGTCGCATAGTGGTCAATGGAGTGATATTTATATGACAACCAGTAATAGCGAATTATGATCAGATTATGCAAAGTAAAAATGCATTCAATATTTGTTAATATTTCGATGGATGGACTGTGTGAATGATGATATGGTTAGAAAGGGTTTTTTTTTTTTTCGAATGGGAAATCATCAAATGACCCCTCCCGCTCTGGGTGGAGCGGGAGGGAGTGTCAGACTCTTACTGACTAAAACCCACCCGTGTTCCTTCCTTAGCCCTTTATGTTCCGGGCCAGCGGTAACCCTTTCGGACAATCCCGCTGACCCGGCACAATCCCGCTGACCCGGCAGTTAGAAAGGGGGTGAGGTGACTACCGAGATGACGAGTAATAGAGAAGTATGGAAGAAAAAGACATGTTGCGACGACCCCAAATAAGAAAATTAAAAAAATTGATTGGGATAAGGGCAGGATTGACGATTGCGATAATGAAGATGAAGGATTTGTAAATATTTTGTACTTTTCCTCAGAAATGGTCTGACTACACTTGGAAGTCATGCTGTGATCAAAATCGTTACTATAGGATTTGACAAAAAATCAACAATGGTGTACTGCGAAGCGCCAACCGTGACAATTATCGCAATCGTACTAAAGGGTCAAATCGTGATTTATTCTTGATTTTATACCGCGAAGAACCTTAACTACAGACACTTTATAAATAAACAAGAAGAATGTTACAAAAACTTGGCCTCACATGGCGGACAATCGAAAAAAATATATTCAACAGTTTCCCAAATCTCTCAATGCCGACAGATGTCTTTACATATTTGAATTGATTGTATTCTTGTTAGTAACGAGAATACAGTCAACTAATTTGTGCACCTCATCATCACCTGCCTAGCCTTTTCCCAACTATGTTGAGGTCAGCTTCCAGACTAACCGGATGTAGCTGAATACAAGTATTTTACATGATGCGACTGTCTCTCTGACCTCCACAATCCAGTTACTAAATAACATGATAGGTTGTAAAGTTAAGATGGGTTGTCAACCTTTTGCGCTTCTAACTACCAGTAACGACTGTCAAAGATCTTCGAATGACAGCCGGGACCAACGGCTTCTTAACGTGCTTTTCGAGACGGGGGGTCTCGATATGTAATAGGTGGCCACCCATCCACTAACGCACGCGTACTTAACCTTCGATCAACTCGCTGTTGTTATTTAGCCACGAGCCCCTCAACAATGTAATACTTGAGCAATATCCAGAAACAGATGTCCACACATTCACACAAAATAATGTTAATCAGTACTTTTGTTTTGGGGTCATTACCGTAAACCCTTCGGGCATTGTTAATATTTCACAATACAATAGAGGTATCATCAAATTCGATAGTGAGCTGTCACCTTGACATGTGTCAACAAATTTTTTGTTGCTGTGGGACGTCACTGTAGTACGCATTGCGCCTTTTGCACAGAAGATGGGCTTTAAATTTGAAGGTGAGACGTCAATGGATGCTAAAATGTGTTAAGTATGGGAGATTTTGGTGTAACTGTGATTTTAGATTTGGATTAAATTATAGTGTCTGTGGGAAAGGACGTAGGGCTTGCAAGGTTGGGACGTTATAAATGAATGGACTTACGCAATGGTACCTAATGACAGTTTACTATGTACACACTTTTAAATTACCTTCGTCTATGTAGATTTACAGCTATTGTTGAATGAACATCTGCATGTAGTGTGGTTGTTTTTCTTGAGTGTCATTGGAGTAGCATTGCGTCCCCATCTACAAATAGGCTTTATAAAAGGGCTTATACGCCAAGAAGATGGCAAGACCCTCCTCCTGTCTGCTAATTACGCAAAAGTACGTCAATCCATACTAATATTATAAATTCGAAAGTAACTATGTCTGTCTGTATGTTACCTTTTCATGCCTAAACCACTGAATGGATTTCGATAACGTTTGGCAGAGAGATAGATTGCATCCCGGGGAAGGACATAGGATAGTTTTTATCCCGATATTCCCACGGGATCGACACTTATGTGGGTGAAACCGCGGGGCGCTGCTAGTTTAAATATATATTAGGGACCTGGTTTTGAAGTTGAAGGAATCTTATAGACCTGAGTATAATGTTACAAAGGAACTGGTCTTTCAGCATATTATTTTTGGCCATGTCAGCAATTTAAGGGTATCAGGACAACACATATACACACATAGAATGCATTACCTTGCGTTTACGCAGACAGTCGGTTAACACTAAGTAAATATCTACATTTTACCTCTGCCATTCAATTTAGAATAGAGTTATTATTTGTATTAAGTACGTGATAATAATATAGCCAAAGTCTTCGTAGTCATTATCAGACTTTCTCATAAGTAGCTTTAACAGACAAACGTACCTTTCTATAAAAAAAAAAAAACAGTGGCACTCCGGGAGTGCCGACAGAAGTGAAAACAAAACACAAACAGAATACTTTGCCATCACTCACTGACATATCGGATATACATTAAAACCGAATACATCCCGAGGACAGCCGAATATGTATATCCGAAGCGGGTATTTTTTTAATCGTCTTATAAACAACACGCGCGGTGTCGCTTACGGTAACAGTGGCGCGAGTTCAATGGTTTTTCTCATCTCAAAAAATGCCAAACGCGCCTTGTTTTCACTTAAAAATTTGGTACTCCCATAACTACCACTCGCAAGCAAAACGATTATTTTCTCAATAAAGGAAGGCATTCGACCACATACTTACTAAAAGTAACTGACAAATCGAAGTAACGGACCCGCGCAGATACCAATAATAAACATGGCGGATTTCTCGCAAAAAGCAATACACCATTAGACAGAATCGAATACTTACACTACACATGTTTTATACATTTCCCCTCTTTAGTTTACACATTATTAAAATACCGAACATTTTACTTGAGCGTACAGTCTCAAGTCAGACTATCTACAACTGAAAACACACCCTTTCACCTAGTACACAAAGTTGCATTTTCATCGTTGTATCGTTAAGACTTTCTTCGCATTGGAAATAAGGCTTTATGGAGTTAGAAATAGAAGTGATTTTGTTTTTCCATATACAGAACGTACTTTTATCACGTGCAGCGACATGAAGCGCACACTGTATAATTGATTTTCTTTTGATAAAAAATCGAAGTGAACTCGCATACCATTAATATTTAACGTTTATAATTTGATTATTTCGCACCTGACGATATGGAATTATGTACTTTCATGCTAAAAAGGTGTAAGCAGAGTTGCAACCTGCAAAAAGTGTACGGATATTGTTATACTGGATTTTTTTTCGTGTTGTCAGAAATGTAAACAATATACAGGGTTGAAAATGGCGCGTATTATTGTTGTTGTCAATAAACATTGTTGCATTGGAATCAATCTATTTTCAATACATTAATACACAAGTAGCAGAGAGAAATTCCCATAAAAAGCTAATTGTTTAGAAATAGATATGTAATACTTTTTCAATTCAAATGAAAAATAAACACGCACGTTAAGCCGCCTGTCATTCGAAGATTTTGCCAGTCGTTTTGGGTAGTCAGAAACCCAAAAGTCTGACAACCAGTCTTATCAAAGGGCACCCACTAACTGGTTTGTGGACTGTGGAGGTTAGTTAGAAAGTAGCTCCTAGTTAAATACTGGTATTCAGGTTCATCTGGTTAGACTAAAAGAGGACCCTAATATAGCTGGGAAAGGGGTCGGCAGTTGATGATGAAGCATACATTATTAGGTCAGCGGGATTGTCCGAAAGGGTTACCGCTGGCCCGGAACATAAAGGGCTAAGGAAGGAACACGGGTGGGTTTTCGTCAGTAAGAGTCTGACACTCCCTTCCGCTCCGAGGTGGGTCATTATATGATTTGCCATGCGCAAAAAAAAAAATACAACATTATTAGCAGATTTCAATACAATTCCCTGCCATTTGCTTACCAATTTATTTTTATTTTATAAGCAAGAAGTTAATCCTGAACATTCTATAAGAGCTTTGTAACATCTTTTGCAGTTTCATTAAAAATAAACTATGGCGGCAGGTGAAAATTATTAAATTAATGGTTTTGAATTATGGATGTGGAGTTCTTGTAAGTACAAGGATTTGTTTTTGCGAGATTATTGAAGCTTAAAGTATTGGTTATTGGATTGTTTCTTATGTAAAATAGAACCTGCATTATGTAAATATTTAGTACGAACATTTTTCAGTTTTTTCAAACCTACTTTTTAATACGAACATGAATCGTAAGTTTACTGATAATTCTCTGCTTATTATGTGTTTTTTTTGAGTTGGTACTGAATAATCTATCGTTTATATTATTACACATAATTTATATGTGAAGAATACGTAAGACAGTTTGACATATTTTCTGTAAAAAAACTGTCAAACCGTAATATTTATTCCTTGGATAAAAATTATAAATTTTTTGAAAATCAAGCCTAAAAGAAATAAAAAACGTGGGTCGAATTTAGAACCACTTAGACATTTCAAAAAGCGAATAATAAAACAGAATGTAACTTTTAACGGTTCTCAAAACAGCTGCTCTTAAGAAAATCTTAAAACATCAAACTGGCCAGGAAGAAAAAACATCAAACTGGCCAGGAAGAAAAAAAAAAAACAACTTACGCATTTTGAAAACATAAAAAGTTTAGTGCTAAGCAGTTTTAAGTCTTACTTTTTGCTGACGAACTTTTTGCGTAACTAAAAGCTTGTTGAACTCATCTTATGATGTCTTGAACTGGTTCTAACCTGGGTCACCAACCTTTTTGAGCGCTGAGGTGAAGGTAGGCATCAGTTTGGTCTTGGAGAGGCCATGTCCAGGGGAATGTAAGACGCTGTGCAAGACGTAGTATTATGTATTTTGTGGTGCGAGTTTAACATGTCATTTTATGGACAGCTGTAATACTCAAAGGGCAAAGTAAATTCGACTATATTACCTTTATCCGATTAAACGAGGATTTTTATTTTTCCGTCACTTGTCTGTACTGATCTACGAAGTCTACGAAAAGTCGGAACTAATGGCGCGATGTTGTTTTTTTAATAAGTACAATTTCTGTAACATTATTTTTGTCGCCTAAACGACATTCACTGGGCATCCCCAGTGAATTGCAACGTTGAAATACGACACTTTACATATACCGATGGGTTCGAAAATACTATGTTTCTACTAATATAAAATTTAATTCAAAAATAAATGAGTAAATCGCCTTTGAATAAAGCCAAGTGTATACATACTTTTGCTCGTGACTGTACAGTGAAGGTACGGGCGTGTGCTCTAACGTGGCTAACGTAACCTACGTTAGCCACGTTAGAGAACACGCCCGTAACCTATATAGTTGTCGGAAACCATAGCACACAAAAAATAAATATAAAAAATTATATAAATAGTGGTCGGCCAATGTCAAACGGTGGTTAGGACTCTAGTGACAGGAACCTCCCTACAATGCGAACCGTATCGAGGAGTACTGCCTTCTGAATGAGGCCCTTGATCCAACCGCCTAACGAGAGCTCCGAGAGATGTTTATCAAAAATTATTTATTAATAGGCTTTTCAACAATGAGTACACTGTAATTTAACATTTTGTACATTGCAAACTTAAGTCTAAGCGCCTCATCCAAACTAATATTATAAATTTATAAAAGTAACTCTGTCTGTCTGTCTGTATGTTACCTTTTCACGCGTAAACCACTGAACTGATTTCGATAAAATTTGGCAGAGAGATAGATTGCATCCCGGGGAAGGACATAGGATAGTTTTTATCGACATACATCGCGGGCGAAGCCGTGGGCGGAAGCTAGTTACTTATAGAAAAGCACAGCATACAATAATACACTATTAAAGTACACTTTTAATTCCATTTCCTATCAACAAGCCGCGGCTGTGATGAAGAAAATGCAATTGTATTCTACATTCTTATAAAGATTATTAGATTAAACCCCGCGGCGAAGCATCGCAGGTTTTTGATTTATTTGTAAACAAAACCTAGAAGGTGACTAATAAGTCAGGTCAGCACAAAAACGCCTGATCATCCAACTAGGATCGTTCTTAGAACGCAGCTCCGTTTGCCAATCGTCACGCGTTGAACCATCTGCTATAACTGCACATTTGCAGAAGGCTCACTTCATTGTATGCAGTTGTGCAAGAGTAAATGCAAAAGAAAGAAAAAATTATTTGACCCAGACTAAGCGACTAACCAACCTACCTCCCAACAAATCTTGTACAGTCAGCAACAAAAGTCGATTAACACTTCAGTTTTTTATTTTTTAGTTATTGAGTAAAATATTTGTTAAAAATTGCAGCAGAAGTACAGTTTTTAGAATTTAAACTCTTTGCTATTATGTGAAAAGCTAAAAAGCAGTTTATTGAAAAAAAATTTAGTCAATTTAGTAACATGTAAAAATGACATTGTTGATGGAGTTTTGTTGCCGACCATACATGTAAATATTTTTTTACGAAAGAAAAAGTTCTCTATCCTTCTCAAACGAGAACAAACGGCGGGGTTTAGTCTTTGTATCATCTCTATAATACACCTTAAGTAACAAAGACTTAACGGCGACTTAAGAGGAAATGCGCTCGGAGAGACTTTTTGAAAAAGCCTAAGTCAAAAGTCATAATTCGAGGTTTGACTCTCGCCTATTTTCTCCTTCAATATTGGACCAATTTAAAAGATATTTCATAAACAGAATAAGGAGGGTATATACTGTGATGTTTTCCTTTTTGATGATACATTATTTTTATAAGCACTAGAACCCTCAAAAAATGCTCTAAATTGCCACTGTCAACAGAGGCCTAGTTTACAAATTTGACAACTATAAATGAAAAAGAAAAACATAGAGACAGTATATATCCTTATCGGACGAATTCTCGAATACCTATAACTTATATAATATTATACCGCCTGAGGTAGGCGGTATAATATTAAGTTGTATTTCGAGAATTCGTCCGTATATCTTTCTCAACTTATCAAGTTACGTCTTTCCTAAAAAAACACCACAATCGATTTCACCATTTAACCTTGAAAATGTGACCGCCATAACAGACAGACAGCTGATTCACTCTGCCAGTCAAAATAAGTGAAAGATTTGTTCAAGCTTACGCACAGCCGCCGCTCAAATGTAATCTCAGACGAAATCGATTGCACACCCTTGCACGTTGTTTTTGTTTTGTTACCGTCCAATTCTGTTTGTAGTCTCTAGGGTTTCCAGAATAAAATCATAACCTTCCTTCTGGCGCAGTCGATTAAAAGGGCGTCAAGAAGTGACTCAAAAATTATAACGAGATACAGCGTCCTATTATGTGGTAATAACAAAACTAAGATTACTAATCTCTTTGCCAAGTTTGGGAGACTGGTGACTATCGTGACTATAGAAATATTTGTCTTTGGTCCATGTCTACTCTTTGAGACACTTTATTAGAAGGTTCAGGCCCAACTTGACTGCCTTGTAGTTCAAGCAGTCGATTGGATCTCTGGGTTGGAAAAAGTGTTACTGGGTTTTTCTGTGAGACCCATTCTCAGCCCGGATCCTGCGGGGTAGTTGCGTAATACACGAACTGTAGCAATGGCTTTCATTTTGACGGATCAACAACATACGTTGTTGAGCAGACAAATTTTTCGAACATATGAAGCAATGGATGAGCAATATACTTCAAAATGATTCGGATTCGTGATTGACAGTGTGCAGTCTGTATTTTCGCCCGGTTTAACATGGGACTTATATAGATGAAGAAACTACGATACACCATAGCTCTTGTTCTTCAACCTTTATTGTGTAACAACATTGTGTAAAGTGGTATTTCTGCCAAATTCTTCCGCAGTTATAATCAGCACAGGTGAATGATCTGTCCGAATTGGAGGCCGACAATCGTTTGGTCAGTTTTTTTTAATAATATTATTAGTACTTACTTATTGCATATACGTGTGTTTGCTCGGCCAACGATCCGAGACAAAAAAATTTTACGTATGTAGTTCGGCCATTAGAATTTTTATATAGCCTGTTTTGGGGCCTTTTTAGGTAAAGCGTTTTTGTATTATGTTATGACATGTAGTTTTGTAGAAGATAGAAAAGTGACCGTCTTTTTTCTAAAGAAAGTTTTCGGAAAAAAGTATCTGTCATTCACGTCACCTGAGGGCAGAGGTTGACAGTATGATCCACTTGTCCCACCAATGATAAGTCTGTTATTATTCTTCTGGATAACCAGCGGGGCAATTGCGTAACACATTATCAATCGGAATCGGTTTCATTTTGACAGTTCAACAACATTCATTGCGTTATTTACGTGTTGAGCAGACAAATTTTTCGAACTTATGAAGCAATGGATTTGCAATTTGCTTCAAAATGATTCAGATTCCTATTGATAGAGATAGATAGACAGGGTAATAATGCTATGCTCAACGTCATCATAGCGGCATAGACGGAGACACAGACAGACAGATGGAAACATAAAAGCTATGATGCTTAGGATGTGTCATCTATCTATATAAATAAAAAGAAAGTCCTGACTGACTGATTGACTGACTCATCAACGCGGCAACGCCCAGCCCAAACCCTTGGACCTAGAAAGCTGAAATTTTGCACAGAGGTTCCCTTTATAATGTAGACAAGGAATAAGGAAGGATTTTTCGAAATTCAACCCCTAAGGGGGAGAGGGTGAAATTTCACGCGCAGAAGCAAGTACCTGATATTTTCGTTTGCGGTTTGCGTCTTCGTGAGAGCGGTGAGCAGTTAGCACCCGAACATTCATCTAATGAAAGACACAAATATTTTAATCTCGTGTAGAACTTTATCTTCTTGGTAATTAACTGGCATGGTAAACTCCTGAATTAAATATTCACACGTCTTTAAATGTCTTCCTGTCTCGGTCATTATTTAATTTTTTTATTAACTGATGTTTACTGTACCTAACTACCTAGCTGTATAAACCGATCATTACCAACACAGTAGGTGTTCATGCGCAATAAAACAAAGCGAAATTAGTCAACGTAATTTTTCGGCTCATTCGCTTTTGGTAAACGGTACTGCGAAAGCGGACATCCCAAAAGACGGAATTCCCTCGGTCCTCAAGAATCCGCATATTACGGTTAGAACTGAATGCGAAATGGGACGAAACTACCCACTGAATTTCAATCGTATTGCACGTTTGACGATTGTTTATCAATGTGGATAAACTTTCCATTAAGTACCAAAGATTTGGAAGTTCATATTTTTTTTGTAGATAGTACTCATAAATAGAAATGTTTTTACAAATTTTCAAGTTGCGGAGACTCACGGTTTACGAGATATAATTTTTCAAAGTTTCCATACAAATTGGAAAATATCACGCCATTAGCAAATTTTTAGGTTGGATAAATTGTCATGATAGACGTCAAAGTTGACATTTCACGTTTCGTTGACAGTAGAGGTGTATTTTATTCAATTTTATGTCATATTTTTTACTTAAATATAATTTTATTTTTAAATATTCCATATTAAATTTTGTGCGTAATTAATGTGCACAATAACCGTGCTGTATTATGCAATTACATTGACCTTTTTACACAAAAAATAACGAATTTTTGTTTACACTGCGGAACGGAACGTGAAGCGACGCCATTTTGTTCTATAGCGTCTTTTAGGGGCCCCGCGAAGCGGGGCTCCGTCGACATAGGATGCAAGAGCGACCGAAGGGCACCCCGAGGTTCGGTTTGGTTAGGTTACTTTAAACCCTTTACCCAGAAATAGGGGCCCCGCGAAGCGGGGCTCCGTCGACATAGGATGCAAGAGCGAGCAAAGGGCACCCCGAGGTTCGGTTTGGTTAGGTTACTTTAAACCCTTTACCCAGAAATAGGGGCCCCGCGAAGCGGGGCTCCGTCGACATAGGATGCAAGAGCGAGCGAAGGGCACCCCGAGGTTCGGTTTGGTTAGGTTACTTTAAACCCTTTACCCAGAAATAGGGGCCCCGCGAAGCGGGGCTCCGTCGACATAGGATGCAAGAGCGAGCGAAGGGCACCCCGAGGTTCGGTTTGGTTAGGTTACTTTAAACCCTTTACCCAGAAATAGGAGCCCCGCGAAGCGGGGCTACGTCGACATAGGATACAAAAAAAAACTTTAACCATGGATATCTCCATAACCATGGGGTTCCACGGGGTGGGGATGGTACAGGGGGCAAACTGGGGGGGGAGAGGGAATCTTTCCCCCCAATTTGACTAAATAGTGCTATTCTAACCTAACCTAACCTAAAAACTTTAACCATGGATATCTCCATAACTATGGGGTTCCGCGGGGTGGGGATGGTACAGAGGGGGTTGCCCGCCTTCCCCCGCTCCCCCCCCTCTTCGCACCATAATTTTTGGTGACTTAAAGGAAATTTTAACCATCAATGTTTTCCCGCGTTTTTATTGTCGTAACAGGTGGCCATGATGAAATTTTAGTTTTGTTTTTTTGGAATGTATTCGAAGTTTGGATGACATGAGTTAAAACGCCCGCAGACAAGCGCGACATGGCGGTGCGACGCGATTTTGGTAGAGCAATTTCCATAAAGTTTTCATAGAAATTGTTCTACTAGCGTCGCGTCGCGCCTCTCTGCGGGGAGAGCCTTTAGACTTGGAAGGTATTCGAAATTTGAAAGACATGAGTTTGAATTAAGGAAAAATAAAATTGGTTGAGAGTTTACAACTTTCGTTTGGAAATTTATCAATATTCAACTGTTAATGGATTGAATTTTCAATGGCAATAAACAGTGTGCCTTTTAACTGAGTTCATATAATCCTATTGAATGACTTATAACTTTTAATGTTGCTCTCTTTTTATTATTTTATTTATTTATTTTAATACATCAAGCACATAAATGTACAGAGGCGGACTTAATGCCATAGGCATTTTCTACCAGTCAACCACAAAATATGATTCGTGATTACATACTTTTTATGCTCACGAATCATATTTTGTTCAACATACAACCTAACAATGACCTGCAAATTACAAAAAACGTAATAAAATTTGCATTTCGCGAGCTACCTAGCATTCCCATTAAAAAAAAAATGGTTGCCTGTAAAGTCGGTTTTACGGGCGAAGATTTTACGTGACAACGTCTTTCTCTCTCTCGTTCGGTGACTCATCGTAACGTTACCGAGCGTTACACTTTTTCATAAGTGACTCCCAGCCGCAACCTAATTTAAGACGTTGTCACGTCAAAAAGAGAGCAACATTAAAAGTTAAAAATCTATTCTGATTTCATGATAAACCTCTTTAGATTATAATTACTTCCTCTGTATCTTTATTATTATGTTTGAAATAGACACATAAAGATTGTTTAGATGTTAATATTATCTTAATTAGTTTTTTTTTCTTCATCTGATTTTACGATGTTATCTGCATCATTCTAGTTATTTAATTATGACTGAGATGCATTAGAAGAAGATTCAAAATGACTTACTAGTTACATTTTTTTCACTCCATGTTTCGTAAAAGCTAAACAGGTTTTGCTTGCTTTACCATTCTAATAGTCAGGGTATACTGAGATGTTTATACGTATAATGGATATTGATAAATAAGAATAATTTAATATTGGTACTTTTGCAATAATAAAACAAAACTATAATTTAAAATGGTGTAAAAAAACGCACTAAAATACAAAACATGTGTGAAAGACTCAGTAGTTGTAGGTACCTAAACGACCCATAAAATTTAAATAATGATGGTAGTAATTAATTCAATAAATTGCTACAAAAACAATACAGTTAATAATGTTACTAGCTGTGTCCCGCGGTTTCACCCGCGTTACTTTGAGGAAAAAACTTACAAAAATATATTACATTACTTTAAGATTATTACGATTATTACTTATCGCCCCGCGGTTTCAGCCGCATAAGTGTCGATCCCGTGTGAATATCGGGATAAAAGTCTATCCTATGTCCTTTCCCGGAACTCAAACTATATCTATACCAAATTTCGTCTAAATCGGTTCAGCGATTTAAGCGTGAAGACGTAACAGACAGACAGACACACTTTCGCTTTATAATATGTATGGATGGATTTGTGCGTGTGATCGCTAACGATTTAAGATCAGATCACGACTGTCGATGAATTAAATCTAATTGCGATAAAAAGGCGTGCGTGCGATGTGCGATTAATGTGCGCTTTTTTGGCGATCTCCTTTCAAGGCGGATAAGGTTCGGTTCTTAGGGTAGGTAAGACAGTCGCAAACTAGTTGTTAATAATGCTGTTAATAGTTTATGTTTAATTACTTTATATTAACTGTTGGAGCTTCTGATTGGTTGTTATCTTGAAACGGGTCGAACATTAATTTTTTTTTTAAATTCCGAACTTATAAAAAAATATTTTTTTTTAAATGCCTCTTGTACCAAAAAGCCTTGCGGGGTAATTGCGTAATATACATAAAATGACAATTGATAGCAATTTCTTTCATTTTGACAGTTCGACCATATTCATTGCGTTATTTACGTTGTCGACCAGACCAATTTTTCAAACATATGAAGCAATGGTTTACAAATATCCTTCAAAACTCTCGGATTGTGATTGAAAGTGTAAATTACGCAATTAGGGTGCTGGCTGGTGTTCTGTGATATACAGGGTTATTGGTTAACAACCTCTTAAGAGGTCATTGTACTCATCATTATGAACAAGTTTTACTATGGGACCAAACCTGAAATCGCAAAAAAAAATCAGCTGTTCCCTACATTTCGACGAGTTATGCGTACATAAAATGTAGGGAACAGCTGATTTTTTTTCGCGATTTCAGGTTCGGTTCCATAGTAAAAGTTGTTCATAATGATGAGTATATAATGACCTCTTAAGAGGTTGTTAATGTTTTACAAATCTGGTATAAATACCAGAAACAGTTAATTGTTATAGACCTCACTTAAAATTTTATACGAAAAACAACGTATGTAATTACACTAGTCTTACTGTAACTCACTGCTGAACAAAAGTTCTTCCTCATTGTGTACAATCAATATGTCTTTAAAACACGATTAAAAATAACAGCTAATCATATTAATACGACTTGCAGTAAAACATAAAGAGCAACAATTAAAGCTAGAAAATATGATCGATATTTAACCGTTAAGGCACATTTACACAATTTTCTACAATAAATATACAGTAATGTATTCGATAAATCTGAAGCAACAATCGACTGTCATCGACGAACGCTGTTTAGAACACAGATATAGTATCTGTGGTTTAGATGTTAAGACGGTGCAACTTTTATTGTTGTTTGCAACTGTATGCCACAGACAATGCAATCGCATCGTGTAAATCTATCTTTATCGATATATTAAAATCCTCATTTTATGTTGCCAATTATATGTGTAGCTGTGCCTGCAATAGTTTCGATTTAACAACAGTACTGCGCGGTAAAGTTTTACCGTCTTCTACCGCAATTAATCACTTTAAATTCTGTGAAAGATAATGAAACTAAATGATGTTATGAGTTTAAGAGTCCCGCTGATTTGATTTGATTTTATTGTCGGACATTCCGAAGAGTTTACCGTTTTTTTTAAATTTTCTTTTAACATGAACATGATAAAAAAAAATTGACCGTAACCCTTTATAATCCAGCGAGCTAGTAGACTCAAGCGGGGTTATTACGTAACACACTGTCAGTGGCAATGGCTTTCATTTTGACAGTTCAACAACATTCATTGCGTTATTTGCGTTGTTGAGCAGACAAATTTTTCGAACATCATCATCTGCCTAGCCTTTTCCCAATGTTGGGGTCGGCTTCCAGTCTAACCGGATGCAGCTGAATACCAGTATTTTACTGGGTAATTCAATACCCCTTGGTAAGACTGGTTGTCAGACTTTCGGGCTTCTGACTACCCGTAACGACTGTCAGAGATCCACGAATGACAGCCGGGACCAACGGCTTCACGTGCTTTCCGAGGCACGGAGGGGTCTTGTTATGTAAAGATGGTCACCCATCCACAGACCAACCGCGGCAAGCGTAGCTTAACCTAATCGATCGACCCGTGCGGCTGTTATTATTTAGCCAAACTGAAGCAATAGATTAGCAATATCCTTTAAAATGAAATGCACCATGTTTGATAAAATTTCGTATGGAGGTAGCTGACACCCTGGATTAACTAAGAGGCTACCTTTTATCCCGATATTCCCACGGGATCGACACTTATGCGGGTGAAACCGCTGGGCGCAGCTAGTATATAAAGGTTGACTATTTTAATAGTTTTACGCCTTGGATTACTTGACAGTATTAATTTACTCGTTAACTTCTAATAAGTTTCGTAATTGGCTTATTATGTTAAGTTTTCCTATACTTTGTGTAGGATTGAATAATTTCCAAAGGCGTTGCTAAGCGGATCTAATTCGGCATAATTATCGATTTATTTGTAATCGATTCCATGGAATTTGCATTTTTCGATGTCTTGACGATCTTTGCCTTATAATTATCCTATTAGCCAGCCGCCCCTGTTTTTACGACTTGGCGGAGCATACTGATAGATTTCCTAATTATATAGGGCGACTGGTAATTAGTGACCGATACTTATACACGTGATTTTACTCATCTTTATGAACAACTTTTACTATGGGACCAAACCTGAAATCGTGAAAAAAAATCAACTGTTCCCTACATTTATGTTCCTATAACTCGTCAAAATGTAGGGAACAGCTGATTTTTTTTTCGCGATTACAAGTTTGGTCCCATAGTAAAAGTTGTTCATAATGATGAGTAAAATCACGTGTTTAAGTATCGGTCACTAATTACCAGTCACCCTATATTCGAGTTTAATATTAATGTATTGTACCGAGAACCTTCCGGAATAAATTCTTTAAATATTAGTGAAAACCGCATCAGAATCCAATTAATAGACCAACGTGGTCACACAGATAGTGCTTGGCCAGACTGGCAGCGCGGGGCGGGGAGCGGCGCGGGTGCGGGAACGCGCGCGATCTGCCTGTGCCCAGTCGAGCGCGGCTGCTTTCGGCATGTTGTCGTGTCCAGTGTTTGTCAAAATATGATTTGGATGAAGAAGACTTATTTTTACTAGAAAAAAGCTCGAACTAGTTTGAGAACCTCGGTCCACGCGCGGGCCTCCCGCGCACCCAGTGCGGCTACTTGTATGAACGCGTGCTCACTATGGACTCTCAAAATAAATGAAGTTCTTTTTTTTGAATAAGCAACGCCACGCCCGCCCCGCGCCCGCGCTTCCAATCTGGCCAAGCACCGACTTTAATTTATAATATGTATGGCCAGTATGGCTTTGTCTTTTAAGGCTGCTGCTCTGTAACAGTGCCTTATGGTGGGTCTGTTAGAAGGTATTTAATTAGAAAACCAACTGTAATATAATTATTTATCACAATTTCTCGAAAATTATCACCTGTTCTGTTCTCTATCATAAATGTTCTAAAACTGAGTTTTTTGTTGACATTTTGGGTACATCAAAAGTTCGTAAAGTTCATTGGCATATGACATCAAATTAACAATCATTTAGCAATAATGGGACGCGGTATATTGGTGTAACCCAACAATACTCAACTCCACCTCTGACCAGGGTTGTCAAAACAATAAAGAATGTTTTGTTAAAGTCACAAAATGTTCTAGAGTTTCGTGTCAGTCTTCTATTTAATTAACAAAATGCAAGAAAGATTATGGCTAAAAACTGAGTGACTTAAACGTTACTTCATGGAGACGAGAATACAGCCTCAGCCAGCAAGCAGGAAGTATTTCAAACAGCCACATAAATCAAAACTATAAACATCAAATCATGTTTGCCAAAACAGTTTAGGGACAAATCCCTCAGGGGACAACCCTACCTGTGCCGCTGACAAACCGATTTTACAATGATCTGGTCTGGCAACACCGAGATGTTATACAAACAAAACATTGTACGGAATACGGAACCCGAATAGGATTCCCTAACCGGAAACAGTATGTATTAGCATAATGTGTGCCACGGAACGGGGACAACTGAAATGAAAAGTTGTTTTCAGACTTGGCATTTAATATAAGACGTTTTTGAAGCCGGTTCGGCGAGGTAAATACGCAATAGATAAATTGTGTTTGGACAGATGTCGCATAACCTGCTGGCTTGGTAATGTGGATTTTTTTGACATAATTGTGAAGACATCTGTGAGTTAATATTTTTTTTTTTCGGATTTGTGGAGCTAAGTTTGGATTAAGTTGGACAGTTTTTTGTATTTTTTTTTTACTCTTGTGTAAATATCTTTAAGTGAGTAGGTACTTATGATTAAATTTTACATAATACCTACTGTAGTTAGATTTTAAAATAATTTATTAACGCTAGATTAAATAGAATTAAAAGCAAAGATTATTCAAAGCCGGTTACATTAGAAGAGACTTTAATTTTTAATTTTCGTCTCTTCTAGAACATTCTTTTGACGAAGTACTAAACAAAATATTAAAATATTGATGACGACATGATACAATCGACATTTTTAAGTAACTGGTTCGAACCCTAATGACTGCATATATTATAGAGCCCATAAACTATATACCACCATACCACCATCCACCACCACCATCACCACACCACCATCACCACCACCATTCACCATCTACCATCTATATACCTATTGAGATTAATTTTATAGTCTAAGGTTGTCATCATGTTTGTTATCGAAGGTTCAAAGTTTTAAAGGTTTTCTATAGGTCAATAATAAATAAAAGTCATTTTAAATCTTTCCCCATCTTTGGTGGAAAATTCTCCCATAAAAGATAGGGATTGGTATTTTAAAGATTTTGTAATGTTCAAGTTTGTCGTGTTAATGGAAGTAGTTGGAGTGAGATTTCTGTTTATACCAATTACGATTGGAATTGTATGATACTTTATTGCTTTTAGATGCGTTGATCTTGTTCCTTTTTATGGTTTATTTTATAGTTTAGAAATGTTGAGACTCACAATCGATTATTTCAAGAAATAATAAAAATCCGTCTTTAACCTATTAGAGGCCCTGGACTCTTTAGAATGATGGGGTCTGATACTGAATGTAGGATGCAAGAGTGAGCGAAGTGAGTTCGAAATTTATAGCACTCTGTCTCGGATAGTTTAGGGTTAGGTTTTCATCATTGCCTAGCCTTTTCCCAACTATGTTGGGGTCGGCTTCCAGTCTAAACGGATGCTGCTGAATACCAGTATTTTACATGGAGCGACTGCATATCTGACCTCTACAATCTAGTCATTGGGTAATACAATACCCCTTGGTAAGACTGGTTGTCAGACTTTCGGACTTCTGACTACCCGTAACGTCTGTCAAAGATCCACGAATGACAGCCGGGACCAACGGCTTAGCGTGCTTTCCGAGGCACGAAGTGGTCTCGGTATGTAAAGATGGTCACCCATCCACAGACCAACCGCGGCAAGCGTAGTTTAACCTGATCAATCGACCTGTGCGACTGTTAATATTAGCCACGGGCCCCTCACTCGCAATCTAAAACTAATTAAAAATCAGATCACAATCTGCGACAATTAATTAATGTCGCACTAATGGTACTCCACCATAAACACGTGCAAACTGTCACACAGCATTACTTAAGGTATGTGCTCAACACATGGATCTATTTAGCATGGACATCACATGAACAATGACTTGTAATTCGCTCAATATTATGGTCGCGATTGTAATCGTGCGAGTATGTTGACCCTTGTGAGATGTGTATCTGTAGATTCTGTAGACCTATTTATAGGTGGGTAGGAAGATGATGGTTGAGTGAAATTTGTGTAGTTTCAAGTGGATTTTGCTGGTGCAAAAGGCATCTTTAATAAAAAAAAGAGCAAAGAGAAAAATAAAAAGGGAAAAAAGTAATCTATTCCATTATTAATGTCATGATTAATAGTAGCAGCATCTTGCTGCTTTTAAAATACCAATGTGGCAGTTTTCATTTTGACCCCTCGATCGAACTTTTGACCCTAATTTAAAAGACCGTGTTCACATGTTTAGGGGTAGACCAATTTGGGGTATTAAATATTATAATGACATACTTTTCTCATGTCAGCATGATGAGCAATTCGAAAATTACTCATTAAAAGGTCTTAAATTATGTCAATTATTTAAGACCTTGATTGTCTAATTGCTGAGTACAATGTCATCTCTCGTAGAGGTCCTTCCAATTCAACCGTAAATGTTGTTTAATGGCTAGTGTAGTGTATGTATTTGATAGATATGTATGTAGCGTTTTAGCGGCAACAGAAATACATCATCTGTGAAAATTTCAACTGTCTAGAAATCACGGTTCATGAGATACCTGGCCTGGAGACAGACGGAGAGACGGACAGTGGAGCCTTAGTAATAGGGTCCCGTTTTTACCCCTTTGGGTACGGAACCCTAAAAACGAAATCAACAGGATTCTACAGGTAGCTCAAAACACGCGATTATATATATTACTATAGATTATATATATTATATAGATTACTTACGATAAACATTGGCCACTCACATGATCGCGATTACATGCGTCATGTCATCATGTTCTGTCGTATATCACGCGACTATCCTAAAGCATGATTTTCACCCAGTTTGACCCCTTTTCAACTTAGTATGTTTTCCTCGCATAATACAACTGTCGATATACAATGTGGCGATTAGGTTATCACATTACTCTTAAGAGATCATTGTACTCATCATTATGAACAACTTTTACTATGGGAACAACAAACCTGAAATCGCCAAAACAAAATCAACTGTTCCCTACATTTTGACGAGTTATACGAACATAAATGTAGAAAACAACTGATTTTGTTACTGTTTTTGATGCGTTTGGTTACTGTTTTTCATTTAATATTTCATGGATTTTCTTTTGTCTTGGTTCCGATACTTTTAAACCTTGTATCATGCACGGTACGATCACAATTCGATACATGAGTCTGTTGGATTTCCAGTCCATCTTTGAGTTTTTATGAATGGTAGTAATGATTTGGCGTTTCTCATGGCCTTTTCGCAACGTTTTTTGTTGTGCTTTGTCTGCTTAATGCTGTTAGATGTTATGCATGTGCCTAGGTATTTAATTCAATCACATGTCGGTATACTTATTCCATTAAGGGTCACGTCGTTTTCTGTGTAGCTATGAGGTCCCTAATTAGTATTTTTGTTTCGTTTATTTGGAGTTTTGTTAATTGGGTTTCCTCGTCAAGAGTTCTAAGGACTTCGTCGATGACCAGTGTAAACAGGCGAGGGGACAGAGGGCAACCTTGTTTGACTCCCTTTCCTGTGTTAATTAATCCAACTGCTTTGCTGGCCACACCATTTAATGTATGTTCGTTCATTCATGCATACCTTGCTTATCTTTTTGTTTAGTGATTTGTTGGTTCATTGTAATACTTAATTATGATGTTTCTTAATAGTGCATTGAGGTCGACGTCAAAGGCTTTTTCTACGCCGAGGGCGAGTTATTACATTCGTCTAAGACCCTTTTAAGCGTAAACATGTGGTCGTCTGTTAATCAGCTTGGTAGTTGCTCAATTCCGTCATTATATCGTCAATTTTTTTTTTGTATGTATGAGGCGTAAATTCTTTAACCCGTATTGCAAACAATTATGCGAATGACTATCGAGGCATTCGCATATTTAGGGTTATGGTTTTTTGGAATTGGTACCTGCACGGTCTCTAGCCTCGTGTCTAGCGCTTCGTTCTGTGCCCAGACTTTGTTCATGTGTTTGGTGACACACGTGACGGCTTCCTGTAATATTTGGGGTATTGCTTTGTAAAACTCAATTACCTCTTAGTCAGTTCCGGGAGTTGTCCCGTTACGCATTTTGTTAATGGTTCCCATTACGTTTTTGTTGTTCATACTGTGTTAATGAGCTAGCCAATTGGGGGCTGTCCGTTTGAGACTGGGGTTTCGTGGATTGTCCTTGTTCTTCACGTGTGTTGTACTGGTTAACTAAAGGCTTAATATGATGTGGTGTTTTGACGTTGATTGTTTCTTGCATTAGAACTATCGGGTTGCTGTTGTAATGTTCGTCGTCGGTCGTGACCCAGCTATCATAATGCTGGTCCTTGTACAGGATGTGTATGTTGCCGGGTTCTGGTTCGTCGTTAGTGAATACATCAGTATGATGCTGGTATCCGTGTGCACATGCACATTTACGAGATAGAACTTGGACGCGCGATTAGGATGTCCTCTCCTCCCCAGAACGTATTTTTAAACTGCGTGGTTATGTATTTTGTTAGGTATCCTTTGTTCCTGGGAGAGATTGCTGTCGGTTGTATTATCTAGAAGTGCTAGGCGAATTCTGTCGTCATCGCGATGCTCCAAAACATATGAAGCGAGGTCTTGATGGACAGATACGTGGTCGATTATATAGATTTATAAAATTAAAAACTGTCTCTCGACATCTATGTTATTATGTTGTTGTTGTTGTCTATCTGTGTTATTATGTTCTTCTTTTCGAGTCTATGTCAAAAGTAAAAATATTTTATTATCTTATATGAGTTGGGCCCAGTAAGTGGCCAGGCCAATCCTTAATCCTTTCATGGATGGTAAATCCAATTATATGTCGCAAATAACTTATCTAAACTTTTTTGCATCACTGTACCAGGGTCAAAGTCGCCGTAAGGTAAAATGCGGCGAAAACGACCACTGAATACATAAGGGATCAATGTACACAATGTACACATCTATACATACGTGTATAGTATATGTACACCCACTACCGGTTGCGTAACATCCGGTCCAAGTTTGTACATACAACGTCTGATATGAATTTTTATTCGATATTTTTCCTTTCGATTTTTCGCAACTGCCATTTTGGATGTAGAAATCGTGCTTGTTTTGTTTATAATGTGTCTTCAATGCGTCATTGGTTTTAGGCGGTTTGAATTAAATACAAGGAAAATAACTACTGATTTTTTTTTTGTGTGGGCTGTGAACCGATTGATTTGTGACTGCGTAGTCCACACGGTGCACATCAAGCTACCCGAAACTGACAAATTTTCCCAATCAACTTTGAGCCTTATTTTAACGATAAAGTTGTAAATCTATTAAAGAAATTTAGAGAAATTTAGTTAGTGACAGCCACTGGGCTAAATACTCTAGTCACTAAAAATATTAATAATAGAAATATGTAATCTATAATATATATATCTATTAATAAATAATATATATAATAAAATATATAATCTTAATTATCTATATATACTTATAAATATATATAATATATTAAGATTAGAAATAGTTGAGGTTTACTGATACCAAACCTCAACTATTTCTAATCTAATCTAACTAGCCTGTACTGTCCCACGGCAGGGCAAAGGCCTTTTTTTTTTTATGGGAAATCATCAAATGACCCTCCCGCTCTGGGTGGAGCGGGAGGGAGTGTCAGACTCTTACTGACTGAAACCCACCCGTGTTCCTTCCTTAGGCCTTTATGTTCTGGGCCAGCGGTAACCCTTTCGGACAATCCCGCTGACCCGGCAGGCTTCGGCCTAAGGGGCCCCCTCCTCGATGCTGACATCTCTTTGAGGCACGTGTGGAACACGTACGCGCCGTCCGGCACGGGCCTGGTCCTGATCGGACGGTGAGCTACCCATTACCCATTACTCTCCGCCCGCAGGCCCGCGCCTATGGTGGCCGGGAGTCGTTACGCGGCTCCAGACGCCCGGAGCGTCTCCTGCGGCGGCTGGGACGGGAGGCTCTCTCCCTGAGCCGTCCCGCCACCTCCTTTGCTAGCAAAGGACAAAGGCCTCTTTCTCTTTTCCACACAATTCTGTCTTGTGCGAGTGCCAGTCCTTACGGTAGGAGTCAATTGTCCCGCCATTTTCGTCTCGGCCTGCCGCGATGGCGTCGTGCGTTTAGTGGGACCCAATCGGTGGTTCAACTATTAGCTCGACTATTTACTTACGTAGTCCAAAATAATTTTGTAAACATAACCTAAAATGACTGACCCTGTTGCTACTGTGGCGCCACCCTTATAGAACGCAGTTTCACGGACACTTTTTCACAACAGAGTCAGTTCTCCTTCCTTCTATTCTCCATGATTGTATCAAAGAGAATACGGCCCCTGCAGAAATAAAGCCGTCAAAACCTTATCACCATAGCAACTTAGTTTATCCCGATTCGCGGCGCTTGATAAGCATTTGTTTCACTGCACAAATGTTTCTTTCTTACTCTAATCGCCGTGGAAATTGCAATCATTAACACATTGTTGCATAACGTCGCAGCCAATCATAGATTGTTGGTGCCAAGGTTACCGACGGCGGCGACATTTGCGTTTATTTACTTTGATTTTGGATGGGATTTGCTTGTGATAACCTGAAACTTAACGTAACATGACACCTGAAGCACAATTTTCTTATATAAGGGTAATGCGATAACCTGTAGCCCGCGATATTCAAATTTCTTACAAATATCTCATGTGTGTGTCTGTGTGTGTGTTTATATGTTTGTTACTTCGTCATGCTCAAACGGGGGACCAATTTTGATATAATTTGGTATGGAGATAGGCTACTTTTTATTCCGATATTCTCACATGATCCAAACTTATACGGGTGAAACTGCGGGGCGCACCTAGTAATTACATAAAACCATAAAACGTCACATGACATCTGAAGGCCAATTTCCTTATGTTCACGCGAAATTAAAATTTCTTACGTATATTTGTGTATCGAAAAATAATCACTAGATCTCATGAAATCATGACAATTAGAATGAAAGAAAATACGATTATTCGCGGTAAACATGACGCATTAAAGAACTTAAACAAAAAATAGTAAAAAGAAAGGGTTGGGGGAAACATGCGTCACATCCACGCAAAACGGCTGTCGCTCAGCATTATATACTGCGACCCTATGTAAGACAGAGCCCCATCGCTGGTTTTCAGCGACAGCCGGCCCAAAAAGCCCAATTAAGGCCATAAAGAGTTTTATTGCTGATTCTAATGATTTTAATTTTATAAATATTTTTTTGTTGAGGCCGCTTATCATATTTAGATCAACCTAATACTGACCTGCAAATTGCAGAAACGTAAGGAAATTTGAACTTTGCGGACTACCCTGAAGCTTTCGCCTTCAAAACGTTCATAATCTAGTCGCTATCTCATCTCAGCGATAGTAAAATGCATATGTTTATATATGGTCCGGGTGGGCCGTGCCTACTCTAGAATGGTCTGGTACCCTAGGATGTTTGGGGACCTATTCGAAATTCTAAGCTGGATACTTACATAATATAACATCACACAAAAACACCCTTTCTCCGGGCCCCCGACTTATGGACTTATGGTAGTAGAAGGACCAGTGGGGTTTTGTCGGTAGGAATCCGACATAACCCCCCGTTCATCCCAGACGGAGGGTTTCCATGAGGGCATCACAATGGAAAAAAAAAAGAGAGTAGATAGAGCTAGATACACCAATGGTAAAATGTCAAAAACTTGTCAAACATAAAGAGAATTTTAAGAGTTATTTTGACTGATTAGGACTGAGATTAGAATGGAAACGTTCCTTTATATACCATAACCTATTTCCAATGCGGTAGGCAGGGGTTTGCCAGTTGGGAGCAGAAAAAAAAAAAGAAAACAAAAAGGGGTTTGCCAGTTATAAGTTTCATCATATACTTAATATGGTGCAGCGCAGACGACACACTTTTTGTGCGATCGAGTCTGTGGCGCACAAAATCTCTGCATGGCATGCAAAAAGTCCGTCGCGGATTGTACGCAGACTCAACGCACACGACGCACATCTTCGATCATTCTGTCGGCAGAACTGTAGGGACGTAGACGCTATGGAAATGCAGAGATTGCGATGTATTATTTTATACTTGAAGAACAGAAAAAGACGAAGAAATAGAGAGAGTAATATTACAGCACACTTCTTCCCACAATTTTCTTTTTAAATGTATCATGATATTTTGCCTTAGAAGTATCATAAATTGTTGGTCTGTTTTATATTTCTTGTATTAACATCGATACATCGATCTCTAGCGCCATGGTATTATACCGCGTACATTACGTCCTTCAATAACAAGTGCAGATTGTATACTAAAAGTGTGTGCCGTCTGCGTTAGCGCGCGTTGAAGCAAACGTTCTATTTTTTTCGCGCACTTTTTGTGCGGTGCGGCGCGGCGCGATCTGCCAGATTGACACGGATTTTTTGTGCGCCGGACTTTTTGCGCCTAGTATGCGTTACTGCATTTAATTGCTTAGGTTCTATTTTCACAGACTAAAAAGTGCGTCACGGATAGTCTGTCGTCTGCGCTGGGCCTATGGGTGGGATAAATCCAGAGGACTCTTGAAATAAACTATGTCAAAAATGTCACATTAACCCATAAGACGTTCACCCTGCGGATCATGAGAATCTCATTGGTCACTACTCCCTCGCTTTATTACATTTTTGGTTTCAGTAGGTACCTATCTATCAATATATATACTTAGTAGTAATAATAAAGCTGAAGAGTTTGTTTCTAACTACCGTTCAGATTTGAAAAGTTCTTTTTGCATTTGATAGCCCAGTTCTCGAAGTAGGCTAGGTATAGGCTATTTAACACCATGCTAGGATTCCTAGGAGCCGAGCAAAAAGTTAACGAAATCAGAAAGAATGGTAATAGAAAACGAAGTAATAGTGCGGGCAGGCGATGCAATGCGAGGTGAGTACTTTCACGCGGATGTAGTCGCGGGCTGAAGATAGTCTATGATAAATCTTGTGCTTTAGCTGCTCAAAGAGACAGGCTAATATATTTCTTACCGTCATGGATGTACAGACAGCACATCAAGCTACTACAATCTGTCAAATTTGTTTAGGCTCGTTTTTAGGGTTCCCTAAGCAAACGTCTTGCAATACATTCTGAGTCGGTCTACTCGTGTGGGTTTTTGGCCAGGCTTCATTGCATCTATAAATGTACCTTAGAGGTAGGTTCCTTTGGCTCCTTTTATGTAAAATCAGGGAAATTAATCGATTAGCAAAATTTGATTTCCAACTTAAATTGTTCGTAAAGTCAAATCACAACTGTCATTCTTTGACAGTTGTATATAAAATGGCTATATCACGAAAAATTGTCGTAGTGTCTCAATTTGATAATGAATTAATATCCCAGGCCTTACATATCTGTTGAAACTACAAACATTTTGTAAAGTTATCGTCAAAAAATGTTACACAAAAGGTAGTGAAGATGGAAATTAAAGGGTTACAGAACCTCCAAAAGCACAACAAAGATTCGCACCTGTCCAGATTTTTTAACAACTAGCAATCTAATTCTTCAAGTTTATCTTTTAATCAGTTTCAACTTTTAAATTATGAGAAGCAATGTTATAGCTGTTAGTGGCCATAGACAAAAAAATAGCCGTTACTTCGAACCCGGACCTGCGAGACCTCTTAATACAATGTCGATGTATAGCTACTTATTATAAGTCAACGGTGAAAGAGCTTGGAGAGCCTAGATATGTAGATAGAGCATAGATAATTATATTGACAGAATACTTATTTTTTATTGTTTGTAGGAATGATAGATAGGCAGTCGCTTCATGTAAAACACTGTTAGCAAATTAACCATATAATTATTTAAATACATAGAATATTATGAATATGTAGGCGTATCGTTGAATTACCCCTATTTTAAAACATCAGGCTAAGAAATAATAGCCGTACGGCTCGATCGATCAGGTTAAGCTATAACGCTTGCCGCGGTTGATCCGTGGATGGGTGACCTAAACATATTTTATAATAAAAGTACCAAAAAATTAGAGTATTTTATGAATAAAATCAGTCTTAATTAATCAACACGTGACAAAGTTATGACATTATTTTTAATGGCTTACTATATTTTTTTATCTCAGTCAGTTTATGTTCAGGTTAAAGTGTTGTTTTTGTCAAGTTTTATTAGGTTACTTTGAATCTGCTAAATTTCTAGATTTCACAATAAAAAATAAAAAAAATAATAATAATAAATATCAATTGATATAAGTATATCCACTTGAATATATCAGCGAAACCTGGTGAACAGTACTAAAATACTTGGTATAGTTTGGAAGCTGTTCAATGCATTTGGCGCCAATTAAATAATGCACCAATGGAATGGATGCTAGAATTGGCGCAAAATGATACTATCAATGAAGTACTTTGTACAGGAAAATGCAATAGCAAACCATTAGTTTAATTGATGTAATTGTTTATTTATAATTATTATTCCCTATGTTATGGCCTTATGGTTCACATGCTGTTTCCTTGTTTATAAGTTGTCATAATTGACTTTACAAATTATAATTAGCTGATTAATATTGTAGGAGTTGTTTATGCATGTAATCTTTAGCGCAATTTCTTAATTGGATTTATTAAGATCTTTCCTATATTATGTGGGTGATCAGTATGATCACACTAGGTAGATGAATGGATAAATGCTAATGCCCATTTATTTCTGTTATCACTACTGTTCTAAAAACGGTGAAGGAAAACATCGTGAGGAAACCGTAGAACCAAAAATTCGAACATTTGTGACATCTAACAACCCGCACTGGGCTCGCGTGGTCGATTACGGCCCACTCCCTCTCACCGAGGGGAGGCCGGTGTCCCAGCACTCCCAGCAGTGGGAACATTATAGGCTGATTAGATTATGTTATTGCCCATTAATATAAAATTAACACCTGGTCAAGATTTACTTAAAGAACGCAAAAATCACAACACTATTGTTGTTCTTGTTGTTGTCGATTGTTGTATAAGTAAGTACGTTGAGATTGCACCCAAAATAACAATATGATAGTTTTGATCGATTTCACTCTCACATTCCAAAACACAAACGCATTTCCTCACCTCTTTAATCTTATCGTCCAACTCCAATAAGCCTCTAATATTCATTACTCAGTAACCGAAGAACAGTTATCCCTAAAAATTCCACACTTTGAAGCCCTTTCCATACATATTGCAGTTACCTTTGAATTCCTTGGAGGCATGTGGTCGCACATAATTGCATAATGAGTATGTTCTCGTATGAGGACGGACCTGTATGAGTGTGTACTTGTTTGAGTACGGCTGAGTGTAAACGCGCCGAGGTGACTGATTAAGACGGATTAGCGTGTGTGAGTGGTCATGTTCGGTTGGAGGCTCGGATAGTTTTTGTTGAGTGGTTTTTCATTAATTCTTCTTTGTTTATTGCTGTAAATAGACTATGTACCAAAATAATTTTAGAAACAAGTAATAAATAGGTTCTTATTTGTACAGTAAATATAATTTTTGTTTGCTCGTATAAAAGCTTTCATATTTTGAATTCAAGTTTTCTAATTACATACTTCCCATCACTACTTTAAGTAACTAACTTATCCGATGCACTAATCAGACGTTTAATTTGTATTTCATTTACTTTCGAGAGGACAAGTGCACAATAAAACCGTGCCAAAAGTGAAGACAACAGCACTTCACCTTCAAAACATAAACACAGACTTATCCCCGCTCCTACACTCGCCTGGCGACCGTCGCCTCCGCCTCGGTCATCGACTCTAACCTTGGCATTGACTACGAAAGACAGATCTAAAACCGAACGTGTACACTACCCACTATACCTCGACACGCGGCGAAAAAAGGAACTAAAATTTAAAATGTACCGAATTTGACGTTTGTTCTGACAGTTCCCTTGACGAGCAGCGCCACCCCAACGAATCAAGTTATACTGGTCGTGATCAGTATGTAGCCGAATGAAATTGAACAATTATATAAGGAATATGTTATTATATCTGTCAGTTTATTGCCGTGGGATACTTACTTTATTTGTTTTTGATTGATTTCAAATGTGTTATTGTTTTTTTGTGTGATAAGTGACTGTGTTGTAACGCCTTGTCGGCTAATGGCTAGATAATTACTTACATTGCTTCGTTTGACTTAAAGAGGTTGGTATATAGTAATGGTAGGCGAGCAATGAATGTTGTTAATTGAAACTTAAGTAGGTACAATGCATCAGCTGATTATAATCACACGCATTCAATAGGAAATTGAAATGATGGATGAGGTTTTCGTTAAGTGATAGCAGGGCTATGAACTAGATGAGCTATCAGGTCACTAACCCCAAGTTTTTGGTTACAGACAAGCCATTTGATTCTCAGAGAAGCCTTTGGCCAACATTATTTTGTTTTAAAGCTTTCAAGACCTTCCGAACTGTTTTGTACCAGTAACACAGTCGACAAATTCTGTGAAGTGAATAAACAAAAAATAAACTTCTATTACATAGAATAATTTCAGATTTTTCACTTTGCAAACTTCGGAGATAAGGGATATTTTTTTTTTACATTTTTTATCAAAAGTCGAAAACTATGCGGCCTAAAAAAAAAAGAAAAAATGTTTAAGAATGTGCAAACTGCACTCTTTCATTATGATACCCCACATGCCCTAAAAATTCGAAGTGGGGCTACCCCACTTCGAATTTTTCAGACCCTCTTCTAGTCCCTGTTGCAAAAAATATACCTACATATATTTTTATTTCTTTCTTATTTGCAAAATAGTTGGGCAAACGTCATCTAAAACCATTTTAAATTTCAAGTTGAAAGCATTATTGGTTCTTGAGATATCCAGCTGTGACAGACAGACAGACTTAGTCTCATAAGGGTTCCGTTTTTACCATTTTGGTACGGAACCCTAAAAACCAACATTCTGACCGTTTTCAAAGAATCTCCGCCTTAAATAAATTTCATACGTAATATCTCCAACGAAAAAATGTTTAAGAATGTGCAAACTGCACTCTTTCATTATGATACCCCACATGCCCCAAAAATTCGAAGTGGGGCTACCCCACTTCGAATTTTTCAGACCCTCTTCTAGTCCCTGTTGCAAAAAATATACCTACATATATTTTTATTTCTTTCTTATTTGCAAAATAGTTGGGCAAACGTCATCTAAAACCATTTTAAATTTCAAGTTGAAAGCATTATTGGTTCTTGAGATATCCAGCTGTGACAGACAGACAGACTTAGTCTCATAAGGGTTCCGTTTTTACCATTTTGGTAGCAAGATAACATTTTAAGACACTGTCATTAACGCAATTTGCATAAATTACTTACAGTAATAACTATAATAATACGTTAGGAATTACCATAATACCATTAATTTATTATTATGTGTAAATAATCAATCTAAGTAAGATTAATCTAAGTGAGTTCATTGAACTGGGTGCTTTTTATACCAAACCGCAGTATAATCATTTAATAGTCAAGGTTTTAATTTTTTTAATATTTAAATTATGAAAGGTCACACATTATATTGGCTCCTGGCTACATAGAAAAACACGAAACGATTAATCTGTCAGGTAAAGCTGACTTTGCCGCGGTCATTTCGTAGATGGAGAGAATGTGGACGTTTCATAGATAGGACCGTTCTTACGGCCGAACCCAATTTACCTATCTATCAAATCAAATCAAATCATTTATTGGTTTGCAAACATGGGTATTTAGTACATAGATGTTTTAATATAAGAGTCCTCCATGCTCTACCGTCACATGGGCACGCAAAACATATTATTATTTAATTTACACAAATTTAAAGTTATTATAATTCACCACCACCATTGTAGTGTATCTATCACCAGTTTTGGCATACTGGAGGTAGAAAAACCTATTTATCTCTGGTTTTAACGTCCCAATAATCTATATCAGTAGCGATCTGTATGATCATAATACTGGCAGTTGTGGCTTCCATCAGTATCAGTAGATCTGTCTTTAACTGAAAAGGCTATCGAGGTATGAGGAACAGGGTGTAAAGTTCACTCATACTCTACAGAATAGGGAGGATCCTCCGACCAGACGGGTGTTGTGTTTTCATGTCGGGCCGTTGTATCTATGCTAGTTGCGCGGTAAACTCTGCTTGCGAGATGCAGGATTTTGCATGACGTCAGTATGACGCGTTGTTCGCATGTGGCGTAGATACCGCTACAAGGTTATTGCGTTCGGCCGTTAGCCCATAAATCAAGATCACTGTCAATCCTAAACTTAATGCTCTTAAAATAACTGATATCGTTTCTTAGTATAACAGGAACGCCTAACTAATAAGAAACCTGGTGATAACATCAGCCTTAAACTGTGCCACCGCAGAATAAGCTTTAAAGAAAGGGGGCTAAGCATCTGACTTTAGTGAATTCCCTACTACCTACCCTGACGGGTCATCATCACCTTTTGAAACAAGAGTGAACAAGCATCCTGTGGACACGCCCGTTCCATCGTAGATTTCATCCATAGCTTTCCACCAAGCGAGATTGAAGGCGCAACCCCATTCGTATTTTTTTTTAATTTTGACTCCTTTCTTTGAAGTGAAAACTTCTTTGGGTTGGGCGCACTTTGCGCTCTGTCTGAACGAAAGTAAACCGTCATGTTCGGTTAGGTCACGCTGAATCGGGTGTACCTTTATTCCAAGGCGATTTTCTCCTTTAGTTTTGAATGAAATTTTATGTTATTACGAACATAGTATTTCCGAACCTATAGGTTTATGTAAAGTGTCGTATTTCAACTTTGCATTCGATATTTCGTGAAAAAAAACGCCATTGAAAGTTGCCATGTGTTGACATATTAGTGCTCGTGACTACACACGGCTCCAGTCGCTCGCTGAATCGCGTACCTTTAATCAAAAGTTTTCACTTCTATCGTGTGAATAATACCCTCTTTTTAAACTGATTTACATCCGTCACCTCACACATCAAGTCCAGTTGAAAACCAGAATCCGGCACGGCACTAGTTGTCTGGCATTTTTGCTAAACTAGGCCTTTTTGGCGCAGCCGTGAGGCACACTTTCCTGCTAATTTCTTACATCGGACTTTACACTTTTTATTTGATTTTTCATTTGTTTTTATCTGGTGTATTGTGTGTCTTTTAGTCTGTGCTAAATAAATGTATTTTCTTTCTTTCTTTTTTTTCCGTGATATGCTCACTTTGATAAGTAAAAATGCTCCATAAACAACTTCTCGTTAAGTTACATAAGATTTCAGTGTTAGTTTTAATGTTAACTTTATAACTTTGTAGTTTACTAAAGGATTGTTTGAAAGTACTGTCTCTACTGTAGAATAGTGTAAACGATTGTTATGTAAATAGTTTGTTTTGTTTTTATTTCTGTTTAATGTTAGTTAGTTGTACAGACGCCAGCAGGTCAACCTACCCGAAACTGTCAGATTTTCCCAATCAACCTTGAACCTTATGCTTTAGCAAAAAAGTCGAAAATCTATTAAATAAATCTGACAGATTGTAGTAACTTGATGTGCTGGCGTCTGTACATTTACCTGGTTTTCCGAAATTTTGTTTTTTTTTTTAATTTTGTTTTGAAACATAACATAATTATTGTTTTCTGTAATATAATTGTTTATACACAATATTTTCATATAGTAATCTTAATAAACATTTAATTTATAAAATACATATTATTTGAGCCCTTTAAGTACGCACAGAAATTAAATAATTTATTTTTCAAATTGTCTTGGTACAGACGCCAGCACATCAAGCTACTACAATCTGTCAAATTTATATAAAAGATTTTCAACTTTATCGCTATAGCATAAGGTTCATAGTTGATTGGGAAAATTTGACAGTTTCGGGTAGCTTGATGTGCGACGGCTGTAGGTACATTACTTTTTTTTTTTTTTGGAAACGGCTTTGCTCTTGACAACATTAACATTACGATCCAACCCTTGCGGTACGAGTCCAGGTCGTTTCGCCACCTCTTCCTAGGCCGGCCATGGAGCCGCCGTCCATCCTCAGGCACCAACCGTGTGGAGAGTGTTGCCCAGCGGTCACTGTGCATGCGGTTGACGTGACCCGCCCAATCCCATTTCAGCTTGGCAGCCTTTTGCCTACGTCTAGGTAGGATCCCCTGCGCGCGCAGTGTGGTGTTACGTATTTTGTCAGTTCGTTTAACGCCTAAAATGCTGCGTTCCATTTTTCTTACGTAGATGCGTATAAATACGTACGTGCGTATAAATAAAATTAACAAAAGCCACCTGTCAATCGGAAGGTTTTCGTAGTAAAAATTTGCAGCGCCCCGCGGTTTCACCCGCATAAGTGTCGATCCCGCGGGAATATCGGGATAAAAATTATCCTGTGTTTTTCTAATGTATGAGGTATATTACTGTAAAGTTTCATCGAAATCCGTTCAATAGTTTTTGCGTGAAAGAGTAATAAACATACATCCTCACAATCTTTCGCATTTATAATGTTACTAGAAGCGCCCCGCGGTTTCACCCGCATAAGTGTCGATCCCGTTCGAAAGACGTGGCGCCATCTATTATCATAATAACGTTATTGTTGTTTTCCTCGGGAACAGCACCTTTTTTCGGGATGAAATGTCCTTTTCTGTACACCTGACAACGTATATGCAAAGTTTCAGGATGATCGGTTAAGTGGTTTAGGCGTGAAAAGGTAACAAACAGACAAACAAACTTACTCATCTATAATATTATATACATATAATATAATATACAGGGTTATTGGTAAAACATTAACAACCTCTAAAGAGGTCATTGTACTCATCATTATGAACAACTTTTACTATGGGACCAAACCCGAAATCGAGAAAAAAAATCAGCTGTTCCCTACATTTATGTTCGTATAACTCGTCAAAATGTAGCGAACAGCTGTTTTTTTTTCGCAATATTCGGTATCATACTAATAGTAGATAGTAAACCTGTCGATCACGTTTCGCCCGGACGTTAGGCGATCTTAATAAATCATCCTCATGTCCTTGAACAATTAACATTAAAAATTAAATAATCTATGATAATTGTCATGCATTTAATTTGCATACTTGTCTTTCTGACTCGTTCTTTTTATTGCTTCATGATTGCTTCCTTAATGGAGTCACTTTGACATTATTATGTCATGTCAATGTTTAATAAATTGGATATACTTAAAATGACACTATGAATTATAAGAAGGTTCACAGTCTGATCTGTCAAAAATAACTCTTTAACTTTCCCCCTACATTTTTGACAAGATTTCGACATTGATTTTGCGACTAGATTTTGGAAGTTTTTAATTATGGGATATGGCCTTCAGAACTTTAATGACAGCTCATGTCAAGCTGACTTTGCCTTAGTTTAGACCGGCGGTAGTTGTACAATGTACAACACATCACAATCCGCATATATTTTAGAGGAATAGAGGTTATAGAGATGAGAGAGGGGTTTGTGGGTAGGTAATAACAGCCGCACGGGTCGATCGATCAGGTTAAGCTACGGTTGCCGCGGTTAGTCCGTGGATGGGTGACCATCTTTACATACCGATACCCCTCCGTGCCTCGGAAAGCACGTTAAGCCGATGGTCCCGGCTGTCATTCGTGTGTGTGTGGATCTTTGACAGTCCTTATGGGTCGTCAGAAGCCCGAAAGTCTGACAACCAGTCTTACCAAAGGGTATCGTATTACCCAGTAACTGGGTTGTGGAGGTCAGATAGGAAGTCGCTCCATGTAAAATACTGGTATTCAGCTGCATCCGGTTAGACTGGAAGCTGACCCCAACGTAGTTGGGAAAAGGCTAGGCAGATGATGATGAGAGGTTGTAGAGGTGACTGGTGTATTTATAGTGTAGGAGATAATGTAGGTATCATAGTTTATGTTATGCTAAACTTATTCTAAATACAGTTCACAAACAATTTTTTTGTATAAGTTTCTAAAAGAATCTTTAGCTCCGCGCTAGAAGGAACTAGAAGAAATTCATTATTTACTATCAAAATATTTACATACTCGTCGTAGCAGACAACGTACCTGTTTGCTAATAAAACAGACTTTTTAAATGTTCATAAAAAATCTAGACATAGCTAATAGTGTGAGCATATAAAACATTTTGCACTATTTGTTTAATATTATTAAACAAATGGATATCATACAAATTTTTTTTTGTAATTGCCTAACACACTAACAGTAGCAATGACTTTCACTATTGACAGTTCATCAACATTCATTGCGTTATTTACGTTGTTGAGCATACAAATTTTTCGAACATATGCAGCAATGGACTAGTTATTACCTTCAGAATGATTCATATTGTGATTGATAGTGTGTTACGCAATTAAGGTGCTGCTCTGAAAATGGCCATTTGCGATTTACCGAGATGAACTGTAGCTTTCGAGAGTTATCGAGAAATTAACTGAACTGAAATGGATTTTGATCACCGATCGTGATCCAAATTAATGCCGATTGCCTCTGAGTTCTATAGCTCAAATCGTGTATAAAACAGCTGTCCAAACCCGCCATTTTTATTCATTCAACATCATTTAAAAACTGAACAACAGACTAATTTCATTTTCTTTTTTTCCAGGTACGCGCCGGTTTTCAAAAATCGAACACAGCAGAATGCATGAACACGTGCCTGTTACCCCACTTTACGTAATATGATGTGCGCACGTTCGTTTTGTTGACGAAATCGTCAATAATACCAATTACGACATTGAATTTTATAATGTAGGCGAATTCTAGTGTTTGTGTAAACAAACACTGGTGAAATACTTGATCAACATTTTTTTTGTTTTTGTATAGGCATTTTTTTAAAGCATGTACTTATTTATACTTTTTTATACTTATGCATTTGAGGTGCGTTTATTGGTAATGAAATTCTAACTTGATTGTGGCAATACAAAGTAGAAGAGTGTATTCACAAATTCTGCTTAAATATCTGAATTGGTACGCACTGGAAATAATTCCTGACTTCAGGAACCATTTTCATTATAGTGTCTATCCGCTGTTGCTAGACAGTTTACTGGTTGAAATGATAATATAAAGTACCTAAGTCTTCTCACAAGGTCCTTGTAATTATTCATCCTTATATTCCACATATGCAGGATGATAAAAGACAATATTAATGAAAATATACGATGCAGAAACATCGTAAAAGTGTGTACAATTAATGGTTTTTGTATTGTTATAGTTTTACGACAGTGAATAGCGCCATATGGCATATGTATGCATATGTAGTTATTATACGATGTTGTTAAGACAATGCAATTAATTATGAATACGTGCAACTAGCTCTGTCTTACGGCTTCATTCGCGTCTAGAATGAAATAAAGCCTTATAGGTTTACGTATAAATATTAAGCAACTTTTACACAAGCGGGGTAATTGCGTAATACATGTAATTAGGAATGCCTTTCATTTTGACAGTTCAACAACAGTTTCAGTTTAAACAACAATATTTTGTAACATTATTGTGATTTATAAAAGAGTGTTCGTGGACTTTCCTCCTCGTTCTTATCTATAGGAACCTATTAGGCCCTATTAGGACTATTAGGCCCTATTAGGAACCTATTAGGCTCTTCTCATCTCCTCTCCTCTTCGCTTTGGTGGATACCCGGACCTTACGCTTCGAAATAGGCAACTAGCTTCATCTTTCTGACTGACCGACCTCTTGACAATTGAAAAGTGCCTGTCATTTGTTTAATTGAAATAAATGCTTTGAGTTTGAGTTTGCCGGTTCAAAATTAGCTGTGCCTGCGCCTTTTTTTTTTTTTTTTTTTTGCGCATGGGATATCATCAAATGACCCCTCCCGCTCTGGGTGGAGCGGAAGGGAGTGTCAGACTCTTACTGACTAAAACCCACCCGTGTTCCTTCCTTAGCCCTTTATGTTCCGGGCCAGCGGTAACCCTTTCGGACAATCCCGCTGACCCGGCAGGCTTCGGCCTTATGGGGCCCCTCCTCGATGCTGACATCTCTTTGAGGCGCGCGTGGAACACGTACGCGCCGTCCGGCACGGGCCTGGTCCTGATCGGACGGTGAGCTACCCATTACTCTCCGCCCGCAGGCCCGCGCCTACGGTGGCCGGGAGTCGTCGCGCGGCTCTTGACGCCCGGAGCGTCTCCCGCGGCGGCTGGGACGGGAGGCTCTCTCCCTGAGCCGTCCCGCCACCTCCTTCGCTAGCATGACTGCTTTGCAGAAGGAGGTGACTGCCTCCCACTCCCTCTCGCCCCGGACCATGGCTTGCACCAGGGCCGGGCGCGAGAGGTCGCCGCTGCTGCCGATCGCCTCTACGAGGACACGGCGGTGCTCCGCCCAAGCGGGGCAGACCTCCACCGTGTGCTCCACCGTGTCCTCTGGGCGATCCTGGCAATGGTGACACCCGGGCGTTTCCTCCCGCCTGATGATGTGCAGGAACCTCCCGAAATTTCCGTGTCCGGTGAGGACCTGCGTCAGGCGGTAGGTGAGGGCGCCGTGGCGCCTCTCTAGCCACTCCTCAAAGAGGGGTCTTATCGCCGCTATCGCGGCGTGCCCTGCGCTGGGTTGCGACAGTCGTTCCTTCCATGTCGCCATGAGATCGCGCCGGAGCTCAGTCCGCTCCGCAGCGATTTGCCGCGGAAGCGGAACTTCCCCCCGGCTTAGTGCCTCCGCGCGCCACTCATACACGCGCGCGAGGACTATCGCCTCCAGATCCCATGGCGGCAGTCCGGCAATGAGGCTTGCCGCCTCGCCAGAGATCGTGCGGTAGCCCCGGATAAGCCTTATGGCTACCACCTTCTGGGGCGCGTTCAGGTAGTGGGCGGCTCGCCGCCGCAGTGAGCGCGCCCACACCGGGGCCCCGTATAGGGCCATGGACCGCACGACCCCCGCGTAAAGCCTCCGGCAGGAGGCGTTTGGCCCCCTCAGGTTGGGCAAGAGCCGCTTGAAGGCGGCCCCGGCCCGTTCCAGTTTGGGGGCCAAACGTCGGAAATGCTCGACGAAGTTCCACCGGCTGTCGAGGACGAGACCCAGGTACCTCATCGTTGTCTCGACGCCGATGTGAACCCCTCCTACCGTTAGTTGGGATCCCGATGGTGGCGCGTTCCGGGGCCCATGAAACGACATGGCCTCGGACTTGTGCAATGCCACCTCGAGACCCAACTGCCGGAATATAGTAATGCGTTTATGAATATAGTACAAAACAAATGCCTACTGCATATTTTTTGTTGCTAACTCACTTTTTCATAACAAATTAAATGTCATTGTACAGACGCCAGCACATCAAGTTACTACAATCTGTCAAATTTCTTTAATAGATTTTCAACTTTATCGCTACAGCATACGGTTCAAGGTTGATTGGGGAATTTTGACAGTTTCGGGTAGCTTGATATGCTGGCCTCTGTACTTTGGTCGTAATTGTAAATATTTAAAATAATATCAAACTCAAACTCGAAGCATATATTTCAATTAAACCATTTACAGGTACTTTTGAATTGTCAAGAAGACAGTCAGTCAGAAAATATGAAGCTAGTTGCCCATTCCAAAGCGTAGGTGTAGGTAACTAATATTTTTGTAAAAATATAATTTAAAAGAGTGTCCATGGAGTTTCTTGCCCGTTCTTCTCCATACCTACATCATTAATGTTGAATTTAAAATTATATGTGAGAACGATGTAAAAAAGACGTACACGTTAAAAGCGTCCAGAATAAGCAACTAGCAAGAAAACAACAATCCAAAAATAAAAATAAGCCGATATCTGCCGACTCATCGGCAGGGACTGATTGGCCATCAGTGTTGTTTACGAGGTCATTGTTCTGATGGGTGGGCTGAAAATTACGTTGTTTGATAAGCAAAAGTCATTGCTTAGCTTACATACTCGTAAAGTTTACGGTTAACCACGAAGACCAGTATCTTCTTCTTCGTCGTATCGATGATTCCATTTCCATATCCTGCAAGGTTAGTGTCTATGTAAGCCCGGTATGACACTAGAGAAATAGGAGGATGTCTCTTGACTTCAGTTATATGGTCTCCGTTTTCCTGGTCCGTTTTATCGGATTCCTTTGTTTTTCATCGATGGCGTATGGAGTTGTTGAGCGACTTCACATATGACACAGTATTACGGGTACGGGTCTCCTCCGTATTTACGGTACAGGTACTGTAAATACGGAGACTATGTGTGAACGGGCTGTTACTTGTTTCTGGACTCCAAATACGCCTGAGAGCAGTCAAGTGGTGGCCCAATCGGTGAAGGAAAACATCGTGAAGAAACCAACATGTCTTATAGAACCAATAATTCGAAGACATGTGACATCTACCAGCCCGCACTGGGCCCGCGTGGTAGAGCAGCCTACTTCCTCCCGAATAGAGGAGACCTGTGTCCCAGCAGTGGGAACATTATAGGCATATTTCCAAATACGTCTTTGGCCGGTCATAGGGTAACAAAGATACTGCTATCACTTTGTAGCTGCAACAATAAAATTATCCTAAGTGTCAAGCTATCGAGGCCAGCTGTTGCTGATGCTTCCTTATCAAAGCATTTTAATTGCAGTTTTTTGGGCAATGTTGATACTTAAAGTCGATAGATTAGCAGGTTGACGCTCAGTGGTCAGATATGCACTCTATCTAAAGTTAAAAAAGTGATTTTTTATAGATGCACTGGTTCTGTATGATGTTAGGACATAACTGTAAGTATAATATGACTGAATATTACTAACCGATCACAAATAGCATGCAGCAGTATTAAGGCTCCTTCAAACAGGCGCGACACGCGATAAAATCGCGCGCGACGCAAAGTACCGCAAGTCGCGCAACGAGCGGAGCGGTGCCTTTGTGTCGCGCGCGATTATATCGCGTGCCGCGCCTGTTTGTAGGAGCCTTTATTGGGCTTTCGGAAGCCGAGGGTTGGATTTAAATATGTTTTGAAGTTAATTTCTTTTTATGGTCATACATTGAATATTTTTTTAAAGTAATTACAAGTTTAATTATTTTAATTAGAATTTGACATAGGGTACTTTATAGGGTTTTTTTTTGCGGATGGGAAACCATCAAATGACCCCGTCCCGCTCTGGGTGGAGCGGAAGGGAGTGTCAGACTCTTTGACTAAAACCCACCCGTGTTCCTTTCTTAACCCTTTATGTTCCGGGCCAGCGGTAACCCTTTCGGACAATCCCTTCAGTGCAAGTTTTCATTCTTGTCGTATCACTGAACTGCAAGTTTTCATTCATACTGTATCACTGAACTGTAACTAATTTAATCGAAGTTACTTACGTGTTGTGTTGTGTGCGAATTCTAAGGAACTCTACACTACATTGTATGTCGCTTGTTGCCAGCCGGATCTAGTCTCGCAGATAATGTACAGGTCAAGCGCATAATTCAGAGGCGATGTCTATCTGAATCATGCCTATTGAAGTAGGTACTGACGCAAGCCTACATAAAATTTATAATTACTTTAAGTTCGTGGTCCAGAATCGCGTAGTGTTTTTGAGGAAGAGATAAAAATCCTGATATGATTTTGAACCTTGCTTGATTAATTAGGTCATCTTCTTGACCTGTAGGAGTGTAGGGGGTCACATGTATTTCACAAGGGGTGTGACCTATTAGGGTCCGTACCAAAATGGTAAAAACGGAACCCTTATGGTGATACTAAGTCTGTCTGTCTGTCACAGCTGGATAACTCAAGAACTAGTAATGCTATCAACTTGAAATTTGGAATAGTTTTAGATGATGTTTGCCCAACTATTTTGCACATAAGAAAGAAATAAAAATATATGTTACATATTTTTTGCAACAGGGACTGAAAGGGGGTCTGAAAAATTCGAAGTACTAGGGCATGTGGGGTATCATATGAGAGAGTGGCCGAAACTAAGTACTTCGTGTGTAGGGAGTAAACTACTAGAAAAAAGAAACATGAGGCAGAAATGATCCTAAGGTTCTGGAAAGGTGGTTCTGTCATCTGTGGGTCAGACAATAAATGCATAATTTAAGTGGTCATTTTTCGACTAAACCTTATCTATGGTTTCCTTTGCCTTGCCTTAAGGCTCCTACAAACAGGCGCGGGTTGGCAGACGTCACTTGTCTTCGAATTTTTGGTTCTAGGTCATGCCGGTTTCCTTACGATGTTTTCCTTCACCGTTTTAAGAGCAGTGGTGATGAAATAATTTACACAAAGTGAAGCGCCTGTCTGGGTTCGAATCTACGACCTACAACTCGTAAGTCGCGGCCGTTGCCACTGGGCCACCACTGCTCTTACTGCTCTATTATGGGTACACCTCTGCCTAACCCTTCTGACAAACATGTTGTGATGTTATGTTACCTTACCTATGAAGGCGTTCTCGCGTGTCTAAACCTCTATCTTTCCATTGCCAAAATCTTCTTAGGGCCTGTGCACACCACGTTTTTTAAACGCGCCGTTGACGCGCGTTTTAGAAACGTGCGTAGACAGCGCGCTTTTATTTTATTCTACGGGCTGCGTCTGACTCGCGTGCGCATCGCGTCTGTATCGCTACAAACGCGTGTCAAACGGCGTGTTTAAAAAACGTGGTGAATACAGGCCCTTACTTGAATGTCAGTGCTCAATGTCTAGAGATATGTATCTCGAACCCGTTACCTTTGACACGAGATACAGTACAATAAAAGTAGTCTACTGGCTTATCGGACCCCATGGTGCTTCTATGAAATCTTTGATAGATGCTTGAATTGTATTTGGATGGGTGTGGTGAACTTACGAACGTAGTGTCCGGAGTCCGGCGTCAAGAAGCCTGCTGTGTTTCGTCGAAGCGTGGGAGTTCCAGTACCTTAGGCATCTTCTGGGCACGCTTGTTGCACCTCATCCATCGCTTTCCACCAGGCGTGATCGAGGCCAAGAGCGGGCCCATTCAGCAATCTATCTTCTTATATTTATATATATTGTATATATATATATATAAAATGATAAACTGACTGATTGTTGATATATCAACGCACAGTCTAAACCGCTGCTCCTAGAGACATGAAATTTGGAGGGTGTGTTCTTTGTGAAGAGTAGGTATCCACTAAGAAAGGGTTTTTCGAAATTCCACCCCTAAGAGGGTGAAATTTCACGCAGACGAAGTCGCGGGCAGAAGCTAGTAAAAAATAAAAATAAAGTATTTATAAAAAAAATAGGCACTAATTTTTATCTTTGCATGGCAGCACAAAACTTGATTCGCCGAAATATTTCGGTCAAGCGTGTATCGGAGCGGGGCCGGGGTTAATTACTTGAACTGTTCCGGTTAAGATATCGTATCGGTAACATTTGCGACCACTGTTCTTTTTTTCTTTTTTGGCCCCTACGGTCCTTTAATTAACGATGACCGAGGACAAGTTTCACTTGGGGAATGCTGCTGGAAGTCTTTAGATAATGATGCCGGTTGGTGATATAAGTTAAGTGTTGAATAGCGTGTTATTTGAGAGATGACTGATCTTAAGAATTTTGCTGTTGAATGTGATGAAGACAGGTTGTGATGCAAAAGACAGGGAGGATTTGTCAGCATATTTGTATGAAGAAGTATTTATGTGTGATATACAGCTTTCTCCTAACGAAGAGACGGATCAAATCTTTTCAAGACATTCACTAAAGATTTCTGATTTTTTTAGTTTATATTTTCTAGCTTCCGCCCACGGCTTCACCCGCGAGGTATGTCGATAAAAATTATCCTATGTCCTTCCCCGGGATGCAATCTATCTCTCTGCCAAATTTTATCGAAATCCGTTCAGTGGTTTAGGCGTGAAAAGGTAACATACAGACAGACAGAGTTACTTTCGAATTTATAATATTAAGTATGGATGAAATGCTGTTCGGCAATCGCATCACTCACAATTTCCTGGAAAATTTCCTTTTTTCTATGGGACTTCTGTATGAGCCTAAGACTACATATAACAGCTCACCATTCAAACGAAGGATGTGCAAAATTCTTTTTAGGGTTCCGTACCCAAAGGGTAAACGGGACCCTATTACTAAGACTTCGCTGTCTGTCCGTTCGTCTGTCTGTCCGTCCGTCCGTCTGTCTGTCTCCAGGCGTGTCTCAAGAACCGCGATAACTAGTCAGTTGAAATTTTTCGACTCGCACTTGGCCAGTTTTTTGTTATGTTTACGGTCATGGAAATGTTAGCAGGAAACAAAATATCGGGAGAATTTGGACAGAACAACGTATTTCGGTTTAGCAAGTTTAAGTAAAATGGGATATAATCGTCCATTATATTAAACTTGATATGACTCCAATCAAATCTGACGCATCTATTGGCGCCATATGAAATTTGACCCATGCGATAAGGATAAAAAGCTCGTGGTAGGTACGGTACCAGCAAGTACCAACATATGCCCATAGTTAATTCTATACCTAAATCGCATGAATCACTTAATCACTACACTAAAAGCATTATCTGTTTACAATTCCACTCATGCGCATGAGAAATGTCACTTCGCGATTCAAATATAGAATTTGTAATTCGTCATCTGTCGGGGAATTCGGAAATGGAACACATTTTTCAGTCTTAAGTATGTTTGTCCGTATGTCTGTTAGTACACTCGTTAGTCATCATTTGTTTTTAGAAGTTTTCAGCAACTGAAAACACATTTGAGAGATGGGTTTGCCAACCTTACGATTTGAAGGAGAGAAATATGATATCGGTCACACCCATTTCACCGTTAGGAGCGGTAAAAGCTTCTACGCATTTCATAACGCCTCCAAGAAATAGAATCCGAAAACCGTTAGTTTGTAGTTAAGTAGGTACATTAAAAAAAACCCCGTGATAAACTATTTAAATTACATACCTACAAATTTGTACGGAACCCTCGGTGCGCGAGTCCGACTCGCTCTTGGCCGGTTTTTTTTATATCCCATAACTCCAGGGTTATATTCTATAAGTAAGAATAATTCAAAAAGTCCTGTGGTCCAAAAATGCATAGTTCCGAAGATATCATGGATCTAAGTTTCATTGATAATCATAAATACTAGTAAATTCATTTTCATTCAAACCAATCATTCATATTTAAAGTTAAGAAGATGCGACGTTGTCATATTTCACGTAAGGGTGTTTTACATTATACCAGGTGCTTTAAATGTCAACAGTATGGACATGCTGCAAAGATTTATCGGGAGGCTACCTATACGTGTGGACATTGTGGGGAACAAGGTCATCAGGCGAATAAGTGCACTAAACATGCTGAACCGTCACATTGTGCAACATGCTTAGCGATTTAAAAAAACCGAGCAAATACAAAACAGGCGATCAAGAATGCCTCTCAAAGAAAATAGCTGAGATATAAAGGGTTATTGGTTTAACATTAACAACCTCTTAAGAGGTCATTGTACTCATCATTATGAACAACTTTTACGATGGGACCAAACCTGAAACCGCGAAAAAAAAAATCAGCTGTTCCCTACATTTTGACGAGATAAACGAACATAAATGTAGAGAACAGCAGATTTTTTTTTTCGCGATTTCAGGTTTGGTCCCATAGTTAAAGTTGTTCATAGTGATGAATACAATGTTTTACCAATAACCCTGTAATACATCAATTCTATCATCACACTAATATTATAAAGGCGAAAGTTTGTGAGTGTGTGTGTGTGTGGGGGTGTGTTTATATATGTTTGTTACTTCTTCACGCTCAAACGGCTGGACCAATTTGGATAAAATTTACTGACTGACTTATGACACCCTGGATTAACATACAAGCTACTTTTCATCCCGAAATTCCCACGGGATCGACATTTACGCGGGTGAAACCACGGGGCGCAGCTAGTAGATTATAATGACGTCGCGTAAGACCGCTAATGTTTACTTATAAGCTTTTTTACCTTTTTGTTATTTTGTCTTTTACTAGTTATAATCCGTAAATTTAATTTTAGTTTTTATTAGTTATTTACAATTTATATTATAAGTAAACATGCAATCTTAACATTTTGTTGACACGACAAATTTTTCTGTATGAAAAAGTAAACGCGACCTTATTAAAAATGTAAAATTGCAGAAATCATAATAGAATATGGTTGCAAAAATGTATTACTAGCATGCAAAAAATAGTATACATACTATTTTGCTCAATTTGAATAAAACCATGATTATAGTAGATAAATTATTTGGGTCTCCCTTGTTTTGCCGAAAAGATTTTGCCAAATTATCACTTCCCAAACAATTTTCCGCATAATTTCATTTGCCAAATTATTACTAAGCAAAAAATCTCTTCACAAATAATTGTAACCCAAACCTAATGTTTGGCAAGTGAACGTTTAAACAATAACTTGTTTACCAACTAGTACTTTTACCAATTTTTATTTAGTCGAATATTTCAGTTGGAATAACTCATTTTACGCAAAATTACATTTGCCAAATATTTAGTATCGTCAGTTTTCGCAGTTTTAAGGCAGCCATTTCAAGCATAAGATCTAACTTTGAAGACGTTTTATTACAAGGGTGTTTTTCCACTTGGGACAAATTCTAAACAGGTAATAATAATATTAAGTATTCTGGTAGTATTTTTTGAAATAATTAATCTCGTCTAACTAGTTCAGTTTCGGGTAGACTTTTTTTCCATTTTTTTTTTCTATATAATCTAGTCGTTTCTGGCACTCGCCGGCCGCTGCCGCGGTACCGCTCGCTTCGCTCGCTCGGCTCGTGCGTAGGAGGTCACAGTTTTAACCTAACCTAACCTAAGCATTTTTTTTTTTATAATTAACCTCGTAACTAATTCGGTTCTCGATAATGTCCATTGCAAAAAATTAAAATAGTAAGTTACAAATATTTTGTATTAAATAAATGATTATTTTAAAATAAAATTGCATTTTTTAATTATTTAATTAACAAAAAAAAAATTCTCAAAAAATCTTATTTATGCCTTTATATTTTTTGTTATAAAAAATCGTTTGACCAAACGTTTATTGTCTAAAGATTGTTTGCCGTAATAAATCATTTGATTAAAGACCAAATGCCTAAATGACATTATCCTTAATAATATTCTGCCAAGTAAAAATTCGACCAAATGAAAATGTGCATACTAAAATTATTCCAAACATTGCATTGGTATAATAAAAGGTTGCGAAAATTTGTTTGGGTAGTGAAATTTTGGCAAAATCTTTTCGGCAAAACGGCAGGCTCCCAAATTATTTACTACTAGCTTCTGCCCGCGACTTCGTCCGCGTGAAATTTCTTGTACCCCCACCCCGTCGCAACACTTCGTATTCGCTTAGCGTTCATTCTGAATTTTTTCTATTTTGTAAATATTTATGTGAATCAATTATTTCAATAATTTCAACATTAAAAAATAATTCATATGCCAGTTGATTCTTTACTAGAGTCTCATCCTGGAGTTATGGGATATAAAAGAAAAACACCTTGTATATCTAGTAGGACAATATGTACCTACAGGGTTATTGGTAAAACATTAACAACCTCTTAAGAGGTCATTGTACTCATCATTATGAACAACTTTTACCTACTATGGGACCGAACCTGAAATCCCGAAAAAAATATCTGCTGTTCCCTACATTTTGACGAGTTATACGAACATAAATGTAGGAAACAGCTGATTTTTTTGAGAGACTTCTTTTTTTTCCTATCTATGCATACTAACTACCCACATTTCCTCGCCCACCAACTATGAAGGAAACAGTATTTGTTTACACCGCAAGTTTAACTACTGGCGTTAGTCTAAAACAAACGGCTATTCCATCGTTTTATTGTCCATACACCATAGGTTTACTATCAAATTGAACCATATCATGCGTGCGACCTTTTTATAGATTTATCTGCTGGTTGTGATCGGAAATAGGGCTGGCGAAGAAAGCTGTCAGAGCCATATACAATCTACGTCGCCGTGAATCTCATATGGAACTATTTAACCAAGGTACCGTCATGATGTGTTGATGGCAATCTAACTGGACTCGGCCCAGAATTCGGCTATGTGTTTGGCGCCATCACTATCCATCAGTTCCTGAAACAGGCTGCTGACAGGACACGTAGGACATGATATTAAGTTACCCATCGTTTTCATAATCTTATTATGCTGAACATTGCCTACATGACTTTTGAAATGGCTTTTCGTGAAAAAATAACGACAGTTTTGCTTAATCTTTTATTCAATTGATAATGAGTTTATTTAAAAGCTTAGGAACTTACTTCGTGCAAGTGGCAACGGTGGTTTCTAAGATGGGTATTTTATTCAATAATCAAGATTTTTTACAATGTAAATCATTTAATATATTTATTTATATATACTTTATTGTACTCCAGAAAATATATAAGAAAAAATGGAACAATCATCATCCCAACCTTTAAGTACTCAACTTTATTGGGGTCAGCTTCCAGTCTAACTAGATGCAGCTGAATGCAAATATTTTACATGGAGCGCCTATCTGACCTCCACAAGACAGTTAAAATGTGTGGCTATATATAATATGTTATGTCGCGATAGGTAGGTACCCCTTACTAAGACTTCGGGATTCTAACGATCCGCAACGACTGTCAAAGTCTATGAAGGACAGCCGGGACCAAAGTTTTCAGGTGCTTTTCGAGGCATCCATACAAAATTATTATAAATGCAAAAGTAACTGTATGTCTGTATGTTACCTTTTCACGCCTAAACCACTGAATGGATTTCGATAAAATTTGGCAGAGAGATAGATTGCATCCCGGGGAAGGACATAGGATAGTTTTTATCCCGATATTACCACGGGATCGACACTTATGCGGGTGAAACCGCGGGGCGTTGCTAGTTTTAATATAAATGTTATAATCAAATATTTCTTTGCAATATTTTAATGAGTACACTTAACGATTACGTCATCATTCTTATTAACGGTATATGTTCAAAGCGATCGATCTCGGCGAACTTAATAATCATATTTATACTAGAATCAACATAATCGATAAAAACTCGGTTTCACTTGACACTTTGTCCTAGTTGCAGCAGTGATACTACATAGGTAGTGTAGGTGTACATTATACATTGAATCTCAGAAGGTGCATTCTATGTATTTTTTCCCATACAGCTGACCGGCAAACGTTCGTAGAGCTTGTCCACTCTGACATGACGCGCCCTACTACCGCATTTACCGTCGGTAGTGTACGTTATACTTAAGTAGTGGGGCGCGTCATTTCAGAGTGGACAAGCTATACCGCCATAGATATTCTTTCGTGAATTTTCACATGTTTATTTATTTCTGAATGGGCCAAAATATCGCCTGATGGCAATATGTTTGTTTGTTTTATTAGTTAATTCTGCTATACGAACATAAATGTAGGGAGCAGTTGATTTTGCGAAAGCTGTGTTGATTTAAATAACATAGGTACGAGTACAAAGTGAACTGTCATAGTTTGTGCATTTCCTGAACACATGCAACGTGGGCTAAACATATGTATCTACGTATTTCATCGAATTCTCGAATGATACATATTTATCTCATTTAATATTATTCAAGACTAGCTTCTGCCCGTGACTTCGTCCGCGGAATTTTTTTTGTCCCCCGTCCCACCCCGTCGCATTGCATCGCCTCATTTTCTCCCTCACTTTTTTCTTTTTGCTCGGCTCTTGTGGGTCCTACCGTGATGTTAAATATATCCCTATAATAGCCTATAGCCTTTTCCTCAGGGTTTGGGCCATCAAATGCAAAAAAAATATTCAAATCCGCCTGGTATTTCCAGAGATGAGCGCGTTCAAACAAATAATAACAGCCGCACAGGTCGAACGATCAGGTTAAGGCTACGCTTGCCGATTATTCTACAAGCAACATACTAAAACACTACTGTTTCAATTTTTTAGTCCAAACAATAGATTTTTTTAAATTAAATAATTGCTTCATATTTTGCAATAAATTACCAGCGTTGTGTCATCGCGCTTCTCTTTCTTTTCTATGCAGTCCGACAGTGACCGCGCTTTAGGTCATGTAAGTCCCTTAAACGTTGCACGCACTGGATCTTCTGCTCCTTCTCTGCTCGCCTACCCAGGTATGTTGCAACACATTATCTAGGTACGTCCGGTGTATAGTTGCTTAGCCACCTACTGATTTATTTACTACCTATATGTATATCGTCCATGTTTACGATGCGATAATTTGAGTAAACATCCATTTTGTTAATCGAATGAATTTTTGTCTGCGTGTGGCTCGTAAAGTACCTTCTTAAATAATAAATAGTTTATTATAATAAATAGTTTATTTGATAATCTTAAACGTACAAAAACTTACCTATTTATGAATGAAATTGGATTTTTATGACGTGAGTTTATTAATAACGTGATTTTCTTGCTATATTACCTACTTTAGATTTTTATTAGAAAGCTGTGCCCGAGACTTCGATCGTGTTCAAGTCGGAAAACAAATTGTTTTGTTCTGCCAGAATCGCGTCGCATCGTCGCGTCGCGTCTGTCTGCGCCTTTATGGGTGTGTTTTGAATGATTTGATGATTACATAACTAACTCGGACTTTTTTAGGGTTCCGTACCCCTATTACTAAGACTTCGCTGTCTGTCCGTCGGTCCGTCCGTCCGTCTGTCTGTCATCAGACTGTATCTCAAGAACCGCGATAGCTACAGTTGAAATTTTAACAAATGATGTATTTCTGTTGCCGCTATAACAACAAAATAATACTAAATAAAATAAATATGTAAGGGCGGTTCCCATACAACAAACGCGTTGTTTTCGCTGTTTTTGCCTTGTGGTACGGAACCCTTTGCGTGCGAGTCCTATTCGCACTTGGCCTGTTTTTTATTTTTTTGCTTTTATGCACGGTACGGACGTATTATAGGTAAATGATGGCGCAGCAAGTGGCGCCGTCTATTTTTATTGCGAAGATACTAGGAACCACCGAATAGGTCGGATAAGTGTGACACTGGCTGATTTCTGCACTCTAGCCTTGCATCTATGATTCACATCTCAGTCTCAATCTGACAAAAATACCTCTAATTTCCCTACATTTACTCGTATGATAAGTTTTTGACATTCATTGTCGCTGAGATGAGATTGCTACCTACTAGATTTTGAGCGTTTTTAAATAGGGGAACTGATATTGCTACTAGATTTTGAGCGTTTTTAAATAGGGGAATTGATATTGCTACTAGATTTTCAGCGTTTTTAAATACCCCAACTGATATTGCTACTAGATTTTGAGCGTTTTTAAATAGGGGAATTGATAGTGCTACTAGATTTTGAGCGTTTTTAAATAGGGGAATTGATATTGCTACTAGATTTTTAGCGTTTTTAAATAGGGGAACTGATATTGCTACTAGATTTTGAGCGTTTTTACCGACTTCACAAAAAGGAGGAGGTACTATGTTCGGGTGTTTGTATGTTTTTTTTTTTTTTTTTTTTTTTTTGTATGTTTGTTCATCGAATACTCCGCCAATTGTCGACGGATTTTCAAAATTCTTTTTTTGTTCGAAAGTAGATAGTTCTGAGGTGGTCCCATTGTCACCAAGTTAGGATCTGATGATGGGATCTTAGAGAAATCGAGGGCAACCCTCAAATTTTATAGGCTTACTTATTGTTTTTCGCATATTTTATGAAGTATCTTGTGTATTTGTGTATGGTTGTCACCATCTCAGGTAGCTGGGCTGATGATGGAAGGTACAACTCCTTAACAGTTAGAAGTTACTCGAACAGGCAAGGACTGTTATAGTAAATTGTTTTGATGTTTCACATTTGGTCTCATGATCATCAAGTCATGACCTGATGCTGCAGTCAAGATAGTCTGCAGAGTACCTAACTCCTCAACAACTAACAGCAGATATATCGTGTTTAGGCTCATTGAAAAGGGCTCGATGTGTGGATAAACGTACTGTTACTGAGGAACACTGAAGACCTGATGCTGAAGCCAGGAGCATCAGAAAAAGTACAAACCTTGAAATTACAGCACCGTAGTCGTGTTTGGGCTCATTTTAAACAGGACTAATTTTAAGTTCAATGCAATGTTGACATAAGTCTGGCCTGATGCTGCAGCCAGGATTATCAGCATCTAATCTAAAAACTAATAAAAGGAGAACTCCTCAACAATTAACGTCCCTGCATCGAGAAAAGGAATATTTTATAAAAAGGCGATGGGCAAGTTGACATTAGGCTATTTTAACTTAGATAAATTATAAATAGACCCACTAAAAAGCGAGAAATAAAAACTTTTTAACAAAAAAAAAACCGACTTCCAAAAAAAACTACAAACTGAAAAATAACTTTAATTTCGGAAGTCGGTGGCAAAAACTAAAATACTCATCCCTAAGACACCGACTTCCGAAATTAAAGTTATTTTTCAGTTTGTAGTGTTTTTTTTGGAAGTCGGTTTTTTTTTTGTTATTAAATAGGGGAATTGATAGTGCTACTAGATTTTGAGCGTTTTTAAATAGGGGAATTGATAAATAAATGATAAATGATAAATGATAAATGATTTTATTTCTGTAAGTAGGTTTGTACAAACACTTTTACACGTCAATCATATTTTTTTTTAAACTAGATGAGGTCGGCGTTTCCTAACTGACTATTCTGAGAAGAAAGGCCGAAACAAACTCAGAAGTCACAGTCTCTTTTAAAGTCCAGACAAAATCTTGGTCAGATCGTGTGAAGACCATGTAGATTGGTGTCTGAAATGGTCTTTTGAGGAAAGAACCACACAGATTGAGCGGACCTGTCCAATCAGTGCACGCATTTGTCAAAAATCGTGCAGCTCAACTCAGAACTTGAGGAGCTCAACGATTCGACGAACAATACCAAAGACAGGACATTTGGGTAGGCCGCATAAACTACTCAAACTGCCAGATCATAATTAAAACTAAGAAGGAAAAAAGAAATGACCCACATGGTCCTCACATTCACAATAATTAAATAAAAAAAAAATAATAAAAATTACTTACAAAGTAAATATTCATGTCAATGTCTAAATAAAATTCATCAATGTCAATGTGTATATAAAAAATCCGGACATAATCTTTGAGGACCATGTAGATTAGTGTCTGAAATGGTCTTTTGAGGAAAGAACCACACAGATTGAGCGGACCTGTCCAGTCAGTGCACGCATTTGTCAGTAACCGTGCAGCTCAACTCAGAACTTAAGGAGCTCAACGATTCGACGAACAATACCAAAGACAGGACATTTGGGTAGGCCGCATAAACTACTCAAACTGCCAGATCATGATTAAAACGAAGAGAGAAAAAACAAAAAATTACCCACATAGTCCTCACATTCACAATAATTAAAATCATATAATACTTTATACAGTAAATGTACATGTCATTATTTAAGTAAATAGATACTTAAAAAAAAAAAAAAAAAAATTATTAAAGTGTAAAATAGCAAAAATAAAAACAACAATCTAAACCTATTGGAGCAGCTCAATCCCAAGCCTTTTTGTCCTCAATATAGTCTTTTACAGTATAATAGGCTTTCTGACATAGTTTTCGCTTTATAAAAGATTTGAATTTATTAAGGCTTAGTTCTTGAATGTGGCTAGGAAGTTTATTATAAAAACGTATACATTGGCATCTAAACGAGCCACCTATTTTTTTGAGCCTTGTTGTAGGAACAACAAATTTGTGTTTGTTCCTAGTATTTATGTTATGGATATCACTGTATTTTTTAAACAGATTAATATTTTTATGTGCATACAAAAGATTATCATAAATGTACTGAGAAGGCACAGTCATTATATTAATCTCTTTAAATTTGTCTCTGAGGGAGTGTCTGGGACTTAATTTATAAATGGAACGAATTGCCCTTTTTTGTAAAATAAAAATTGTCTGAATATCGGCGGCATTTCCCCACAACAGAATACCGTACGACATCACACTATGAAAATAACTAAAGTATACTAAACGGGCTGTCTCTAAATCAGTTAAATCACGAATTTTCCTAACGGCGTATGCTGCAGAGCTAAGCTTTTTTGACAATTTATCTATATGGGGGCCCCATTGAAGCTTGGCATCCAACGTTATGCCTAGGAATACTGTGGTATCTTCAGGTTTCAACTCTTCATCCTTAATGAGAACACTAGTTTCTACTTGTCTAACGTGGGGTATGGTAAACTTAATACATTTAGTTTTTTTTCCGTTAAGAAGTAGGTTATTGACATTAAACCAGTTAACTACTTTTGCAAGGGCGTTATTTACATTGTCAGTAACCAGCTGCTGACGTTTGAGTTTAAATAAAAGTGAAGTGTCATCTGCAAACAACACTATATCATGTTCATCCCTTATGAGGTAAGGCAAGTCATTTATATAAATAATAAATAAAAATGGGCCGAGAATTGAGCCCTGGGGGACCCCCATTCTTACTACAGATCCGGGTGACCTTTTTCCGTTAACATCAACTCTCTGAATCCTATCACTCAAGTAAGAAGTAAGAAGATCCAGAGAGGCGTTCCGGATTCCGTAGTGGTGCAGTTTCCTGATTAATGTTTCATGAAGAACACAATCGAATGCCTTGGACAAATCGCAAAAGATGCCCAAAGCATCGCATTTGTCCTCCCATGCATTATAAATATGTCCTAAAAGTTCAACTCCTGCATCGGTAGTCGAACGACCCCTTGTAAATCCGAACTGTTTGTTATGTAGTAATTTATTATTGTTAAAAAATCTTTGCAATTGATTTAAAATAAGTTTTTCAAAAATTTTACTAAAGGTAGGTAGTACTGAAATAGGTCTATAATTAGTAGGGTCTGATGTACTACCCGATTTAAACAACGGTATTATTTTACTGTTTTTCATAAGATCAGGAAACTCACCACGGTCAATACAATTATTAAATATAACAGCTAAAGTAGGTGCTACAATGTCTATAATCGACTTAGCAACATCCACAGAATTACCCCATAGATCTGCGGTCTTTTTAACATTTAACGTGTGAAAAGTTTTAATTATATCTTTACAGGTTACATATTGGAAGTGAAATTCAGAATCGCAAACTGGAACGTTTTCTTTAAGTAAAGACTCTGCAGCAATGGGTGATGAGTTAAGAGATTTAGTAGTTGATACGGGAATCTCTGCAAAGAAATTTTCAAAGGCCGCGGCGACTTGACAATCTGATTTAATTATATTGTCATCAATAACAAGGCTGTAGTCACTACTTCGGGTGCATGACCTTCCCGTTTCGCTATTAATGACATTCCAAGTCGTTTTAATAATGTTACTACTATTTTTAATTTTTGAACTCAAATAACGTGACTTGGCAATGCTACAAACTTTTTTAAATATTTTAGAATAATTCTTAACATATAAATTAAATTCAGAAGTGTTTATACAAATCCGTTCTTCATATAATTCATAAAGTCGTTTTCTACTTTTATGTATACCAATGGTGGCCCAGTCACTGAAGGAAGCAATACTATTAACCGATAATGTTTTTGGAATAAATGTGTTATCAAATTGTGTGCAATACATATTAAAAAAATCATTATATTGTTGATTAGGGTCATCATTAGTGAACAAAAGTGGTAATTTACCCATGAGTTTAGTTTTAAATGTTTCCAAGCGATTAGTTGTTTTTGGATTAACAGTGATATCTTTTTTAGTAACTTTTTTGTTTTTATTTGGAATAGTGATTAATTGTCCACAATGATCTGAGTCTATTAGGTTAATAATGTCTTTGTGGGTTGGTATAACATCTGTATAAATGTTATCTAGGCATGTGGCACTAGTAGGAGTTATTCTAGTGGGCTCCAAAAATTGGTTTGCAAGATTGTATGACTGAAACAAACTTATAATTTTAGTACTTAACCCAGAATTTTCTAACAAATTAACATTAAAATCACCACAAATGATGATGGACTTGTTTGTATTACAGATTTTGTGCAACACTTCATCCATAACTTTTTCAAAACAATCATACAATCCTGAAGGAGGTCTGTACACACTTAATATAATGAACTGCTCCAATTCTATACAGGCTATTTCAATTGTCCGTTCAACAGAGAGGCTCACAATATCCTTTCGGTCTTTAAACTTAAGCTGGTTATTTATTAAAATTAATGAGCCACCATGTATAGCATTTACTCTGCTGAATGAACTACCAACCTGGTGATTACTAAAATTGAACATGAACTGGTGACTTTTAAGCCAATGTTCTGTCATACAAAGAATATCTATATTGTAACAATTCAGGAATAATTCTACTTCTAAGTCTTTGTTTGAAAAACCTTGAATATTTTGATGCACCAGATTGATACTATTTAATTTTTTTACACTTTCATTTGACTTATTTACATTTTTGCAAGAGGTTGCCTCTATTGTCTTAAATTCTAATTTAAATGATTAATGTCAATAATTTCAACCAAATTATTACCAGAGTAATTTAAAAAGTCATTGCATTGCTCAATAGGAGCAATTTGTTTAGCCAAATGTTTGGCTGAAATAGAAAAAAAATATGATAGCGACACAGCTATCTGTCTTTTTTGATAGTTAGAAAGATAGTACATAACAATATTATATCTATCTTTTGTCAAATATAAATTATTACCAACATAATAGTTAGTATCAATTAACTGGAATAAGTTATCATTATATGTCAAATTGTGCAATGTCATGTTTATATCAAATCTTAAGTTATTTTCTTCCTGTGGCAAACTGTTACTGTAAGGTAATGTAAACAAAACAATTTTTCTTAAGCTAAGGTTGCACAATGTTCTATGATATTGGAGCAATTCTCCTTTATTTAAATTACCCCTATTTCCCATAAATATTAATAAAGTTGTTTCCTGTTTAAAGTTACATTTAACAATTGCTTTCATAATATCAAATAAAGAACAACCAGGCATACAGTAATTTATTATTGAGTGTCCCGGATATTCATCTGTCAACAAGTGACCTAACTCCTTTCCAATCTCATCACAAAATAATATAATATCATGATTTACAATTTCTTTAGATGGTATAATGGTACTATCAACAGAGGGAATTGCCAAATCAACACAAGGCTGCGGTAATGTGGTATTGCATGCCGATAATGAATGGTCTGGTGTAGGTACATTGGATGGTGTTTGACAGCGCTCACAGCTGTTCGTTTGTGAGTTCACCAGCTCATTCATTGCCAACACATATTCCCTCATTAGATCTTCAGAGGTATTATATTTGTTAGTCATTGATCTTAGTTTCTCCTGCAGCTGGTCAAGTTGAGATTGCAAGTCCTGTGTGTCAATGTTGTATTTCCTAGTACTTTGCTCCAGATTAAAAGAATACATATCTAGCTGTTTAAGTAGATTTAACCTTTCCCTATTAAGTTTAACATTTTTAATAAAGAACTTTTGTCTTTTTACCATTTTTTGGGTTTTAACAATGTATTTATTAATTTTGATGTACTTTTTAAGTTTATTTTTACTAGTGACTACCCTCACTGAATTACATGATTTTGATTCATCATCACCTGTCAAATCAATAGTGGGGTTTATGGCAGAAACCATTGACGGGGCAATAGACACCAACTCATTGAACAGACTTTGATTCAGCGAGGCGGTGATGTTAAGGTTTGTAGTCTCAAGTTGTGTAATCTGACTTTGAGCCTCATGTAGCTGCTGTTGTAATAAGTGTTTGTGGCTAAGAGCTTGTTCATACTCTACGCTACACTGGCTGAACCCGTCCACAACAAGCTGAAGTCTATCCCGTTCTTCTATGGCATCAGTGTATTGAGTATATATCTGAGCCATTTCAATTTTTAACTTCCTATTCTTTTCATGGGCATCAAAGAGCACCCTTTCATTGTCATCTATTTCCTTAATTAGTTGGTCACAGGACTCCTTTGACGCCTTTAAAGCGCTCAAAGCCTCATTGAGTTTGGACTCTTCGAGGCGAGCACGGGCGCTGCGAGTCATAATCATGATTAAAAGTAAGGAAGCGATGCGACAAGAAATAAGAATAGAGAAGGTTGTTGTGGCAGCAGTTGAAAAGGTGATTAGTTTAAAAGTAAAATATATAAGTCAATGGGAAAAATGAAATTTAGATGTAAATAAAAGGAGTTCTGTCACCAAACCTAAGTAAGGTTATGTTTACGTTCAAAGGTCATTGGCATCAAGTAGCCTTACTAAAAGTGAACAAAGTAGGTAATTGCTGGTGTAATTGAACTAATTGTAGTACGTAAACTAACTAATAGCAAGTAAAATATAAAGTATTGTACCTGATATCAAGATGACAATGCAAGTTTCCTTGTGCCGGCAACTGTCACCGATTTACATTGAATTATGTACACTTAATTTGCACTAGCTATGTGAATCTAACACAAAATACACATTATTATCATAATTACTTGAAGAGTAATTGGAAAATAGGCCTAAAAAACAATGAAATATAATATTTAAGAAAAAAATTTCGAGAACAAATTCTAAACAGCTGTTAGCTGTAGTGTTGCCACAGGAGAAAAAATTGATATTGCTACTATATTTTTAGCTAATTGCTACTAGATTTTGAGCGTTTTTAAATAGGGGAATTGATAGTGCTACTAGATTTTGAGCGTTTTTAAATAGGGGAATTGATATTGCTACTAGATTTTTAGCGTTTTTAAATAGGGGAACTGATATTGCTACTAGATTTTGAGCGTTTTTAAATAGGGGAATTGATAGTGCTACTAGATTTTGAGCGTTTTTAAATAGGGGAATTGATATTGCTACTAGATTTTTAGCGTTTTTAAATAGGGGAATTGATATTGCTACTAGATTTTTTGAGCATTTTTAAATAAGGGAATTGATTTGAGCGTTTTTAAATAGGGGAATTGATATTGCTAGGTACTAGATTTTGAGCGTTTTTAAATAGGGGAATTGATATTGCTACTAGATTTTGAGCGTTTTTAAATAGGGGAATTGATATTGCTACTAGATTTTAGCGTTTTTAAATAGGGGAATTGATATTCCTACTAGATTTTTAGCGTTTTTAAATAGGGGAATTGATATTGCTACTAGATTTTGAGCGTTTTTATGTACGGGAATTGGCTTCTGGTGACAGACGATGTCAGGGCAGCAGATGTAGGTACTAAGTCCACGATGAACAGCTATAATACGGCACAATCCTCAGGATATGAAGCTGCTGAACCAATTATACGATGACCACTTCTGGTAAAGGCTATCCCGTGCCGTTATACATACATATAGTGGTCGTAGCATTCCTATTCAGATTCTTTTAAAATAATCAAATGCACAAACCACAAAATGAACACCAAGCCACTTCACCGAGGGGTGAAAAAAACCGTTATCGTAAACAACTGCCATTACAGACTTCATCGTAATTTCACACTTCGACAATAGATTCAAATGATCTACTCAAACACAAATTTTCCCCGACCCTCAAATGCGTATATTTTTTTTAAAAGAAAGAACGTCTTTCAACCGTTTTTATCAAGGAGTTCCAAACACGAACTCGCACACAGGGTGTAACTAACAATTATTTTGTGTGAAAATCATAACATTATACTGTGTGCTACCGAGAAAAATATTAGCTTTGGAACCGAGCGAGTTTATAGAGACCGTTTCGGATATTTGTGATATTGTAAAACAAGGTTTTATTTCGCTGGAATGCTGTTCTTTACGGCGTTTCATGTGGAACTGTAGAATTGTGGCTGTAAAGGGGTGAAAAAGTAAAAATGCTGCTGCGAAACCGGAATATCTATGAAATAACGGTTTAGGAAGTAAAGAAAGAAAAAAAAATGTGCGACATTCATAGGAAATACAAACAATAAAAAAAAGTTAAATCTAACAAAAACGTGAAAAACAATAACAAACAAAATAAATTAAAAAAAAAGAACAAATACCGATGTATAATTTGTTCTACCAACACGTATTGTATTTACTTCAGGAATCAGAAGTCTCCTGTCCTGTAATTGAAAACGTCCAAAATCTAGTCGCAATCTCATCTTAGCGACAATCAATGTCAAAAACTTGTTAAAAATGTAGGGAAATTAGAGGTATTTTTGACAGATTAAGACTGAGATTAGACTTTGAACGTTCTTAAAATTACGAGAATTACTCCTCAGATCTAATACCTTTTAACTAGTAAATAATCTAACTTGACGGTATATGTACAGACTTTGGTTATTGGTTTCTTTGGGTTAATGTTTTGTCAATTGGGGTTACAATAGTTCAAAGGCCAACTAACCCTTTTCTGATGACGATATTCTTGGTCTAACATTAGACCCTGACGGCCGTCAGGGTCCATGGTACAGACGCCAGCACATCAAGCTACCCGAAACTGTAAAATTTTCCCAATCAACTTTGACTCCAATGCTTTAGCGATAAAGCTGAAAATCTATTAAATAAATTTGACTGATCGTAATAGCTTGATGTGCTGGCGTCTGTACTTTATACCTTCACACGTGGCAGATTATGAGTAGAATTAACATTTGCTAGCTTAGCATAGTCCTATAAATAACCTGATTCTCCGAACAACAGGAGATAAAGTGCCGATAACACACTGCATCACGATTTCAACTCAACAACTGCATAATCAATACAATTATGACACTGGCCCATCAATTCCGTGTAACTACAATTTCCTGATAAGTTGCATATACAAGAGCGCTTTGCATACTACTAGGGAAAACCGTACGTGTAACCGGTTTTACGAGTAATATGGTGAATTATGGTAATACGAATATTTTCTGTTCCTGCAGACGTTACTGGTTGATAATACTGTTTCGATTTGCATAAAATATGTTAAGTAATAAGTGGGAAACGTTTTGCTTGTGTGGTATTCGCGGGTGGTGGTAGGTGGTATAAATCTTTGCGATTTATGGTGGTAAAGATGACACGTGGAGCGCTTGTGTGGTCGTGGGTTTATGAAGGGGCTTGTTTCGAAAATATATGTAGGTGTTATGGGTTGGTCGTCTACGGGAATATTTTCGTGAAACTTCACGATCTTTTTAATGAAACTTTATTTCATGTAGGTACTACATTCTATATTATACTAATATGCATTTCCATCTACTAAATGCTTTCAAGAAAATGGTAGCGAGGATTTCAATAATAAGAGAATACTTGAAATAACAGCCGGTTTTTCTTCATGTGCTTGGGTCAGGCATTTATAAATAAAAAAATAAAAAATTGTCTATAGAAAAAAATATACTTACAGTGTAGTTTTACAAAACCTTATAAGTAAAGCAATAAAATTGTTACTATTGTTACTGTTCCAGCCCAACTAGCAAAAGATATCGTTAAAATGCCAGTAGCACGTTACTATTTCAGCTATTGGTGGTGAGAAAATGTCGAGTAAATAATCTGTGCACATTCTCTCAACGCGATTTGGGCGCACAAGTTCTCTCTCGTAAGATTATCGTCTGAATAGCCAAATAGTCGAAAGAATATTCGAAAGAGTAATCGCAACTCGAAAGTTACTAGTATTATATTAACCATCAGTATGCCATTTTTCAACACATTAGCTTTTCCCAAGTCGGTAGAAGCTCTTTCATTCGACAAATTTATTGTAATATAGCAATGCGGTTGCAATCACTCGACTCTTTGATCGTGTGAATGCAACCAAGCAGCATTCGTAGACCATTTTATTTCTTCAATTACCGGAGCTGTTTGTGAAAAGAAATAAAATAAATATAAGTATTAAATTTTGCAATATGACTGTAAAATTGTATGGCACAAATACCATACAATTTTACAGTCATATTGACAATTCGTGAGCTAAAGTTAGCTCAAAGTTGTTTACTTTCCTATGCGGGGTTAAGTTTTTCGTCTATATTCCTTACATTTTAGTTAATATTTTCATGGGCCGTAAGATTTCTTAGTAAATAATGAATTACAAATAATATTAATTAAATAGTTTATATAATTCGCCATTAATAGCAATTCACTTATCATCACAAAGCATTCACTCGGTTTTTAGCTGAGAAATAGAAATGAGGTTCCAACTTTACGACTTCTAGGACCGCCATTGCAGTTAGTTTGGGGTTCTTTAGTGCAAAATGTTAAATCCTTAATATTAGATCAAAATACTGTTATTAATACTCCAGAGGAATTTAAAAGAAAATTAAACATAAAATATTTTAGTGATTTTTATTTATTTACAGTGCTGTAAAAGATTTTATTCAACTTTCATACCACAATTAGGTATGCTGTAATAAATACATGTCGAAAGATAGTGCTATAAAAGCTGGTTTTACGACAAATTAGCAATTCAGTTGCTTTCAAAGAGCTGTCATAGGACTTACGGTTGCATGAAGGTGATCGAGAGATATCTTTATATAATTATCGAGTAAATGCAATATGAATTCGTCGAGTACACGTTTACTAGACATGTTCGTAGAGCCAAAAGCGTTGAAGGCTAAAATATCTAGACAGCTGCTTTTAAACGGCTTTTTAAAACAATAGGATCTTTCATACGAGTGTTTTTCGATTCATAGTCGTGAGAGTAATTTCTTATACGATGTCTTTGCTAGTTGGGAGTTAAAACATAACAATAAAAATACTCAAAACGACAAAACAAGACCATGCCCTACCCAACCACGAACAAACACAACTCCCTTACTCGCCGAACGAATCAGAAAGGCAAAAATTGACCTTTGCTACCGTCACTTCCGGCCGGCCCGACACCGGACATTCCTGCCATAGCCTCTACCGGCCATCGAACCATAGCTTCGCCGTAAAAAAGTTACACATCCCTATAAAACCGGTTTCGGTTATTGCAATCTTTAGTACCTATCCGATGAGGAAAAAAGTGTTTATATTATTGGTTCCAATGATTAGGTAATTTTTTAGTCTGCTAAGGTTTTTTAACCGTTTTATTTGTGCGCATAACTTACTTTGAAAGTTTTTAAGTTGCGGTGAAATTCGTACTAACTTGAACACAACTAGGGCTTGTAAATATTCGAAGTTTTTAGATATTCGAATATTCGATATTTTTACAGGCAGTATTCGAATTATTCGAATATTTATTCGAATATTAGCTTTTTCCTTTGAAACTAACTTGAAACCTTGAAGGAACAACTTGCTTATACAATTAATACACAAGTTTGAGTTGAGTATTTTTATTATATAAAATTGAATCACCTTTAAGCAACATAGTTTGACATTATAATGAAAAAAAAAAAAAAACAAATCAAAAATATTAAGGGGGAAGCGCTAAGGTAGCCTGCGATTGGTTTCTTCATGTGACATAGTATACCTAATACTTCTGTAAAAAATCACAGATACCATCAGATAGCTTATTTACTAGTCCGTTGACAGATATTTTACTTCTGACAGCAACAAACCTTATGGTGATGAGAATAAAGATCACAATGATTTTGACAGACTTGTCAATGGCAGCAATCATACATCAGCCTTATTTGAATGAGAATAAAGATCACTGTGATTTGGACAGTGATGCAAAATTGGAGGGAAAATAACTGTGAAAGGACTTTTGGTACACCTCTGCTTAACCCTTCGGGGAAAACATGCGTGCTGTTATGTAACACACCACAGTAGCAATGGGTTTCATTTTGACAGTTCAACAACATTCATTGCGTTATTTACGTTGTTGAGCAGATTTTTTTTCGAACATATGAAGCAATAGTTTAAAAATATCCTTTAAAAATTTCAGATTGAGATTGATAGTGCGTTACGCAATTAGGGTACAGTTAGTCGGAACCCCGAAGTCCTCCGAAAGAATTAATCTCAACACATCGGAATTTCCCAATATTATTAGTTGGTTTGATCAGAATTATTTTCTTAGCCTATGAAAATACTTTGACTTCACGTTCCGTTTCCGCTGACTGTGTTTTCTTTTGAAAACATCCGGAAAAGAACCGGATTTACCGACATAGCTTGCAGAGTAAGCAAGCTGACGTGGCAGTGGGCTAGCCATGTTTGTCGAAGGACCGACGGCCCATGGAGCAGACGAGTCCTGGAGTTGAGACAGCGTATTGGCAAGCGTAGTGTGGGATGGACCGACGACCTTAAAGAGGTGGCTGGGACAGACAGGATGCGGAAGGCGGAGGACAAAGTGTTGTGGCGCAGCCTGGGAGAGGCACTATGTCCAGCAATGGACTGCGATAGGCTGAGTTGATTGTATTGAGCTGTGTGTATAATTCATAAATAGTAACATAAAGAACCAAAAGAATAAACAGTCACGTGAACGAAGCCGCAGACACAACTCGTTTTCAAAGATTTTTTTTGCCAAGATCAGATGGATATTTCTCCAAAGGCATTCAGGCCATAAGCAGTCCTCAAAATAGTTGAGAAAAGGCTAGGAAGAAGGCAAACTAAAGGACGATTTTGCCGGAGGCACAGAAACTTGATGAAATAAATTGTCCTAATTATTTTCCTCTTTTTTACCTTACTGCAAAAACTCTGTAGTTGACCGTAAACTAACTTTATACCGTCAACTACAGAATTTATATTAATTTCAGAAACAAAAGTTAAGTAACTCTTCTTAGTTTTTTTTTGTAAATGAAAAGTACAAACACGAAAGAAAGTAGGTATGTATTCATAAAATATTTGAGTAGTTTATGCGGCCTAACCAAATATCCTTCTTTTTTTGGTATTGTTCCGCGAGTCGTTGAGCTCCTTAGTAGTTCTGAGTTGAGCTACACGATTACTGACAAATGCCGACTCCATTTAGCTTGTTTTTTTTTATAAGACGTTTAAAAGTGATTCCGATATCTTAATTACAATAATTAATGACTCATGTTCCCGTTGTCGTCGTGTCAAGTTTCCTGAAATTAAATGGTTCATTAAACATAATGAACCATTTAATTTCATGCAACTACAATCTAATTGCCGAACAAAAGACATGGTTCGGTAATTTAACAGTGAAAACATACGAAAAAGTAAGTAATTGATGCCCAAATAGTGCTTGTAACCTTGTAACTGGGAATGGCTCTTATATATTCATCCTACGATTATGGCACGTGTCAAATGCTTTTTTTGCAAAACCACTGTCCCATCCCCACCACATCAAATTTATTTCCAAAACCCAAAACGTACGTCTAAATCCGAAAACCGGTTAAAACACAAAACATTAGCCACCAAAATCCGGTAGAACCAGTCTTCTGCTAAACATTCTTCTTCTAAACATCTCCGTATTTTATTTATTTATTAGCAATGTCCGTATCACCGGTTTACCCTCGGGTGCAATTGCGTGTGGTCTAAATATATACTAAAAATTATGCAGGGAAGCCGACAACGGAAGGAAGGACGCATAAGGACCCGTTCACTTCCACGATGCATTCTACGAATAGTACGAATCGTACATCTAGAACTGCAGTCTATCCGGGTACGATCGAATCACTTAGCTTAGTGTGGATTGCGATTCTAAGAAAAAAACAATCGGAAAACCAGTGTATGTTAATGGGAATTTTGTGACATATAACCCCGGTTAATTAGTTTTTAGAACGGATATCTAGAAGGATCCGATTTTGCAGTAAAATGGAACAGTTTGTGACAACATTAAAATTAGATTAGAAGTCGACATGATGCCAATTTCTTGCTAAGTCATCAAACATTATGAATGAGTGAATGAATTGCACAGATCCCAGCGTGGTTAAACCAGACTCGATTAATCGAATGAACCCCAAGATTCGCACTAGCCCCTGTAGCCTCATGTTCTTGCTAAGTCATCAAACATTAGTCAAAAAATTCGTCCCCTTCTTCCCTCAGACCAAATCTTCCATTGTAAACTGACGCCCTCTTCGCCATAAACCTATCCACCAGAAAGGTCAATATAATCTTCACATTTTCTTCGCTTTAACGTTGTTTGAAACTCAAGTCACGAATGCGTTCAAAATAAAGATTCGATTGTTGACTCATCGACGTCAGAATCGAAACGTTTTCCCGCGTAAAGTCCGCAAACTGCAAACTTTATCAAACACTCGGAAAAGTAAAACGTTAGGCTTTAAACACCCTTATATGCGAGCAAATAAGGGTCAGTTTATAAGGCTTTGTTTTAAATGTGAAAGCAAATAGATTGCCGACGTATAAATAGTGCAACGGTGCGTTCCGCGAATTCGCTGCGTTCATTTTCCTCGTCGAATGGAATGCGCCTCCTGACGTCATTTGGAACGCACCTACAAATAATACGGCCAAATTAAATTGTCTTCATTCTATGTATAAATTAGAATTGAAAGCAGGCTCTAGGAATAAGGAGTATGTTATAAACCGGACCATTTGCAAAGTTCAGCTTTTGTGTGTGGTTTGTTTGAGTTTTACGTCTGTTGAATTTTGTCGGTTATCGCGTGCAGGATAACGGTTCTTATAGGTCGTTCGAATGACCGATAGGCATGTTTTTATTAGTTCTAAAAATAAGGTGGTTTTATTACTTATCGCATGGAATTTACGCTTAAGGTGTGTTTGGACAGGTGATGTGTAGACAGGTTACTTAACTTACCTACTTACATGTTTATTATGGAGTCGATATAATTTTAGAAGTGTATGCTTTCATTATGTTAAGGTGCTCAGGAAATGGTTGCTGACAATGTCTGTCAGTTAAAAAACACCCATTTTGTTTTAGATTAAAGGGTGCGACACATTTGTAACACCCTACGCGAGCTCATTGGACTATTAAGGGAATGAGGCCCCATGATTCGAAATGCTTTATTTTGAGGGGATCTGTATCCTGTCTGATAACAAGTAATCATGACCGTTTATCGTAGCGATCATTGAGTGGCCAAAACTATGTTAATATTTATGAGATAATGTTAATGAAACAAGAGACAAAAATGGTTTATTCTGCACAAACAATACCTACCTGCACATAATAAAGTAAAAAACACAAATTAAAGTAACTGGGAATAAATCAGATAATTAAGAAACTATGCCCAAATACCTAAATCAATAATTAAGACCTTAATCATTAATTTCCGAAAACTAGGGGGGAGTAAGTACCTTTTTTAGTAAAAAAATCAATTCAAGTTTTTACGGGATATCACGAAATCCACGTGAACGAAGTCGCACGGAAAGTCCTAGTTATAATGATAAAAAAGAAAAGGGAAATTAAAAGTTTTAAAAAAAGTTTTTACAATATTATATGTATGTAGTTGTACGCTTCATTTGCATCGCGTGTTATGTTATCAGTCTGTTCCAGCCTTAACCTTAACCACGCCAATTCAAACAAAAATGCGATTGCCAGAAAACGGTAAAACCACTTAAACATAATTTATCAAAAAAAGAAAGCGTATGTCAGACATATGCTGTTCTTCGCAATAACATAACAGAGACAAAACGCTAAGTAAAGAAATATTTCCTAATCGTTTGTCCCCCGAGTCCGTCGTAAAATAACGAATAGCCAATAATTAGCCGCCATTTTGAAAAGTCAACAATGCATTGTGAAACCTAAACTTTCCTATATAAAATGTCTTTAAAATAACAAGGATAATATTTGCTTGTCTATCTCCAAAAACCCATTCCATTTTGAACCTTAGCTTTATATTCTTACGGTCTACGAGTAATGTGGTCAAAACAAAATGTCGCGTAAAATTATCATTTGTCGGCAAAAGACGAGTTCCCAGGTTTATCATTATTCTTTTATAGGTGATGAAATTGATTGCTACATCAATAACTTCGCCTTCTCCACACAATGCGAAGAAAGGCAATGAGTAGGTAATTCTAATTAATCGTTTATTATAGGAACCGTATTAAGTATCTAATTTGCTTTATGTAACTGGCAGAGGTTTGAAATCCTAGTGTTCACGTCATTATGTTAGAAATCGCGCTATGGTGGAAAGGGATTAAAAAAAAAAAACAAGTGCGAGTCGGCCTCGCGCACCGAGGGTTCTCTACAAATTTGTAGGTAAGTATGTAACTACAAATTTTATTTATTTTAGATTTTTTCCTTTACTTGTGCTACAGGTCATTGCTTCTTATCGATTTAGAAATTTGATTTTTTCGCTGCTTCAAGGGATTGAAGCTCCATTAACTCAATCCAGCCAGCAATCATCCAGCTACCCTAGTTTTAGCGTTTCTAGTTATAGAAACGTCTAATTTTGGCATCCATTCTGGAATAGTTGTTCTTGATTTTCTCAATATTTCATTGTATCTGATTAATTCCATTGTTGGTCTCCAAAATACCTACTGGTTAATTTAGAGGCGCAATTCTCGTAATTTTAAGAACGTTCACAGTCGGATCTCAGTCTCAATCTGTCAAAAATACCTCTAATTTCCCTACATTTTGACATGTTTTTGACAGTTGATTGTCGCCGGATGAGAAGACTGCGACTTGATTTTGAACGTTTTAAATTACGAGAATTGACCTTCTGTTATACTTAATCTATGTGCTTTCTGGTAAAGAAAAAGCTACCAGCAGAAAAAGCTAGTATAGTTTGGGAGAACGAGTACAATACTACTAGTTTGCTCGCCAAGCGTACTGATTTTAAATAGCAATTATATGGTTTTTAGGGGTTCACAGGACCTAAACGCAAAAAACGTAAGTTTTAGAAACAATAAAAGTATATGATCTACTTCAGTAAACTAGATAATTGCTTCATATTTTGCAATAAATTAACAGCGTTGTGTCATCGCGCTTCTCTTTCTTTTCTATGCAGTCCGACAAAGACCGCGCTTTAGGTCATATAGTTGCCTAAACTTCTTACTTATTTCCTCTCTCTCCTATCGCATTCTATTGACACGCTGAGAGCTTTAAGGTGTGTTCATTACACGGTCAATACCTAGAAGTCTGCTAATCCCAGAGTGGTGACTCAGCCAGCACTTATAATCAAGTTAAGAAGACGACTTCCAATAAATGACGGGTCATTTCAACATCCACTATCGGATTATTCCACACACCATTAATACGTTCTGGTTCTCATTTCTCGATTTTCGATATTTTAGGGTACCGTGGATCGATATTGGAAATGATACTGTGACTAAGAACCATTTTTATCCTTGCATAGTTATAAAACACAGTCGCCAAAATGTCTGTACGCGCATAAGTTCCGAATGACTGCACCAAATTGGATAATTCTTTTTTTGTGTGTTTCGGTATTGCCAGGACAAGGTTTGCATGAAAGAAAATTTCGGAAATTCGAAAAAATGTATTGCACCCGTGTGAAACTGGGGCTTATAAATTGTTCCTTATAGTATTAGGACATTTAGGACATTATCATCTGTACGATTTGCACAAAGCTTTCATGATACTGGTCTGATTTTTCTTTTGCGAGCAATGTCTAGTAATCAGTTTCTTTTTGTTTTTTTTATACTAGCCTATGCTGTCCCACTCCTGGCAAAGGCCTCCTACTTCAACTTCTTCCATCTTTCGTGATCCCGCGTGTCCTCTTTCTAGTTTTGACGGAACCAATCCAGCAGAAGCTTACTGTCCATAATGAAAGCAGCCCAGTTTGGGCCTCAGAACAGCTTCCATGATCAACGATTCATCCATTCGAGTCTTCCAGGCGAGCCCTGCTGTCATGTAGATTGGCTCATTTTTCCTACCACGCTTTGAAATTTTCTATACCATACCTTGCGCGACATGACAAAAAATGTTGATAAAAACCATGATGTTTTATGCTATAGTTAACCATATATGGAATATCATCATTAAGCTCCCAACTCACACTTGCCCGCGTTTTTTAGTGCTTTCAAAGTCGAAATACCAGTTCGCGTGGTATTCCAAAAATTCGGACTTGTTTGCCGAAGACATGTACGGCATATATTTATTTATATTTGTATTACTCAATACCTAGGTCGTTGGCCCACCTGCAATCGGCGTGTTTTGATCGCTGTGTTGCCATTTAGAATTCTGTACTTGTTGCTTTTTTGGTACCTACCTACTTCTTTCTGTTTGCCTTGTAATGTTGTGTGCTGATGTGCAGGCGTGTCTGTTTGTTTGTTGATTTCATAAAGTTGGTTGAGAATGGATAGCGGAGCGCTGATTTCATTTTCTTTGCTAGGTCCAGCACTCTAATTGCGAAACACACTATTACTGTCAATTTGAATAATTTTGTAGCATATTTCTAATCCATTGCTCCATATGTTCGAAAAATGTGTCCGCTCAACAATGCAAATAACGCAATGAATGTTGTTGAACTGTCAAAATGAAACCCATTGTTACTGATAGTGTGTTACGCAATTACCCTGCTGGAGCTTTCGTGTGGAACGAAATGTGATTTGATTCATCTTTATTTTATCTCCATCAGCGATAGTTTAGTGGTTATTTCTTGTTTTCCAGTGTAGGTCAGGTTCTTGATAAATCGATAAGGCAGAAAGCCTTTTTTTTTCGAAATTAAAAGAAATTTTGGAAAATCCAAAAGTGCACGACTCATAAATGCTCATTTGATCGTATAAAAACCATAGTTAACGATATTATATTAGTCAATAATTAAACTTGAATAAAAGAGCCATTTTCAATAGGGTTCCTCCTATGGGTGAAACGAATCTATAATAAAAACAAAAATTTACTCAATTAATTGATTTTATCGTAAGCGACAATGTTTTCAGGTTTCACACTTGAATGACGGGAAAGTTTTTAGAAATATTTTGATGTATTTTTCGTTTCTGTTGCATTACCTATATAAATTTTTGAAAAGTACAGATTTGATCTCCATTAAATTATCTATACAATCACACTAATATTATAAAGGCGAAAGCTTGTGAGCGTGTGTGTTTATACCTATACTAGCTGTTCCCCGCGGTGTCACACGCTGCGCGGCTCCTAAGGGTCGTAGCGTGATGTTATATAGCCTATAGCCTTCCTCGATAAATGGACTACCCAACACTAAAAGAATCATTCAAATCGGACCAGTAGTTCCAGAGATTAGCGCGTTCAAACAAACAAACAAACTTTATAATATTAGTATAGATTTGTTACTTCTTCACGCTCAAACGGCTACACTAATTTTGATAAAATATTGTATGGAGATAGCTGACACCCTGAATTGACATATACTTAGGCTACTTTTTATCCCGATATTCCCATGGGATCGACACTTATGCGGGTGAAACCGCGGGGCGCAGCCAGTGGTATATAAAAATAGGTTCTGTGTACTAGCAGGAGTGTAGCAATAGAAACAGTTGCAGAAAGGAGGCAAAAAAATGTTTTCGATTGTAAAGCACTCCCTAATGCCACGCATTAAGACTAGACAATTTTCAGATACGTCCTGCCTTCTTGCTATTTTTATTATTGACACTTACATAAAGTTCTGCGCAATCAGATAGATTATCGTAATCAGCCTATAACGTTCCCACTGCTGGGACACAGGCCTCCTCTCAGTGAGAGAAAGTGGGCTGTAATCCACCACGCGGGGCCTGTGCGGGTTGGTAGATGTCACATGTCTTCGAATTTTTGGTTCTAGGACATGCCGGTTTCCTCACGATGTTTTCCTTCACCGTTTTGAGAGCAGTGGTGATGGAATAATTTACACAAAGTAAAGTGCCTGTCTGGGTTCGAATCTACGACCTACAACTCGTAAGTCGCGGCCACCACTGCTCAGATAGATTATAGCTATCAATAATTAAGAAGCGGAAAGTAATCTGAAGACATGCGAAGGTTTTCGATATTGGGAAATGAGTTATGGAAGACAGGACATCTGGCAACTTGGCAAGGCGCAGCGCGCAGTGACGATATTGTTGCCAACACGGGTAGAACTAGCGTTGAAAATAACAATTTGTTTTTTTCCACGAAAAAATCAAATTGTTTTTTTCCGTTTTCTTCGCATGTCACATAGAAAAATGAACAGAAGGAATCCTTTGGAAAGAAACAGGATTCTTTCGAATGTTTCGGTTAATGTTTTGAAAAGTTGAAAAAAACAAGTTTTATTGAAATTGAAATATATTTTATAATAGGTGAAATACAAAACAAAAATAAAAACTGGCCAAGTGCGAGTCGGACTCGCACACGAAGGGTTCCGTACCACAAGGCAAAAACGCCGAAAAAAACACGTTTGTTGTATGGGAGCCCCCCTTAAATATTTATTTTATTTTGTTTTTAGTATTTGTTGTTATAGCGGCAACCGAAATACATCATCTGTGAAAATTTCAACTGTCTAGCTATCACGGTTCATGAGATACAGCCTGGTGACAGATATCGAGCAAAAAAGGGCAAAAAAATCGCGTTTGTTGTATGGGAGTCCCCCCTTAAATATTTATTTTATTTTGTTTTTAGTATTTGTTGTTATAGCGGCAACAGAAATACATAATTTGTGAAAATTTCAACTGTCTAGCTACCGCGGTTCTTGAGATACAGCCTGGTGACAGACAGACGGACGGACGGACAGCGAAGTCTTAGTAATAGGGTTGCGTTTTTACCCTTTGGGTGCGGAAACCTAAAAAGAAAATCAAATAGGTAATAGGGGATAATAGATCCATCTACCTCTATCGGCAACGATCCCAGTTTCACTGTCTGAAGAATCGTCAGCTTCACCAGGCTCGAGCTCGAATTCGATAGCTTCTTTTTTAGCTTGCATTAGTAAGCGAGGTAAACAATGTCGCACTATTTGCATTCGATATTTAAGATAACAAATTGCAACGGAACTTATTTATGCAACTGACAGCTAGAATACTAGATGCACAACAGTGGGGGCGCGTGCGCCTACTTCGCTAATATTTTTTTTTATTCTACCCTCCATTTTATTAGTAGGTATGTACTACGTATTATTATGGAAAGAGTTATAGCATAGAAGTTAAATATAGTAAGTAGGTACGTATTTGAAAAAAAAAAAAAGACATGAAAAGTTTCCCGTTTCTTTCATATTCTTTGTTTTTTTATATACTGGCAAATTTTCTCGAAACTTTCGAATGAAACATTGAAAAAAAAATGGTTGCCTGTAAAGTCGGTTTTACGGGCGAAGATTTTACGTGACAACGTCTTTCTCTCTCTCGTTCGGTGACTCATCGTAACGTTACCGAGCGTTACACTTTTTCATAAGTGACTCCCAGCCGCAACCTAATTTAAGACGTTGTCACGTCAAAAAAACAACGGAATTTTTCCTGCTTTTTTCAACGCTAGGTAGAACCTGAATGAGGCTGGCACAGGAAAAAAGCGAGGCCTTATGCTCAGCAGTGGGTGAGGTCGGGTTACGTATGATGATGATGATGAATGATAATTGTTTGCTTGCTAAAACTCCATTTGGAATAAGGTATAGGGTGTAGGCATTTAAATAAACCTTTTTTACTGTCCGTTCAACCGAATTTGACTTCTATTGCGTTGTTGTCATGACAAATGGCAGCTGCAGTATATAGTTGGTATTGTAACCATTTTTCTTTTGCCTTCCTTAGGCCTACGGAATAGAAGTCAAAATCGGTTGAACGGACTGTAAAAAGGTTTGTTTATGTGTCTAATCTTATTTCATTCAGACGAAGTGTAGGTACTTAGTTTTAAACAAGATTTCGCTTTTTCGCTCATAATTTTATTATGAGTAGAAGTAACACGACAAAGTCACGAACATTACATAGTGTTAGATACTGAAGAACATTGTTTGCGTCGCATTGTTTTTCCATGACTTTCTTGTTCTAGATTTTTTGAGCTTATCCGGATGTCAAGGAGCGCCAAAGTAGGTACCTATTTGTTTTTTCATTCAAACAAATTTTGACAACCCACTGTTTTGTTTACTGATTTAGTTTTTATTGAATTGATTAGATATTCAGAATTTATTACAGCTGGTGTTTTTGCTATGATGATATAACCTAGCAGAATAGTGTACCTAGAATAATCAGCCTGTGATGTTCCCACTGCTGGGACACAGGCCCACTCTGTGAAAGGGAATTAACCATAATCCATGACATAGGTCCAGTGCGGGTTGGTAGATGTCACATGTCTTCGAATTTTTGGTTCTAGGACATGCCGGTTACCTCACCATGTTTATTTGAGAAATAAAAATAAATTGAATAGTATACCTACCGACTTTTAAATAATATCCTCTACCTAACGATTTATAACATACTAGCTGACCGGACAGAAGTTGTCCTGCTTCCTAGAACTCGATCGCAGCGACACCTACCGGGTCCAATTGTGAATCTAAACCATCCAGGGACCCACCCAAACACAGACAAAAAATTTCATCATAATCGGTCCAGCCGTTTAGGAGGACTTCAGTGATATGTCACACGTACAGAAGAAATACAAATCATTATCTGCCTAGCCTTTTCCCAACTATGTTGGAGTCGCCTTCCAGTCTAACCGGATGCAGCTGAATACCAGTATTTTACATGGAGCGACTGCCTATCTGACCTCCATAACCCAGTTACTGGGTGATATGATATCCCTTGGTAAGACTGGTTGCCAGACTTTCGACTACCCGTAACGACTGTCAAAGATCCACGAATGACAGCCGGGACCAACGGCTTAACGTGCTTTTTTTTTTGATATTCAATCCCTAAATATTAGCAACTCTCTTCTTCACTGTTATTTACAAATATAACAACTAATTATAACCAAAAATTTGGACGCTCCGCAATAAACAACTCTTGTTTTTAGTTTTGGAACACGAATCTGTAGTCCGCCATATTAGATTTGGGGTGTAATGCGAGTAAACAAGGTACTCTCAAGGTTATTCTTTTCCGAAATAAACACTAGTATTTTGTGAAGAAACTATATTATTTTCTTACTTTCTGTTTTCCTTGGCAATCCAAGATAATTCGCGGCTTTGAAACTAATCTCTATTTACTCTTTAATATCTTAGTGACTATATATGCTATAACAGGATTATGCCTACCTTACGGGTTGACATAGTCTCCTGCCTATTGCAGACTGCGACTACCACTCCGTCTACTAAATGCTGGTTTTTAATCATTTCGCCATTGATCGTAAATGTGGTGGTTGACCTACAAAAACGGACAGCAGAAATTCAGACAAAAACCGCTTTGTGACCGAATAATACCGGGTCGTAGAAAGCGGCTCTAAGCAAAACTCATGAGCCCAGGAAACGCTAGGATGAGTAATTATAGATACCTAAATAAATAAATAAATAAAGTTACAAGGAAAATGTCATAGTAACGACTGGGGAACCCATAACACGGCACACAGTTCTTTTAATGAACTATTATATTAGTACAAAGGTTCATAACACCCAATTAGTGGGTCTTTATCACTAACTTAGATTATACACGGAAGTAAGGGCCCGATACAGAACCGCAACCTTCCTGCCGTTTTATCGTGGCTCGAATCCCGTGGGTACCGTGCTTAGGGGAAACCCGACTAACTAAAAAAGTGATAGCGTATCACTGTTCCATAATTAGCTTGGCAAATAGGACTGCTGTTCTTATGTTTCAGGGAATTCCCCTAAAGTAGGGTTGAGCTGCAAGATGATTGATGTGTGCCGTGTTTTGGGATAAATCAACTCAGAAATTGCTATTGGTGTTTTCTTAGAAGAACATTTCAGTTATTCTAGAAGTTGTAATTGAAAAAAAAATATATGGAGCATATTTTTTTTTGCGATTTCGGGGTTGGTCCTATGTTCCTAATGATGAGTACAATGAACCCCTAAGAGGCTTTCAGTTGTTTTAGTAACACCTGTTACGAGTATATTGTTGGAATTTTAATATTAAGTACCTAACATAGTCCGGTTGTAAGGGTGGGTGTGGTGGCAATCCTTGCGCCCTCACGCCCCCAGCCGCCGCAGGAGACGCCCCGGGCGTCGGGAGTCGATAGCCGATTCCCGGCCACCGTAGGCGCGGGCTTGCGGGCGGCGAGCAATGGGCAGCTCGCCGCCCGGTAAGGACCAGGCCCGGGTCGACGGCGCGTTGTGTTCCACGCGCGCCTCAAGGAGATGTCAGCACCAACTGACGGGGTCCGCTAGGGCCGATGCCCACCAGGGTCGCGGGTTGTTCGAAAGAGATACCGTGGCCCCTGGCACAGGCAACTGAAGGAACACGGGTGGGTTTTAGTCAGTAAGAGTCTGACACTCCCTTCCGCTCCGCCCAGAGCGGGAGGGGTCATTTGATGATTTCCCACCCAAAAAAAAAAAAAAAAAAAAAAGGGTGGGTGTGGTGTGTGTAATGGCTAAAGAAATTATAGCCAAAGGAGAGATTTCAACGTTTTCCCTGTAACAAGGCGTTACCACTTTCTACCAGATAAAATAACCATTGATACATTATGTATAAAAGGACATATGGGACATGGGACATGTATCAATAGCTTTGCATGAGTAGGTATTATGTATTTCTGTTCCATTGACATTACCATAATCACAATATTAATGAATGAGGGAAAAATAAATTGCCAGACTCACCCCGATTGGAGACCCCATAACTGCAGCATTGTAAAATGGGCTGTTTTGGTGAATCATCTAATAAAATGTATTGGACAGCTGATTTTTACTTTAAGTTCTGCTATAGTGTTATGTTTATTAGGAGTTGAAGTATCCTTATTATTTTGTATCCTTTTTTTTCTTTCTTTTTGGTTTTAGTCAGCGTAGCCCAATGTTTCCTTATTTCTTCTTCTACCGTTTAGGTACGACCCATAAAATAACTTAATGCCATTCCGAGGCAAAAACAGCAGTTAGCATCAGCAGGTAGTGGGGCTGACTGGCTAGGGTGCACGGGACCAGAAGGCCAAACGTTTAAAATCTAGTCGCAATCTCATCACAGCGACAGCCAATGTCAAAAACATGTCAAAAACTTGTCAAAAATGTAGGGAAATTAGAGGTATTTTTGTCAGATTGAGACTGAGATCAGACTGTGAACGTTCTTAAAATTACGAGGAGAAACATTTAAAAGGCGCTCGGCTTTTAGGGATGAGACCTTTGTTATTTTTTTTTTCACCATTTTTTATGTTTTTAATGCCTGTATTGTGTTTTTTGTTGCATTGGATAAGCGTTTTATCTATCTACCTGTCTACATATCGCCATTCCTGGAGGTTATTTCATCACGCCGGCGCTACACATTGGCCTTGTCAATCGGTTCAGACTTGGCACCACACACACACAATGTTGAGCAAAATCAGTAAAATCCTATCCAATATCTGTCCAGGCCCGATACACACATTGGAGCCAATGCTCCAAGGCTAATTCTTGGGTCAAATTATGTCCAATGTCCAACATTATACCTATACAAAAAAAAAAAACCTGTAAGTATCGTGTTTTTATAGCGAAAAAATCTGTTTTCCTGTTGGTGCTTACACAACTTACCACAATCTGACCAGTAGTTTTTGATATTCGCCAGAACGACAAACGTGGACGTGGTCAGAAAAACATTCCTACGTGGCGATAATACTTTAACAAAATAATCGTACCAGGCCTTGTGTATTGTGTTTACTATAAATAATAATCTAATGACTTACCTTCCTTAACTTTATTGTAGGTAAAGAGAGGAAAAACAAATTTATCCGCTTACAAAATATGAATAAAGATACCTATACAACGATATTATGTATTTGGATGAATATAAACAGGTAATCAAATACTATATTTTGTAGTAATTCGGTTAGGGAAAGTGAGTGGGTAGGTAGGTAGTGGAAACTTGTGTAAAAAATCAGGATTATTTTTTTAGTTTATTAATTTAGGTACTAGTTTCCGCCCGCGGCTTCGCCCGCGAGGTATGTCGATAAAAACTATCCTTGTCCTTCCCCGGTATGCAATATATCTCTCTGCCTAATTTTATCGAAATCCGTTCAGCGGTTTAGGCGTGAAAAGGCAACATACAGATAGACAGACAGACAGAGTTACTTTCGAATTTATAATATTAGTATGGATTAATGTAGTTCTAAAATTCACCAAACAAGTTTTCACGGCTATTCTTTTGTACTTATTTGATTGACAACGCAACGTTTCCACGCAGACGAAACCACGGACATAGCTGGTACCTATATCTAATTAAATCCTAAGAATTTCCTTAGAAACAACGTTTTAATAGTGCAAATAACACATTGCTCATATTTCGCAATAATGCGAATTCCTAAGTCCGTGTAATCAGTACTCGATATTGTGAAATCGTATCCTATTACTTAAATTCCATAATTCTGCCTTTTTTATATCAAACAAAATATTTTATGTAACCGCTCCACATATTTCCGTTTTAGTGCTTAAAGAACACACAACTTTATGTTAAAGTCATAAGGTGCAATTTAGGTTGTGTTGTGTAAGGGATACGACGATATGGCATGGACAGGTTGTTGTATTAGAATGAATTATGTATTTAGTGCTAACGTCATAACAATATACGTTGCGTTACGAAGCTTTGACATTTCCGTTATAAAAACTGTACCTAGATATTCTATTTAAGTACTTCGAAAGTTCATTGTTTTATCTTCTAGCTTAGGCAGCCGCCAGTCTTTTCTGTAAAGATGTCACCATAAAAATTTTGGTGAAGCGAGCTGTCATTAGTGTCAATCTCTAGCATCAGGGTGAAATGACACCTCAACTCATACCCATCTTAAGTCTCCTTCAAACAGGCGCGACACGCGATAAAATCGCGCGCGACACAAAGGCACCGCAAGTCGCGCAACGAGCGCAGCGGTGCCTTTGTGTCGCGCGCGATTATATCGCGTGTCGCGCCTGTTTGTAGGAGCCTTTATGTTCGACAAACATCACAAAATTTCTATGAAATATTCCCTTTAATAACGCACGACTAACTTTGCAATCAAACGGTGATCGTCGACTGTTGTTAAAACTAACTTGAAACTAAGTTTCCCGTGAATATAATTACTGGGTCAAAAGTTGATCAAGTGGTTCCACTTATGGCAGGGTGCCAACATTAACTAGTTTAGCGAGTAAAGTTTTGGGTATGGACAAAGTAAGGGCGAAGATTTTGTGAAGCGGTGCTGCCATCCGTTAGCGTAGCATTTTTTCCGTACCACCAAACGGGGTGAATAGGGATGCAGGGGTGAATTGGGACAAAACTTTAAAATGGATTTTAGCGTTGAAATAATACAGTTTGTTGCCGAAAAGGACACTTAATCGTTAATTATAATACAATAAACACATTAGACTCCTTTTTGGCAACAAACTATATTATTTCAATGTTAAATCGCTTTTAAAGTTTCGTCCCGATTCACCCCTGCATCCCTATTCACCCCGTTTGACGGTAAATGACTGAGATAGGACTTTAATGATGGCTATAATAAAAAAAACGTCTGAGTGTTTCATCAAAGAAACAAGATATTATGAGCATAAAGCATAATCACCTTAAAAAGTTCCCACTCTGGGACACGTCCTCTCTTGGGAGAGGGCGAGCTGGTAGATGTCGTTTTTTTCGGTTCTAAGACACAACGTTTTCCTCGCAATGCACCTACGAGCGACCTACAGAAGATCGCGGGGAAGGCCCCGCGATCTTTTTTTATAGGTCACTCATAGGCGCTTTACTTTGTGTAAACTATTTACCACCACTGCTCTCAAAACTTTGAAGGAAAACATCGTGAAGAAACCGGCATGTCCTAAAACCAAAAAATTTGAAGACATGTGACATATACCGACCCGCACTGACCCCCGTAGTAGATCTTACCCGCTCCCTCTTATCAAGAGGAGGCCTGTATCCCAGCAGTGGGAACATTATAGGCTGATTAATACCTACTTACTCATAGCTAAGATTACACTGGATGGATTGGGATGGCTAAACTTTTTACTTTAGCTTAAAAAAGAGGAAATAAAAACTGGTTCTTTTCAGGTTTAAAAGTCCTATATCGCAGTCGGAACCCTAACAAATGATTCCCACAACCCTACAATCATTATGTACTTAAACTGTGACGTACATCCATTTCCCGGTATCCATGTATAAATTAAGCAAATAATATTATTTCAAAGAGCGTTATTCTTGTCAATATTTGCCGCATATAGTAAAATCCTTGGAGCGACCTATGCAAATACAGGGTTTCGAGTTGTTATATTCTATAACCGTTAGTTGTTATATTCTATAACCATTGCTAGTTTATTATTAGGTATTGTAAAGGAGATAAGCTTTAAGCTGTCTTTATGGTTGTATTAGAAATCATTAAGAATACATTTATTTAATTGCATATTTAAAAGGATTTCAATTTTATTTAGTTCCATCAATTTTATTATTCCTTAAACCTTGAAGTAGGAGCTCAATTGTCACTAATGATAATGAGACACAATTTTCTATTGTTACCGATCTTTAGGAGATTTCGTGACATCGGACCGGTTATGCGATTTAGCTAGAACAGTGTCTCGAATCTTGACAATACTAACCTCTTTCATAGAAATAGACATCCCATTTCTAATAGAAGTGAAGCTGTGTACGCCCATACATCCCGAAACTGTAGATTAATGCCTTTTGCACCACAAAACACCAAACACATTTAAGGGGAATGCGCTAAGGTAGCCGACGCAATGCAATTTTACAGAATAATAATCATTAGAATCCGCAATACAACTCTTGAGTTAGAATCTGGCCTCTAATGTCATGATTTCATGAAATAGCCATTCAATATGGTAATATTAACTTAGGTAGTAGTACCTATAGATGATTTTTATGATTACAATTCTATAAATAAATATTTGTTATGGCCGCGAATCATATTTAGATCAACATACAACCTAAGAATGTAAGAAAATTTGAATTTCGTGGGCTACCCTTGACGCTTTCGCCTTAAAAGATTTAATACAGTTTTGTTTCTGTCAATCGTTTGAAAATGACATAATATACAGAATGATGTTTATTAAATACGCAAGCTTATAGGCGCCATTTTGAACGCGTTCGCGATGGATGACGAGGGAGTGAGGCTTCCGTATGAAGTTGTGGCGGTATTTACATCGCCACATGCTAATTTCGCATCATATTGAAATCACGCTAGATCCTGCAACGCACAAGTAAAGTTTACTGCGAAACTGACCTATTATATACAACGTCCCGACATCAATCGTCGGATAGTAGCCCACCAGACACAGCACCCGTCTGTTCGGAGGATCCTCCCTTTCAATAGAGGATGAGTGAACTTTACACCCTGTTCCTCATACCCCTAAGTATTTATTTTTCTTTGCCTTTTGCCTACTATTTTGGGGTTGGGTGTTAGTCTTACCAGATGTGGCTCAATTTCAGTATTTCATTTAAACCACAAATTAGACGCATGAACCAATTTATGGGTCTGCCGTAATAAATAATAATAATAATGTCATCCAGACCGTATTTCGACCACGGCGGCCATCTCAACGGAGACTAGCCTTCGGCGCGGGAGATATTATAGTGCACAAGTGTATGCGCAGACACAGGTGCACTCCCTCTTTCCTCACTCTCATAGTCCGATGGGACGGTAATTCGACACGACCGGAGAGAGATCAGGCGCAAGACCAACGGCTTAACGTGCTTTCCGTGACACGGGGGTATCACACCGCCAACTTCCAAACTCCGGGCTGTTACCATGAAATTCCTAATGGAAAAACTCAAAAAAACTTTGCCCGACCCGGGAATCGAACCCAGGACCCCACGCTCAGCAGTCGCGCTTGCGACCACGAGACCAACGGGACAATCAAGTCGGGGTCTGGCATAAACTATGTAGACGGTCCAGAAGTATTATATAAAGGTATTATAAGTCTACTTTGAATAAACGATGTTTTTAGACTTCATAATCTTAGACCGGTTTCTGACTTTCGGGTACTTACCAATGTTATAATAGTCCCAGGGTCCGACAACTATCCCAGACACGGAGGGGTCTCGATCATACCCTTATCGCTATTGTAAAGAATAAGTAATAAATCGGTCAGACACCGGAAGTGACATACAATAGTCATCGCAAATATATTCAGTACTATTTTCGGAATCATTTTCATAAATACATTTTTTTATTGCATATAAATCTCTGGCGCGTTGAACTGTAAAGTTCTTCACAGCTTATTCGTAGTCGGAAATGAGTAAATTAGTTCTAAAGGGGATTACAGGACCTAAACGCAAAAAAAACGCAAGTTTTAGAAGCAATAAAAGTATATGATCGACTACAGTAAACAAAATCAGAAAAATATATGTTAAGCTTCAGGATATATGCTAGGTAGATAGTGTGTTGAAAACATAATACAACTAGTTTGATACAATAGAAAAAAATCAAATCATGAAGATACGTCTAGAAACTTTCTTTTTAAAATAAAAATCATAATAATATACATACGATCATTTTGATTTTTTGTCAGATTATTCTACAAGCAACACACTAAAGCTCTAGTGTTTTAATTTAATGCAAAAAATTGTTTTTTTTTTGCAATAAATTACCAGCGTTGTGTTATCGCGCTTCTCTTTCTTTTCTATGCATTCCGACAGTGTCCGCGCTTTAGGTCATGTTGTCCCCTTAATACCAGCCATTAGTAGTCGCTTGGCACTTACAGTATTACTACCTTTGACAGATGTCGTATCTTACAACTTAAGGTCATTACGCATTTGGCAACGTAGATTTTATTGGCCACTAATGTTAAAGGTTTTGTTTAAAAAAAAGTCTGCACTTTTTTTTGTATGGGACTTTGCCCCACTTAGATTTCTCATGTATCGTGGGGTTTGAGGAACACCTAGACCCGGATAAACTTACTAAAGACAAATACTTTGTAGAGAGAAACATCTAACCCTGGTAAATCTTACAATCCAAACCGTTTTCCGTGTGGGAATTGAACCTGCAGTCCGTAGCGTAGACATTGGCGTCTTAGCTGCCAATCGGAACAAGTCATACGACCTTACTTATAATTTTTAAATCTGCATATTTCCTGTCCTGTACCTACTGTAAATTACGTTAAAAAAGGCAAAAGTCGTACTCGAAGAGCTGGTAATCTTCTTTTCTTAGGCTTAGCGCGCACTACGATTTTAATCGTTGCGATTTAGTTGTAAAATCGCAAACACAAAAAAATTTCAAGCGAATTCTCAAGCTTTTTTCCGCAGTGCGCGGACTAAATAATCGTCAATCTGTAGACAATACTAATATAGATATTAGTATTGTCTACAGATTGACGATTATTTATCGCAACGATTAAAATTCGTAGTGCGCGCTTAGCCTTACTAACTCAATTATATCAGAAACATCAACTTTGTTGCGAATGCTTACATTTGGTACTTAAGCTACTCACGAAAACATCGCAATAAATGTATGTATCATCTATATCTATAGCAGCGCCCCGCGGTTTCACCCTCTTAAGTGTCGATCCCGTGGGAATATCGGGATAAAACATATCCTATGTCCTTCCCCGGGATGCAATCTATCTCTCTGCCAAATTTTGTCGAAATCCGTTCGGTGGTTTAGGCGTGAAAAGGTAAAATACAGACAGACACAGAGTTACTTTCGAATTTATAATATTAGTATGGATTCAACACACATTTGTTAGATTAGGGCCTAGTCGCTTAGGGGTGTTCACAATACTGTAATCATTCAAATCAACAAGTGAGTGACAACCCTCAACATCCAACATGGCCGCCGTCTGGAGGTCAAGAGGACTGGTTGTAGTCTCTTTGTTCGGTTTTTGCGATGTACCCTGACCTACCTTTGTGATTTACTGGGGTTCGGAGCGAGTATTTTTGTTGCTATGGCCCCGAATTGTAGGTACAGTCAACAAAAGAGATAAGTATGTCGACTGAAATTTAATTTGATAAATGAGCTGTTTGTTTACTAAATTTCAACTATATCCGACGATCCTGCATACTTATCCCTTTTGTTGACTGTACACCGTTCATTTCGATGTCGGTGTCTGAGGTGAGATCGCTAGGATAATAAAAGGGATAACTGTTTGAAATGAACTAGCTGTTGTCTGCGACTTTGTTCACATCTTTAACCTTATTAGACCAGCTATAGTGGAGTTTCGAGATAAGCACCCTTTCTTAGTTCATATCATAATTATTAATTCTACAATAAATTGTTTTGGAGGTCGAAAATTATCCCACAGGAAATTTGTACCAAGATTATAAGTGTCCTATGTCCTTACCCCGACCTGGGTTCTGGGTCCAAATTTTATCCAAAATCCGTTCAGCCGTTAAGGCGTGAAATCTAACAGAAGGACAGAGTTACTTTCACATTTATAATAATAGTAAGGAAACATCATTTTACAATAGTGATTTAATCTGCGCGTTGTCCGCCATTCAGCCAGTCGCGGGTCTTTTTCCAAAAGAAAAAGCTAGGTACAATTGTATGTTAGTAACTTATTACATAATCAGCCTATAACGTTCCCACTGCTGGGACACAGGCCTCCTCTCAGTGAGAGGGAGTGGGCTGTAATCCACCACGCGGGCCCAGTGCGGGTTGGTAGATGTCACATGTCATCGAATTTTTGGTTCTAGGACATGCCGGTTTCCTCACGATGTTTTCCTTCACCGTTTTGAGAGCAGTGGTGATGGAATAATTTACACAAAGTAAAGCGCCTGTCTGGATTCGAACCTACGACCTACAACTTGTAAGTCGCGGCTGTTACCACTGGGCTACCACTGCTCCATTCCATTAACTTATTAGGTATAGAAAATAGGGTAAATCAAAGATTAGTGCTACAGCCAGCTTATGCGAATTGTAGGCGGTAATTAAGGTAAACGGATTAAACTTTAGCCTGTAGGCAGGATATCTGCGGCCCCGTTTGGGTATTGTTACTAATTGTCTTAAGCCTGAGTTCACCAACATTCAAACCACCGCGGCACCGGTTAGGTATTTAAACAGTCGGTTTATGTCAAATTTCCTAAGGAAATTTTAAATATAGAACTGATTAAATATTTAATCAGTTGATTTAATTGTTGGTGAACACAAGGCTTAGTGCTTCGTGTCCGTTAAGTCCTTTGTGCGGTTGTTACGTTAGGTTTCTGGCTAGGACAAAGTAATTTTTCCTTTTCAGTCTTATTGTTTTTTTTTTTGTGGCCCCAGACTAGGCCCTTCGTGCATGACATGGTTTCTTTATAGAAGGAGCGAAGGGTCAAGTTTTTTATGAGGTAAGCCGGAGTGTATTATTTGTCTATAGAATACTGACTGCCATTTTTCAAAGGGAAGCCGATAGGAATCGAGTTGTATGGAACCTCCGCAATTGCTTTACAATTATTTATTATTATTATTCTTAGCCTGTGATGTCCCACTGCAGGGCAAAGGCCTCTTTGTTCAAAACTGCTAAGGACCAGTTCATGTTGAAGGAGTCCAAGGTAAGCACGTGAAGCCGTTGGTCCCGGCTGTCATTCGTGGATCTTTGACAGTCGTTACGGGTCGTCAAAAGCCCGAAAGTCTGACCACCAGTCTTACCAAGGGGTATCGCATTACCCAGTAAACTGGGTTGTGGTGGTCAGATAGGCAGTTGCTCCATGTAAACTACTGGTATTCAGCTGCATCCGGTAAGACTGGAAGCGGACCCCAACATGTTGGGAAAAGGCTAGATAGATGATGATTAACCGGAAAAAGTGATATAAGTATAAAATAAGAGTTCTTGTCAAATTAATTATTATTTGGTTTTTCGGTTTATACAAACACTCGTGGGTGAACTTAGTTTAGGAAAATGTAATGGATTTTTGAGATTACTAAATGGTAATGGACAAACCTGATTCAAATTCAGGATGTTGACCTTTCTAATAAATCTTTGCTTAATTACCATAAAATAATAACATCCCAAAGAAAATTCGTGACAAAAATGTATAAAAAATCCATGACCGTAACTGAAATAGGTAGGTCGTGCTGTGACGTCATCTAAGCTGATAACGAGGTGGAAAGGGCGTTATCATTGTGTGAGCGGGAAAACTTAGAACTCGCTTTTGTTAGTGTTCCGTACCCAAAGGGTAAAAACGGGACCCTATTACTAAGGCTCCACTGTCCGTCTGTCCGTCTGTCACCAGGCTGTATCTCATGAACCGTGACAGCTGGACAGTTGAAATTTTCACAGATGATGTATTTCTGTTGCCGCTATAACAACAAATACTAAAAACAGAATAAAATAAATATTTAGGGGGGCTCCCATACAACAAACGTGTTTTTTTTACGGCGTTTTTGCCTTGTGGTACCGAACCCTTCGTGTGCGTGTCCGACTCGCACTTGGCCAGTTCTCTTTTGGTATTGATAAGCCCTATTTTCGTGGCACACCTAAGGGAAAATTATAGGTTGTTGCTAATTAGGTGTTTTTGAGAATTCGTGTGCGTAAGTTAAGGATTGGCATTTTTTAACTATAGTATTATTTTAATGACTTACTTAACAGTTTTCAATGTATTAATTTATTTTTCTGATTTAGATTTCTGAAAATCCACTTAAATTGGGTCTCCTCCTGAGAATGGTAAAAGGGAAAATGGTTATGATCATACTATACTGTCGAATTACTGAAAAAGGATTAAAGAAAATACTGTATATGTATGATTTTTCAATTATTTCAGTCACTAGTCAAAATGGATCCGACATCCGACAAATTTGTTCTTTTAATTCGGTAATAATATACCAAAAGTAATGTCTATGTCATTTTATAAACCACTTTTCCAACTGAACACACTTTCAAATTGTTACAATTGAATAATTAAACCATTTTCGTGAAACAGTTTAACGTAGATTGACATCTGTTTGGTTTCCCAAACATAACTTGAAAGTGGGTTAATCAGAAGGGTATGAATATGTGAAGGGTGACGGAGACTTAAAAGAAACAAAAATAGGCCAAACATATTTTGGGCACCCACGACCTACTACGCTAGATAGTAAAAGAAAATGTCACTTGTAGGATATTTATGGACTATTCAATGGTTTGGCTTATAACACCTCATAATATTATCCATGATGAAAGTCTGTCGTGAAATAAGTAACGTTTTTTGTTAACCTACACTATCTCACTGCTAGGCAAAGCTGGCAAAGGTGTATCTTTTTCTGTTGCCTTTTTCGGCCAAAATATACCAACAAATAAAAATATTACTTTTTGTCACATTATTCAAAAAGAGCTAGTGTATTCTTCGTAAACAGGGACTAAAATAGCTTTTTAATCCCTAGCCTTCAAAATAGTTTGCTCCCTTGGGAATCAATGTACTATAAAACTGTTGTAGCAACCGCGGACTTGGGGTTTTTAAACCTTGCTTAAAGTTAAGAGTCATTTATTGTTTTGATCACTACTCAACTTTAAGCAACTTTTAGAAATAAAATCCTGTATATTTAAAATAGTAGCATTTTTTGACAAAAATATTAATCGATACTGTCACTAATCACTTTTTGTGACATTTAAAATGATACGGATATGTTTATTTAATTCTACCGTCCTTTGTCACTCAAATACCTACAATATTGGAAATTATAACATTGAACTTATGTTAAAATAGATATTATCATTTCCTTATGGTTTGGTACTCTTTTTTAAAAACAAACACATTTAATGGACCATGAGTTTTATTTTACCTAAAAAAGTCTAAATTCGTAACCATTTTATTTTGTAAATGTCATATTTTTTCAGTCCACATTAAAGTACTCCATTTTTTATCCTTTTTTTATCAAAGAAAACAGCTTAGCTTTTCTTTAGCTTCACAGTTTTAGTGTTGGCCCTAAATCCGCCCACGCCGCCGCCGGCCGCCCACGTCCTGGGCGGTAGTCTTAACCACGCAATTATAATTACGTTTCCTGCATTTTATTACTTAGGTCATACTTATTAGATACTGTTATTTGTAATAGGCTGGATAGCTTTGTGAATAGTCATGATGTGAAAGGGAATAGAGTTGTGGAAAGCTTAACTAAATATTTATATAATTTATGTATCGTAGAGGAATGTTCTAGGACATGCCGGTTTCTCACGATTTTTTCCTTCACAGTATTGAGAGCAGTGGTGATGAAATAATTTAATCAAAGTAAAACGAGGTAAAAAGTAAGGTTGAAAGTTTGTAGAAGTATAATTTCAAAGCCGCATGCTCTTCAGTGAAATTTTAGCCTCACACCTCCTGCCGTGACTAAAAACAATATTACTATGTGGAACCATATTTTTGGACTAATTAACTAAGTAGGAGAGTAATTATGAATGTATTATAGAGTTCAGCTACAATGATAGCTTGGTAATTACGTACTAGGTACTCCCGCTGAGAGTAGCAAGTGTCACCAAAAATAAAATATATCATTGGACTGAACAAATTCGTCGCACGAAATGTATTTTCTCTACTTTATTTAATGTTGCGGCAAATAATAGGGTCTGCCCTCTTACCTTTATTGGATGTATCTTAGGTGACTCAGATGTTACTCTGAACTCACACTAAGCCTGAACCTACCCCGGTTGTCGAGAGAATCGTGCCTGACACCTGTCAGTGAGATAATTCTTGTAGCTAATAAAGATCAAATTCGCAAAACATTTATTTGTTTGTATGAAACTGACAGGTGTCAAGAATGCCTTGTCTCGACGACGCGCGGCCGGACAGTAATTACGCAAATAGCAAGACACGGAACATTCAGTCCTTTTGGGTAATCTATACTAACAATAAAGCTGAAGAGTTTGTTAATTTGTTTGAACGCGCTAATATCTGGAACTACCAGTCGGATTTGAAAATATATTTTTGCATTTTATAACCCAATTCATGAGAAAGGCTACTTAACATCAAATTAGGAGCTGAGCTAAAACAAAAAGTGAGAAAGAACGCTTAGCGAAAACGAGGTAATAACGCGGGTAGACGATGCGATGCGACGGGGTGGGTCGGAGGAACATGAAATTTCCCGCGGACGAAGTCGCGGGCAGAAGCTAGTAATAATAATAAGTTCGCAACTCAAAACGCTAATACAAGGCAAACCCCATAATAAGGTGAATGCACAATGGAAGACCGCGAATTTCAAATATTCTTGCAATTTGCAGATCAATGGCAGGTTGTATCTTGATCAAAATATGATTCGCGACTATAACAGGTATACGTATTTACAGAATTAAAATAATTATTTTAATGACTAAAATTCTGTAAATACATATAGTCGCAAATTGATCAAGATACAACCTGATACTGGCCTAATAACAAAAAACTGCAATCATTAATCAATCATTGTACAGACGCGAGCAGGTCAACCTTCCCGAAACTGTCAGATTTTCCCAATCAACCTTGAACCTTATGCTTTAGCAATAAAGTCGAAAATCTATTAAAGAAATCTGACAGATTGTAGTAGCTTAATGTGCTGGCGTCTGTACATAGAGATTCGCAAGCTCTGCATTCACGTCTGTGTCCAAAATAAACTAAGAAATACAATCTCTATAAAAAAACGCAATGTTTATTTATAATTAATCAGTATTTAATTGATTGCACTCCCTTGAACCCAGTCTGCTTAGACAAGGCCTTGGCAGTGAATGGAACTGTGGCCGGCTGCCTTTGTCTACTAGTCTTTGACCTACGGTTTAAAAAACCAATACGTCAAATCATAAATTCACTGAGAAAAAAATGTGTGAAAAAATTTTTCTAGTATACAAGGATCAGTGTACGTGTACGACTGTTTATAGATTTTTTACCACATTTTCGGTAGAAATCAGGCGATTTGAAAGTTACTGGCAATTAAACACTTTTGATTATAGCCTCATTACTCAACTGCGTTAACCGATGACCGTTAGAGTTAAGACTCCAACAAACAGGCGCGACACGCGATATAATCGCGCGCGACACATAGGCACCGGTCGTTGCGCGACTTGCGGTGCCTTTGTGTCGCGCGCGATTTTATCGCGTGTCGCGCCTGTTTGAAAGAGCCTATAGACGTGTTCATGAGTGGTGCGAATCAGCAAACGTAAGGTAGGACGCTCTCAAGTTAATTGGAGCGACGATCTTCGCTGCAGGGTGGCTTGGTAGGAGCGGAGCGGTGAGAGTTGCCGAGAATCGAGCTGAATGGCGTGCAATTGGAGAGGCCTATGTCCAGCAGTGGACTGCTGTAGGCTGATGACCCAACTGAACTGTGGCGAATCCCAAAAGGGGGGTATATAGATTATAGACAGTCAAGAAATGGCGGTCATTATTTAATGAAGGAAAACAAAGCATCGCGCTCTTAAATAAAAACATTCATTGAATGCTTAGGCATTACATAAGTAATAAGCAGTGATCGGAGTTGGTAGATTTAATTGAGGTCATTGGTCCGAATCGTATTTAATAATATGGACATTCCTCCGGAATTTCGGAATTGCTAGATTATTAAAAAAAATCCGGAACTTAGGTAGGAATTGTAATAAAATGAGCAATATTATATTCTTCATATTTTTTTTTTACGTCACATATTCACGGTTTGGCACAACCCAACGACCAATCAGCACTTACTGGTTATCAAAACAATGCGTACGCCCGCCGACGACATGCCAGGTAGCAGGTAGCTCACTCGTTTACTTCGGTACGCAGAGTGCGCTTCTTTGTTTGTTACTGTGTTGTGAAAACGTTACGTGAAAACAGATAAATGATAAATGATTTTTTATTCTGTAATTAGGTTTGTACAAACACTTTTACACGTCAATCATATATTTTTTTAAACTAGATGAGATCGGCGTTTCCTAACTGACTATTCTGAGAAGAAAGGCCGAAACAAACTCAGAAGTCGCAGTCTCTTTTAAAGTCCAGACAAAATCTTGGTCAGATCGTGTGAAGACCATGTAGATTGGTGTCTGAAATGGTCTTTTGAGGAAAGAACCACACAGATTGAGCGGACCTGTCCAATCAGTGCACGCATTTGTCAAAAATCGTGCAGCTCAACTCAGAACTTGAGGAGCTCAACGATTCGACGAACAATACCAAAGACAGGACATTTGGGTAGGCCGTATAAACTACTCAAACTGCCAGATCATGATTAAAACTAAGAAGGAAAAAAAGAAATGACCCACATAGTCCTCACATTCACAATAATTAAATAAAAAAAAAATAATAAAAATTACTTACTAAGTAAATATTCATGTCATTGTCTAAATAAAATTCATCAATGTCAATGTGTATTTAAAAAATCCGGACATAATCTTTGAGGACCATGTAGATTAGTGTCTGAAATGGTCTTTTGAGGAAAGAACCACACAGATTGAGCGGACCTGTCCAGTCAGTGCACGCATTTGTCAGTAACCGTGCAGCTCAACTCAGAACTTAAGGAGCTCAACGATTCGACGAACAATACCAAAGACAGGACATTTGGGTAGGCCGCATAAACTACTCAAACTGCCAGATCATGATTAAAACAAAGAGACAAAAAATTACCCACATAGTCCTCACAAAAATAATAAATTAATTTAGTTTTGATACCTTCCTTTAAATATTGAATTGAGTAGTAATAATATCACTACCAACATAAATAATATTTAATTGGATCCGGAAATACTGGAATCACTTTCCGGGAAAATGGCTTATCCATGTTATTTTTTTTTGTGGGCATTTTGATACGAGTGCCAAAAATCAATCTATCTATACCGACCACTGGTAATAAGTAACTAAGGACTAGGTAATCTGTGTCAACATCACAAGATTATTCAACATAATTACTAGCAACATAAAAATGAGATGTGAAATTACAGCTCCATTGATAAATCTCACAAGAAAATACTATACTTACTTAATAAAAAACTTTTTAACAAAAAAAGAACCGACAAAAAGAACACTACAAAGTGGAAAATAACTTTAATTTCGGAAGTCGGTGTCTTTGTTAAAAAGTTTTTATTTCTCACTTTTTAGTGGGTCTGTTTATAATGTATCAAAGTTACAATAGCCTAATGTCAACTTTTCCATCGCCTTTTACAAAATATTGCTTTTCTCGATGCAGGGACGTGAATTGTTGAGGAGTTCTCCTAGTATTCCACCATCAGCTCTATTTCAACATTCGCATTATGACGAGCATAAATTGCTTAGCAACCATATTAAAGTAATCGAATCGCAACCCGTGAAATAGTTATTATTCAGCAGTTCCGGTGGCCATCTGTGGTCTTCTTCATCAGTGCCATTTCACCAAATGGTGGTTTCCGAGAGCAAATGCACGAGTTACTATAAAAAAATACCCAAATCGCTATAGGTGTACCTATAATATTTGAGGAGTTCCCTCAATTCCTCATGGATCCCATCATCAGAACTGGATTTTTATAAAAATGGGACCAATCTGGAAGTATATCCTTTTAAATAAAAAATGAATTTTCCAAACCGGTTTATAAATGACGGCGTACTGAGGTAACAAACACAAAAAAAAGAAAAATACAACCGAATTATGAACCTCTTCGTTTTTTTTAAAGTCGGTTAAAAATACAAATCACCCACGAACAAAATTACTTACACACTTAAAAATAAAAATAAAACATCTACAATACAACTCTAGCTTTTCCACAAATCTAGCTTACATACCAATTACTAGAACTTCGCGTCGGGGGGAGCGCTGAAAATAGCCTCCTACTAGGGCATAGTTTGGCGAAGCGTGGGCCAATAGAAGCCAGCATGGCATTGCGTGGGCCCATGGCTTGTGACGTCACGTACTACAGATGTCGTGTAGTGCAAGTAGGTATTACGTTTCATAATATCGATATTGATAACAGAGAGTCAGATGGAGTGTGTTTGCGGGAAAATTGTGTGGGTGGTCTGACGCAGGCAGCGTATGTGTGTCTGACCTTTGTACTAGTTTTCTTGTTGGAAAATAACATTTACGAGTACTTATTTATTTTCCGCCACAAGTATTAAAGTTTACCTACACAGTTTATATTTCAAGAGGTTGAAGATGGGAGACAGGACTGATTGATAAAATAAGGTTAGGTTTATTGTGTTGTCTTTAGAATTGAATTAATTTGATTTGCTTTGTGCGATTCCTGGCATTAAGTTTCTTTCTCCTTCATTGGATGTCTCAAGCACTAAAGCTGTGTTAAGGCTCCTTCAAACAGGCGCGACACGCGACAAAATCGCGCGCGACACAAAGGCACCGCAAGTCGCGCAACGAGCGGTGCCTGTTTGTAGGAGCCTTAATTTATCTCAGATAATTACATTCCATCGCAGCTTAATCAGTTATCTACTTTAGTGAAATGTATTCTAAGTTGATATTTGTAACAAAAAGGTCCTATTAAATGTTTGGTTGCAATGGAATTTGAACTTTGTTTAATATGACATTCAGTTTGTTGTTCCGTAACTTGAAATTTATCTTATAGTTCTGGCTCTTATATAGGTCGAGATGGCGTTAAAAAAAATTGGGTAACAGTAAAGAATGACTTCCTGTAAAAATGTAAAACAAACTGTGATAATGATCACCTATGTCAACTGTGGTGATCAAGTTCCGTTCCACCAACCACCAGAGGGGCAATTCCCATAATTTTAAGAACTTTCACTGTCTGCACGGCATTTCATACAAACTTTCAAGCCGTTATTTTTCGAAATGAATGAACCGATTTTAATGAAACTTTATACGTTTAAGCAGGATACACAGGTCTAAAAAGTTACTTAAGAACATTTTCGAAAAATTGTGTTACATCCAAATTAGACCGATTTTTTTTCTATGGAATTTTCGAAATGTCTTATTAAAAAAATCGAAAATATTCTTAAGTAACTTTTTAGACCTTTGTATCCTGCTTATGCGTATGAAGTTTAATTAAAATCGGTTCATTCATTTCGAAAAATAGGGGCTTGAAATTTTGTATGAAATGCCGTACGGCGTAAACGCTCTTAATCTGTCAAAAATACCTCTTGATGATGGGACTCCCTTTTTCGCACTTAGACTCTCATTCGGTTCGTTGTACGCGGCAAAATACCTCATATTTCCCTAAATTTTTGACAAGTTTCGACAATGACTGTCGCTGAGATGAGATTGCGACTAGATTTTGAACGTTTTTAATTACGGGAATTGCTCTTCAAGTCTTTGACCGTTCAATGAGAAAGAATACTAGTCAAACAACATCAAGATGCAACCAAACGCAAGAAATAAAATAAAAAACATACAAACAAAGACATACAAGCTAGTACGCAAGTATCTGAATGAACCTTACGTGGGCACTCCTCGTGCAGATAATGATGATTTTATCTACAGCAAAGGTCATTCCTATAACCATTTACTACTCCTAGTTACTGCTGCGGGTAGTAAGCATGAATGAACGCCTACGTCGCCCGATGTATTGATTAAACGAAAGAGATAATTATTCTGAATGCACTGCGTTCGTTGTTTAGTGACGTTGTGAATAGTAGTAGCGTTAGTTATTTATTCCGAAATGGCGGTAATATAGGTCGTAAGCTCGAACCCAGACAGGCGCATTACTTTGTATAGTTATTTTATCACCGCTGCTCTCAAAATGCCGAATGAAAACATCGTGAGGAAACCGGCATGTCCTAGTACCAAGAAGACATTTGACATCTACCAATCCGTCCGATGGACCCGCGTGATGGATTACGGCCCACTCCCTCTCACTGAGAGAATCCCTGTGGCCCAGCAGTGGGACCTATATAGACTGATTATAGTTACTTGTGAACCTAAAAAGACGAACATGTTTATTATTGCTTGTTTGTGTTTGTTCATACCTACATGTTTATTTTAAGATTGTTATTGTCCTGTAAGTTTCCCTAGACCTTGTCCCCACCCTATTTTCGTGAATGTGTGCCAGTAATACAGGTCAAGACAATACAACGAATAGGTAGGTCAATTCTGTTGTATATGACGACGTTTATGATCGATTGAGCAGCCTTTTAGGGCGAAATTTACCAATGAAACTGGACACGTTAAGCATATCTAAATTGCGTTCAAGAACTGTCAGTGTCGACATTGTTATGGAGTAGGTACTTAGCTGCGCCCCGCGGTTTCACCCGTATAAGTGTCGATCCCGTGGGAATATCGGGATAGAAAGTATCCTATATGTTAATCCTGGTTATAAAGTATCTGTGTGCCAAATTTCATCCAAATCCGTTCTGCCGTTTGTGCGTGAAGTGAAGAAGTAACAAACATACCAACACACTCACAAACTTTCGCCTTTATAATATGAGTGTTACTAGCAGCGTCCAGCGGTTTCACCCGCATAAGTGTTGATCCCGTGGGAATTTTGGGTTAAAAAGTATCCTATGTGTTATTCTGATGTATGAGGTATTTTTTTTGTGTAGTTTCATCAAAATCCGTTTAGTCGTGTTTGTGTGACAGAGTAACAAACATCCATCCATCCAGCCTCACAAACTTTCGCGTTTATAATGTTAGTAGGATTGACACTAGCAGCTGGGGGCCTACGCTTTAAGTCCGTCAACGAAGTTAGGGGCCCGTCCAAATAGTTCGGAAACTTGGGAGTGACACCCGATTAGTTAACTTTTTTGGACGGGCTAAAAGACACCGGGGACAACTGTCAAATGGTGGCGTCATTCATTATTAAGTCGGACCCCAAACTAATCTTATGTCCGTAGGTAATAGTGAGAAGGACGCACACGTAATTTCGGCCAAAACTACAGCTTTCGTGCCTAGGGAGTACACCTCCTGTTGAACGCGGTGTAGAAGTGCTGATCAAGTTCGGATTCATTGGTAAAATCAGTATTTAGAATCTAGAAAAGTAAGCCACTTTCTCAGATTCTTTTAATACAGCAGTTTGACGTCATCAAATCTGTTAGATGCTTTTTAAAACGCCTCCAAGAATAGTTAAAGAAGTCTATTACCGTGCTAAGTACCTAAGGCTTAGTATTCTTACACCTACACCGAATTATCTTTACTTAAATTAAAACCAGTCTCTCTCAGAAACGTAGATTGTGATCCAAAAATAACACAACGATAAATAATTTAAAACAATTATTTTTCCTTATATAAGTTTCGAGAATATTGTAACTACACGACAATCGTAACTACACGTTACAAGCTTAATTGAAAACACGTATTCGGTGTCTGTGGATCGCGTGATTGGAACGAATGGATCCATTCATGAACATCGAACCGGGTAGGTTGTAACGTGGGAACTTATGTTGATAGATAAATAGGTAAATAAGTTATTATTATGTCGTTTGATAAGCAAGGCAAGACAGGACTATACCACCTTTACTCGAAACGTGCGCTTGGGTGTCCTAATACTAATGGTCTAGTCTCTTTAGTCTCCAGTCGGGAATTCGTACTCCGAGCCCCAAGATACAGACTAACTGTCCAGTTTGGGGCTTACTAGCTAATACTATATTGTAACCTAGCTGTTGGTAATATTTTAAGTTACTCATGTCGTCTTAACTTGCTGTTAACCTTAGAACCTGCTTACTGTATTACCTGGACAATAAATATTTTCTATTTCTAGATCATAGGTTCTCAACCATTCGCCCACCACCACGTCGACTTTTGCAACCCATTTTGTTTTACTCCCCATCTGTCGCGAGACTGAAACTCATATTGCCACGATTATATTTAAACGTATAATATTATATAGTCGTAAATTTTCTCTGGATGTTCTACTTCGTTCTAGGTGTTCAGGGTGTTCGACTTTATGAGGAGCCCGTTAAAGTGTCAAACGCCAAAAGGTGGCGTTATCGCCCACGTTGAGAACCTATGGTCTAGATCAGGGGTGGCCAACCGGTCGATCGCGACTATTAGTCCAGTCGATCGTGGCAAGGCAAAAAATATTTCCAACTACAAACCTGATTTTGCTAATCTAGCGAAAGATGCTCAAACGCAATGCTCACATTAATATAAATAAGTACCTAGTTACTAAGAATAATTTTCAGTTTTATATTTTCCCTATTAATAAAATAAAAAATACTACGTAATTGTGTACTGAACTGTGCTGTTCCATATAAGATTTCAAGAAGTATGTAATTGGTAGATCGCACAGGGTGTCGTCAGTGAACAGTAGATCTTGGGTCTAACCAAGTTGGCCACCCCTGGTCTAGATGATCATCACGTGATCTGACCAAGATAATGTCTGGAGGTCTAAGCACAAAACCCGTAGTTTCTGCCGAAGTCACGGGCGTTACGTACTCCGTATCTGATAATATAAGATACGGACGTAAGATTAGTTTGGGGCCCGACCTAAGAATGTATGACACTACGATTTGACAGTTGTCCCTACTCTCGACGTGTTTTGACCCGTCCGAAAAAGTTAATTAATCAGGAGTAGGGGACGCAGCGGAATACCAGTATTTTACATGGAGCGACTGCCTATGTGACCTCCACAACCGAGTTACTAGCAGTTAATAACTGTGCAAGTCCCATCGACATTAAAGTGATATATTGAAAAGAATGTGGTTTTTCTATTTCGTGTAACTTGTTAAGTATGTGGAATAGGGATTTAACATTTTGGTGTATGTTTTTTTTTTTTCGAATCCGACTCGGCTGGGCAGCGTTCGGGAAGCTACGCAATATCTTCTCGTCCCACATACCGCAGTGTCTCAAGACGAAAGTCTTTGACCAGTGCGTGTTGCCAGTGATGACTTATGGCACTGAAACGTGGTCGCTCACAATGGGCCTTATAAGAAGGCTAAAAGTCACCCAAAGGGCAATGGAGAGGGCTATGCTTGGAGTTTCCCTGCGTGATCGAATCAGGAATGAGGAGATCCGCAGGAGAACCAAGGTAACCGACATAGCCCGCAGAATTGCCAAACTTAAGTGGCAGTGGGCAGGGCACATTGCTCGCAGAACAGATGGCCGATGGGGCCGAAAGGTTCTGGAGTGGCGACCACGTACCGGAAGACGTAGAGTTGGAAGGCCTCCCACAAGGTGGACCGACGACCTTGTGAAGGCCGCAGGAACCCGTTGGATGCGAGAAGCACAGAACCGGTCGAAGTGGAAGTGCTTGGGGGAGGCCTATGTCCAGCAGTGGACGTCTTTTGGCTGAAATGATGAAATGTTTTTTGACTCTTTGGTCTAGTGTCATGTAAAAGGAATACACGATTCAATGAACTTTTCTTGATACAAAAAAAAATCAAAGTTATATCTATTTTTTTACTTTTTTCGACATCACGGCGCGTAACGCTTAAGAGTTATTCAATGGAATTTACTTTATAACATAGAGAATTAGCATATCAAAGTTTACTCAAAGTAGTTTTAAATTTAATTCATTTATAGCCCTTCTTTTGCGTTTCAAAAGTAATTACATCACTTTCGCTCGCTCGATCAGTCGCTACGATTTATTTTCGAGGTAGCGCCTACACGGAGAAGTCTCGGTATGTAATAGATGTCAGTGGTCCAGTGGATGCATGGACCGACCTCGGCTTTCAATCGATCCGTGTGGCCGCCATAAGTAGCCACGAACCCCTCAAAAAAAAGCAACATCCAACAGTCTAGAAAAAGAAACAAAATGCGATAACTACCTAACTACTACGCACTACCGTTTGCCAAGCGGTGACGAAAGCAACTGTTCGACCGACTGGTCAATGTAGCGGTCATTGAGAGGCCCGAATTCTCACAAAGTCTTGCAATACGGATTCTGGCGATAACCCTAAAATGCCAAATATATTTGTATCTTGTATCACTCTTATCACCCACTCATGGATCCGCGACCTACGTGATACCCTTGAACCTGTCTCTTATCAATCATGCATTTTTATTGCAAAGTATTAGAGGCCGCGCTTATTGTGCGTCTTGTCGCAGAGCTGTCGTTTGCGTCTGTGTCTAGTCGTTACGACAGACGTGCGGGAAGCGATCATGAGTATACGCGCTTTGAGGTCCGAATTGAAAACATCGACATCGAACGTATGACGATATTCGCAATAAAATCACTGCGTCCAGCTTCCTCAGCGCTCACAGCAAGACTGACGCTGACCGGTCGCATGCGTTGTCAGGTATGCGTATGCGCGTGCACGGTGCGTGCGTCTAGTCGCTGCGACATGCAGCGAGAGCGTTTTGCAACTCGACGCCAAGTGTGCGGAGCTTTTATAAAAATTGTAATATATGAAAATTGTCCGCCGCCGTCTGTCGTTGAGTATAGTCGTCAAGCTGTCGCAGTCCCATGTCGTATAGTTTGCGAGGCAGCTTACTGTTCATATAAAAACTGGCCAAGTGCGAGTCGGACTCGCACACGAAGGGTTCCGTACCACAAGGCAAAAACGCTGAAAAAAACACGTTTGTTGTTTAAGAGCCCCCCTTAAACATTTATTTTATTTTGTTTTTAGTATTTGTTGTTATAGCGGCAACAGAAATACATAATTTGTGAAAATATCAACTGTCTAGCTATCGTGGTTCTTGAGATACAGCCTGGTGACAGACAGACGGATGGACAGACAACGAAGTCTTAGTAATAGGGTCCCGTTTTTACCCTTTTGGTACGGAACCCTAAAAACAAGCTACTAGAAATCCGCGACTTCGTCCGTGTGAAAGATCTGGTTCCTCCGCCCCACCCCGTCGCATCGTATCACCTGCTGCCCTGCGATCTTTCTCACTCTCTTTGATTTTTCTTCGTTTTGCTCGGCTCCTTAGGATCATACCGCGATGTTAAACAGCCTATAGTCTTCCTCAAAAATTGGGCTATCAAATGCAACAAGAATTTTTCCAATCCGACTGGTAGTTTTAAACAAACAAACTCTTCAGCTTTATTGTTAGTATAGATAAAGATTGCCGCCAATTGCATGTTGAATTAATGTTCTTCAAGTGCAGTGTATTCGTGAATGAAAGATAGTGTTTATCTACTGTTTGCTTTATATATGTTTGTAGTGAGTGCAAGTAAAAGATTGTACTATTTACTACAGAACGCTGTGGAGCAAATGCAGCGTGATTCCGGTGATGGAAACAACATCTTTTGCTCTCGGAATTTAGTCGTGCGAAACGACAAATATAAAGTGGATATTATTTTGGTACTATTCTTTTAAGGAAACTGGTTTTGTGAGGACGCCTGACTTCTCTTAAAACTTCACGAAATGGTCATAGGTTTCCTGGTAAGGAATGAGCCCCATTCCTCATTCTAATTTCGATAGATTTTCACAAGACATTCTATCTTCTTGCTGTGTGCTCAAGTTACCAATGTGTTTTGTCATTCGTGGTGATTTTGCTACAAGACCCAGGACAGAATATCGTTTTACAGATTCATCAACTATGGAAGCTCTTACCCAAGTTACGGTGATTTTGCAGCTTACAGGTATAACAAAGGATTGTACTTTTAGCTCCCTTAGCTCCCTATAGAGGCGTTTTGTTCTATTAGATAAGTAATATATATCGTCTCAGTAAACTTTGGTCAAAGATAGGATTGATTATACCTATACTACAATTAAATATAGTATAGTTTTGTCAATGACACTCGATATCAGGATTGCGTCCGCGCGTGACATTGCTTTAACTTTTGATAACATAGCTCTTAGGCGTGGTACAAGGAATCTTGTTCGTTTTGTATCGCTTTATTTAGTTTGTTAAAAGGAAAAAAACTTATTAATTTATGGCGTTATAATTGATTAAAAGGATAATGTTTTCGGTGGGTTCTTTTTGTTTCAACTGGTGCAGAAATTCTTAGTAGTTTGGTCCAAAAATTCGCGATATCAACGCCATAATTTTCTCTTTAGATTTTCCCCATAACGTCATCGGCTTGATTTGTCCATCTGCTGACATCATCTGACAATACAGCCGGCCTATTCTATAAAAATCTCACCTTTAAAACGTACGTGAAGTGAGTGAGCTTGAAGTGAGCTGTCTTTCCATCTGATACTCTGGGATTGACACTATTCACGGCTCACTCTAAGCTCACTTCACCAAATTTTTCTCGGTGAGATTTCTTACAGAATCGTAGTCAAAGTGCTCATTCATATCTAACTTACCCTTCCAATTTGCAAAGCCACTCCCGAATCTCTGCGTACAATGATTAAACAAGAAAAAAAAAACTATCTGCAAGTAGAACATTAATACAATCAAGAAAAAGTATTGAGATGAAGATTCAAAAAAAGTAATTTAAAAAAAAAATTAAACCGACTTCAAAAATAAATTAACTCAAAATTATGAAATAACTTTCATTTCGGAAGTCGGTGTCTTGGGATCTGTATTTTAGTTTTATGCCACCGACTTCCGAAATTAAAGTTATTTCATAATTTTGAGTTAATTTGTTTTTGAAGTCGATTTAATTTTTTTTTAAATTACTTTTTATTTCGTAATTTTTAGTTTTTGCACTAGTATTTGACCAAGGTTTTGAGATGTTTTCCCTTTGACACTACACCCGTAGCTCCTATCAATAAGCCAGGCCGTCACACTTACACGTATTAGTCCATATCTTGAAAATTACTGAATCGATCTTTATGGAACTTGCACTGTTCCCTAAGTTGAAGAAAATGTAAGCCAATAAAAAAAAATGGTCACGATCCGATTAATAGTTCCGGAGATATGCGTGGACAAACATACATACATACATACAAACATACATACATGCATACATACATACATACGTCTATGAAATTTTGTATATTTGTTTGGAAGCCCTAATAGATCATCATATGTGAATATAATGCAATTCCAATAATATTACATACATACGTATCGAATTGATAACCTCCTTTTTTTTGAAGTCGGTAAAAACTTGTGTGCAGGTATTTAAGAAGGTGTGTACCTACTGTGGGGGCTATTAAATGTTTCAACGTTAATTATTACGTTAATTTCAAGCGAACGTGTTTACATCAACGCGCTTATTCTATCACTGTTTTCGAAACAAAAAACCTAATAGAAATCATTTGAAAGCTTCTTCTAAAATGTTGAATGTTCGAATACAAACAGAGTTAATTTTCTGCCAGCTTGCACAATATAAGGTCGACTTTTGCAGACAACTTTCACAGTACCTAGAGGCGTTCATTCCACTTTGAAACAAAAGCACTGCGCCGTCTTATGGACCAGAAAACATGCACCGCTCACAAAATATACAATCATTCCTATAGCAGCATAAAGGTCATAGCGCACGTATCAAACCGGAAAGGGATTACGTCTCGTCGTCCCCGCGCTTACGGCTCGTCGTCCCCGCGCTTACGGCGTGTTGTCCCCGCGCTTACGGCTCGTCGTCCCCGCGCTTACGTCTCTCCGTACCCGAGCTTACGTCTCTTCGTCCACCCTTGCCCCTCTCACCCCCCTCCCGCAGCCTGCTTGCACCGTCAACCAGCGGTCGGCGAGCCGTAAGCGCGGCGTCGCCTAGCCGTAGCCGAATAGACGTATCGGAGCTTCTGACCCGCTTTGGTTACGTGCTTACGTTAGGTTGACGCCTGTTTGACGGCGAGGCGAAAGGCGATACTGTGCCTATCCCTTTCCGATTGGATACGTGTGCTATGACCTTAATAATACAGCTGTACTCCAAATCCTTTCATTCGGCCCTCAGCCTTCGGTTCTGTTTAAATCCAGAGCAGGTCAGAGACAGATAATCAAAGTAACAGATAGTATGCACCCAATAGTTTCATAGATAATTATAGTTATTAATAAACTAATGAGCGAATGCGGCGATACTCGCAATTACAGCGATAGGCTCGGCCTTGGCTGATTTCACTTATCTAGTGAATTTTAAAATGGGTGGTGTGGTGCCAGTTTTCGCGGTATCTTTAGCAAAACTAGTTAGCGTTCCCACTTTGCCTGTTTTATTTAAGGCGACAACATGATCTAAAGCGCGGTCACTGTCGGACTGCATAGAAAAGAAAGAGAAGCGCGATGACACAACGCTGTGGTAATTTATTGCAAAATATGAAGCAATTATTTAATTACAAAAAATATTTTGATTGTATTAAAAAATTATTTATTTATTTATTGTATGTATATTAGTATGGTTTTTATTGTAAAAAGAAAGTTTTTAGAGGCATATTTTTCTGATTTTGTTTACTGTAACGATCATATACTTTTATTGTTTCTAAAACTTGCGTTTTTTGCATTTAGGTCCTGTTAGCTCCTTAATACTCCATAGTATGATAGTAATAAGGCCTTCATGGTCCACGTGTTTACATTCATTTAACTGCCCCGTTAGTATCATGATCGCAAGCACGACTGCTGAACGTCCAGGTTCTGGGTTCGATTCCCATGTCGGACAAAGTGTTACTGGGTTTTTTTATTAGGAATTTCTTAGTAACAGCCCGGAGTTTGGAAGTTGACGGTATGATACCCCCGTGCCTCGGAAAGCGCGTTAAGCCTTTGGTCCTCCGCCTGATCTCTATCCAGTCGTTTCGAATTGCCGTCCCATCGATGTGACTTTGGGAAGAGATAGTACAACTGTGTCTGCGCACACACTTGTGCACTACAATATCTCTCACGCCGAAGGCTAGGCACAAGAAGTTAGTTCACATTCTGATCTCAGTCTCAATCTGTCAAAAAAAAAATACCTCTAATTTTCCTACATTTTTGTAAAATTTTTGACATTGATTGTCACTGAGATGACTTTTCGACTAGATTTTGAGCGTTTTTTATTACGGGAATAGGCCTTGTGATGTTTTCAGAAACCAAAAGCGCGCCGCTTACGCTTATAACTTAGTCCTCTACATAGCAACAGATTTTTCCCGAACACATACATGTGTAAATTGATACTGGCTCGTATCTGTCTGCAACCTGCAGCACATTGTATACATGTCGCAGATGGATTGTTTAATCCGCTGTTTTACAAAACCGCTAGTTGTTTTACAAAACAGCTCCGTTATGTTAAACAACAGAACGACGTTTAGCGGTTTTTCATTAATTACTGAACTTTAACACGCGTGACTGCAAACGTTTTGCATTTATTTATCAATGCAGCGGGTCAACGGTTATGTAAAACAACGTAAAATGAAACGACAGATTGTAGATTTTAGTTCTAAATTTTCGCTCGTGGCTCTGTGCGTCTGTGTTATAACAACAATACTGCCCCCGATAGTTAAAAAGACGTATCTAACAAAAAGTAAATATTAAATGTTTTAATGAATGAAACGGGAAATCGTTTGCTGTCTTCGAGTAAATTAATATTTTACATACTAATCCCGTTTCATTCATTAAAACATTTATTTCTCCGTTTTTACTTTTTGTTAGATACGTCTTTTTACCTATCGGGGGCAGAATAATGGCGTCCGAAACAGAAATAAATAAAACGAGTTAGTTATGTGAGTAAAAATTACCTTATCTCAAGTGAAGACAGCGATATTAAGAACAAAATTAATTAAAAGTTATCGGAGTGTTATGAAAAACGCTTATTGTGACTGAAGATAAGCCATTCTGAATTACGTCTAAACGTCGTCGGTACCAGTTTTGTTAAACGAGGCGCAATCCAGCTATACGTTCTTCAGCTGTTTTACATAACGGAGCCGTTTTGTAAAACAGCGGATTCGACAATCCATCTCCGACATACACATATTACACATAATATACCAACAAAATTATATTATATCAACAACTAGTCCAATTAACAGTCTGGGTCTACCAGACTGTTAATTGGTCGATATTAATTAAATTAGTAAATTTTTCGATAGATTTGACGTACATTTTGAATAGAGACTTGATTGTTGGTAAAACATTTATTTTCGAGCAACATGAACTCATAACGTTAGTAACAATTCACTTACAAGCTATGTTAGTAATATTTACATAAACATTATAACTATTAAATAACTACGTGCCTATTAGCAGGTACATGCAGCTGGCTCAAAAAGTGAAGGGTAGGGCAATCCAGTTTGCTAGCAATGACAACCAGGAGACTGTTGGAGCTGGCACGCAGTCTGTGCAACAGGGATGCTGCATGCTTGCGTCTGCGCAATCGCAGCGAAGCCGTGAGTTCGTTCTTCCGCAAACATACCCGAGGCACTACGTTAATGCGTTAATGTTACACGATTTAATTACTAAGTTGGTTGTATAATGGGGCTTACTTCTAGCCGCATACGTACGGATTCCTGATTAGGTTTCCTGATCAGGAATTCAGATTCGGAATTCCGGAACTTTTGGTTCTAAGACGTAAAGGTTTTCTCACGATGTTTTCCTTCACCGTGTTGAGAGCAGTGGTGATAAAATAAATTACACAAAGTAACGTGCCTGACTGACAAACCGACTTACAACTTTAACGTAGGGGCCGTTACCACTGAGCCACCAAAGGTCAGGTAGGAGCCCATAACTATATAGAGGTATGAGGAACGGGGTGTGAAGTTCACTCAACCTGCATAGAAAAGAGAGGATCCTCCGCCCAGACGGTTGTTGTGTCTGGCGGGCAACAGCCCGATGATTCATGTCGGGCCTTTGTATCTATCTATGCTAGTTGCGGGGTAAACTCTACTTGCGCGATGCAGGATTTTGCGTGACGTCAGTATGACGCGTTGTTCGCATTCCGGCATTGTAGATACCGCTACAAATATTGTTGTTTAATCAAAAAGTTTGCTGGTAAAAAATACTGGTAAGTATTCAGCTGCATCCGGTTAGACTGGAAGCCGACCCCAACATAGTTGGGAAAAGACTAGGCAGGTTGACTGAAAAACGTTTGCCTAAAATTTTAATAACATGATATTGACATTGACAAAGAGTTGACAGCTAATCTAAAAGCATTGCCTACCCACGTGCCAAATGATTACCTCCTTTTTTCCATTATCCAGGCATGCTTGCGTCAATCGCTTATTGTTTATATTATGATACTGCATGACCATACTCAATGAACCTAACAATAATAGCCGAAAAAAATGGAGATAATTATTAAGACAGAATTATTATTTACGCAGAATGGTAGCACAAAAAAAAAAAAGACCAGCTTACGAAGACCCTTGATTATGAACGTTAACTTGTTCCTTCGAGGCCATCTAGGCGATCAGTTATTAAAGATATCTTCTGTGGTACTTAATGACGGTCAAATGTCAGAGTTCTCGGTGCAAATATGAAGATAGATATTATAAAAAATCTGGGACATGTGCATATTTGAATATTAAAATTTTGAAGCTTGTGGTAGGTCACAAGCTTACAATGTTGCCCAAAGTGATGATATTTTTAGATTAAATATTAAGTCAGTTTATAAAAAAAAAACTTCAGTTAATGAAGATAAGGTAGAAGTTGAAGATATAACCAATGAATAAAAAAGATAAAAACACCAAGTGACAATGGCGTGTGTCTCGCCAATTACGGACTAACAGTTTCAGTTTATTGTTATCATGAACCCATTGTTTTTTGATGACGCAAAAGACTACGTTGGAGACATGGAATGGATAAATACCCTGAAGACGGTAGCGTTTGACTTCAGTCACAGAGATGGTGGATGTAGCTTCTGGCCGCGACTTCGTCCGGGTTATATTTCTGGTTTCCCGACCCACCCCGTCGCATCGCATCGCCTGCCTGCGCTATTGCTTCGTTTTCGCTTAGCGGTCTTTCTGACTTTTTCTTTTTACACGGCACCTAAGTGTCCTAGCGTGATGTTAAATAGCCAACACTGGCCTACAGGCTATGACAAATATTGCATTGCATTTGCAAATGCAATATTTTTTAAATCCGACTGGTAGTTCCAGAAATTAGCGCTATCAAACAAACTAAACTCTTCAGATACATGCACTTAGTGACCCTTATTTATTTATATACAGGGTTATTGGTAAAACACCAGCAACCTCTTAAGAGGTCATTGTACTCATCATTATGAACAACTTTTACTATGGGCCCAAACCTGAAATCGCGAAAAAAAATCAGCTGTTCCCTACATTTATGTTCGTATAACTCGTCAAAATGTAGGGAACAGCTGATTTTTTTTTCGCGATTTCAGGTTTGGTCCCATAGTAAAAGTTGTTCATAATGATGAGTACAATGACCTCTTAAGAGGTTGCTGGTGTTTTACCAATAACCCTGTATACTTTATTGTACACCAAAAAATACATAACACGAAAAAAGATACATCAAACATTACAAAATATACAATGGGCGGCCTTATCGCTTCCCCACCCCTTCTCAGATTATACAGGAGAACTTACGTGCTAAAAAAAGTTCCGAGGAGATCATAGCAAGTTTAGTTTCAAATGTAATAACGTAAAATAACGTGTCGTAATATCATGGGGTCAGAAGTTCTGAAGTATCGATATTAACCTTAAAATTTCCATTAGTTAAAAATTTCACCATAAACAAAGCCTTGCTTTTTATTAGCTTATTAATTATTAGGTAACCTGTCAACAAAGAATGCCTTTTAATAATCCCAATCCGCTTATCAAGCGTGGTCATTACTAGTAATACCTGATTGGTAAACTGTATGTTAAGAAGTAAAAGTATTCCTACTGTACATCATATCTTGAACTGTCAAGGCGGCGCCACTTGCTAAGGAAGTGTGTCAAATTCAGTACATTTTCTATTTAGTTCCGTATTTTCCCGCTGTTCGAGCTGAATTGGTCGTTCTCTGCGTAAGTATAAAACAAAAGCGTGTAATTTATTGCAAACTTTTAAGAGGATATTCTTAGGAACAATTCACTTGTCCTAAATACATTAATTACTTTGTGAAATTATGGTAATTTATCTGAATAGGCCCTATCAGTCTGGATTTCGACATGCTTTTGTAAAGTTTTATGTTATTGTTGCATAATTAGTTGATTCTGAGAGATTCTTCGTCTTTGGGTATAGAACTAGGTCGGATATACTATAATGAACTATTTTTCTGTCATCATCATCTGCCTATTCAACTCGGCCTTTTCCCAACTATGTTGGGGTCGGCTTCCAGTCTAACCTGATGCAGCTGAATCCCAGTATTTTAGATGGAGCGACTGCCTATCTGACCACCACAACCCAGTTACTGGGTAACACGGTACCCCTTGGTAAGACTGGTTGTCAGATTTTCTGGCTTCTGACTACGTCATTACGGGTTGTCAGATTTTCGGGCTTCTGACTACCCGTAACGACTGTCAAAGATCCACGAATGACAGCACGGACCAACGGCTTAACGTGCTATCCAAGGCACGAAGGGGTCTCGGTATGTAAAGATGGTCACCCATCCACAGACCAACCGCGGCAAGCGTAGCTTAACCTGATTGATCGACCTGTGCGGCTGTTATTATTTAGCCACGGACCCCTCCTATAACGGTATAAACTATTTTTCAAAAATACAGGTATGTATAAATCCTCACTGGGCCCGCGTGATAGATTACTTCCAAAAAACACTACGAAGTGAAAAATAACACTGTTGTTTTTTGGAAGTCGGTTGTTTTTTGTTTTGTACGTGCGTAAAAAAAAAAACAATCGACTTCCAAAAACACTACACAGTGAAAAATAACACTGCAGTGTTTTTTGGAAGTCTATTGTTTTTTTTTACGCATTCACTACGGTATCTAAATGCTTATTACTGCATCAAATAGCTATAAGTTTCACTTACGTATGCATGTAGGTGCATCTGTTGCATATATAGATGCGTCGATGTTTACGATTCAGCAAACATTGTCGTCAGTAGGTTAGGGAAAGGAGGAAAATTCCAACTATAAAGTATCTTAGACCATGACCAAACATGGATATCCCAGGGTTAGTGTATGTGCTAACTTCTAACGTTGTCTAATAAATTATACGTTATTCGTTTTAATTAGCATACCTAATATATACACCCCATGCCGATTTCGGCTACGGTGACTGCTATTGTTTCCGACAACTATAGGTTACGGGTGTGTGCTCTGACGTGGCTAACGTAACCTATCTTCACTGTAAAGGTACGTGCACTGTGCGGACACGTTATAATGCCATTGTAGTAATGGTTATGTATGTTGGAGGGTGGCTTACTCTTGAGGTGATCTCGCCTGCTGTCGAGATCTCTCCTCCGCTGGTCTTCAAAGTCAAAAACACTTTGTTTTACCAAACTCCTCCAAACAAGTCTATCCTTTGCCAACTACTAAGTCATCAATAATGCATTTTGTTTGTCACCGTAAGGACAAAAAAAAAATTAAACTATTACCTACATCAACTCACAATGTGAACATTATCTTAAAAATAATACTTTTAACACTTCACCAATCGGCGACACAGTTCTTATCACATTTGCGCAAATTAACTAAATAATTTTATAAAGAAAAAAATCATAATTACTTCTTTGGACGTTGGGTTATCTTGTTTGCTGGTTCACTTGCCCTTCCGAGTTCCATTCACAAGATCAAAGTCACATTGCTCTTATCATTGTTACACTTATAATGTATGGATATGTTACGAAAATTGTGTCATGTTTATTTTAGGGTCTCGTGGCTAAGATCAGCCACACAGGTCGAGCACTTGCGTTATGCTATGGTTGCCGAGGTCGGTTCGTGGATGCTCATCCATTACATACCGAAGCCCATCCGTGGCTGGGAAAGCACGTTAAGCTGCTGTTACCTGTCATTTGTAGGTCTTAGACAGTCGTTACGTGTAGTCAGAAGCCTGAAAGTCTGATAACCAGCACCCTAATTGCATAACATACTTTCAATCTCAATCTGAATCATTTTGAAGGATATTGCTAATCCATTGCTTCATATGCTCGAAAAATTTGTCCGCTCAACTACGTAATTAACGCAATGAATATTGTTAAACTGTCAAATTGAAAGCCATTGTTACTGTTAGTGTGGTACCCAATTACCCCGCAGTCTTACGAAGGGGTATTGTGTCGCTAATTTTCCTCAATATTTATAAATTAATGAAGGGCGCTGAATGAATACCTGCACGTGTATCGCCGCCATCTTCCAATTGATTTGACCATCAAATTGACGTTTACACACCTACAGCTTTTGTACGAAGAACATTTGTTAAAATGTACAAAGAACTGAATTGTTCAATAATTTTATGCATAGGGTCTTTTACTGACAATACTGCTTTAATTAGGCAAATATTGATTTTTGAAATTTTATGAACAAAGTATGCCAAAGTAGGTGTCGACTTGTTGCCAAGGTTAAAATAACAATCTGAGTTTGGATTTCTTACATAATATTTGAAGACAAAGGCATATAATATAGAATGGACTGTCCCCCCCATTTCCTGTGATTTTCGTAAAAAACCATTAGCAAAAGTAGGGATATGAAATGGAGGGTCATCTGCAATAGTGATAAATGTCCTTCGTTTATCGTTCTGAGATAATCGGGTTTTAAGACTGCACCGAGCGCACAGTGGCGCCCTCATCGTTTGTTTGGTTATTTCTTTTATTTTAGAATGAAAATGCAGAAAATAAGCACTTTAAGTTGTGCTCCACAAGATTATACGTTAATACTAATATTAACATATAATCTTGTGGAGCACAACTTAAAGTGCTTATTTTCTGCATTTTCATTCTAAAATAAAAGAAATAACCAAACAAACGATGAGGGCGCCACTGTGCGCTCGGTGCAGCCTTAAGGTTAACTGTAAAAAAAAAAACACAGTGTTAGATATAGGAAAATAGTTTTTATTTATGATATAGGGCATGTATTATAGTAATAGTTCTTTGGAAAATGATCCTTCTTAGGCAGTTGAGCTACACGATTTTTGACAAATGCGTGCACTGACTGGACAGGTCCTCTCAATCTGTGTGGTTCTTTCCTCAAAAGACCACCTCAGACATCGATCTACATGGTCTTCATTTAACCTGACCAAGATTATGTCTGGACTTTAAAAGAGACTGTGACCTCTGAGTTTGTTTCGGCCTTTCTTCTCAGAGTAGTCAGATAGAAAACGCCGACTTCATCTAGTTTAAAAAAAAAAAACATGATTGACGTGTAAAAGTGTTTGTACAAACCTACTTACAAAAAATAAAATCATTTCAATCATTTCAAAGTAACGTTAAATAATTAAAAAAAAAACCATTATTGCCGTATTATAATGTTTTAGTCTTTGCGTGAACACCTGTGACGTCGAGCGCTCTAACGGTGTAGCCAAATATTAAAAACTCAATTATCTCGAGACTGGAAGCGATATTGCTTAGTTTGTAAACGTGATTATAAACTGCATATATCAAGTAACCGAATGACGGTATTAGTTTGAATTTGGGTATCATTTAAGCTATCACCAATTTAATTAGTTTTGTGTTTCTTAAATAATAGGGTTTGTCCTCCAAATAGTAGATCTGTCACCAAAATGTAGTCACCAAACAATGCAAAATCAGTTCCACAATAAATCACCTAAAATCCTGAGATATAAGGTCTAGTACCAAATAAATTTTTTTGTATGTATTATAATAGGTGTGTCCTAATAAGTATTTAAGCAAACTAATTTAAAGAGATCACCAATAAATCATATTATGTTACTAGAAAATTGCATTAAGTTCAAATATCCTTTTTCCATATCCTTCAAGTATCCTTTTTCCATATTTTTTTTCTTTAAAATTTAGTCGTTTCTGGCACTCGCCGGCCGCTGCCGCGGCACCGCTCGCTTCGCTCGCTCGGCTCGTGCGTAGGAGGTCACAGTTTTAACCTAACCTAACCTAAGCATTTTTTTTTAAATAATTAACCTCGTAACTAATTCGGTTCTCGATAATGTCCGATCTCTTATTTTACACATATATTAACATTAATTTGATAATTCATACCTGGGAACAATTTTTGTTTATCTGAGAACGAAAATATTTCGTGGCGATAGATCTATTTATTAGGTGATACAACTTGATGACAAATATAAATTTTGGTGATAGAAAATATAGTTCCCTTTGAATTTTAACATTTTTGGACATTTATCACTGTTGCAGTGGACCCTTCATATGTGAATATAATGCAATTCCAATAATATTACATACATACGTGTCGAAATTGATAACCTCCTTTTTTTTGAAGTCGGTAAAAAAAATCTCACTATATGACGCAACAGGAATGGCACGGTTGAGTTTTTTTTAATTAGATAATGACTGATTAGGTAACAACCCAGCAGTAGGTGACTTTGAAGTAAATGCGTAAATTGTTTTGACCTGTTGAATTCGCCGATAACTACGACTTAGAAGTTTATTCATTAACTTTACATTTTTCTCTTATCGGTTGGCGGATGGATCTCGCTGATGTCGATTATGCTGTAGATACTCACCTAAAGTAATATCTGTAATTGTTTTCTCATCAGGATTCCTAAGTTTTGATTATGAATTTCGATGGCTATAAGAGTAAGGGAAGACCAAAGAAACGATGGTTGGACTGTGTGAATGATGATATGGTTAGAAAGGGAGTGACTACCGAGATGACTACTAATAGAGAAGTGTGGAAGAAAAAGACATGTTGCGCCGAGCACAAATTAGTTGGGATAAGGGCTGGAGAATGATAGTAATTAGGCTTCCTTATTCTGGCAACTACTACTAAGTATTTGACACAATTAATGTGCTAACTACTGCAGATTTTCTCTCTAAACCTAGTTTTCTTAGGCTGCGGTGGCGCCTCATAACGTCCACGATCTAAACGTTATTTATAATAATAATAATATTTTTTTTAATAAAAAGGGGATAAATTTACAATGAATAGCTGAACCGAAAAGTCTAACCCCGGTGCCATAATTTCGATGACGGCCGTCACCGCGGCCGACAAGTGATGGCCATGGCCACCGCTTTTCTAGGCAACTGTTTCTTTACAAAACAAAAACACAGGAATGGCAGTCTTGAACTCTTGACCAATAAAAATACCACAGTTCTATACCGCTAATGAACCTACAGACGCTTTTCCTTAAACAAGCATCAATCTGACATGATTTTAATGAGGTCAGCAGCACAGGTTTCCACACCACCTCTTGTAGTTTTTGTAAGTAAAATCAACATGGCCAGAGATCAAGATGGGGAGGTTTGGAAGGAAAAAGGGGAGGCCTTCGCCCAGCTGTGGGACAAACACAAACACGTTCTAAATGCTCGAAGCCCCATGTTCTTTAAGAGGAAATGCGGTCGGAGCGACTTTTTGAAAAAGCCTAAGTAAAAAGTCATAATTCGAGGTTTGGCTCTCTCCTATTTTCTCCTCCAATATTGGACCAATTTAAAAGATATTTCATAAACAGAATAAGAAGTGTATATACTGTGTCCCTATGTTTTCCTTTTTGGTGATACATTATTTTTATAAGCACTAGAACCCTCAAAATGCTCTAAATTGCCGCTGTTAACAGAGGCCTAGTATACAAATTTGCCAAATAATAAAGAAAAAGAAAACATACGACACAGTATATAATCCTTCTTATTCTGTTTATGCAATATCTTTTAAACTAGCTGTTCCCCGCGGTGTCACACGCTACGCGGCTCCTAAGGGTCGTAGCGTGATGTTATATAGCCTATAGCCTTCCTCGATAAATGGACTACCCAACACTAAAAGAATCATTCAAATCGGACCAGTAGTTCCAGAGATTAGCGCGTTCAAACAAACAAACTCTGCAGCTTTATAATATTAGTATAGATTGGTTCAATATTGGAGGAGAAAATAGGCGAGAGCCAAACCTCGAGTTATTACTTTTTATGCTTTTTCAAAAAGTCTCTCCGACCGCATTTCCTCTTAATGAGTATTGAAAGGTGCCAGCAGCATTATTCAGATGTATGTCACGCCCTCCGCCCCCTTTACATACATTTCATGGTGTTTTACTTGAATTACCATAATGTCCCATGACCCATTGAAGGTGTAATATTAGAATTTTTCGTGATTTATAAGGTAGAGTCGATATGGGAGGAAATTGAGTGTTTCTGGTGAGAAAAGGGGAAATTTTCCATTGGATGGAAATATTGGTGAGTGAAAACTGGTGTGTTGTGTGAATTAAAATACATACATAAACACAGGTAGGCAGAAACTACAGAATGTCACCTGCTATGATCCTTACATACTCCTTTTGTCTTCTTTACGTGTATATGTTACTGTAAAAGTCCGAATTGTTCTTTAATAATCTTTAATTTCAAACTTTGACCGGCCGATTCAGTCGGTAAATCTTAGGTTTTACCGCAAACACCGGTAAAAGTCAGAAATTGATGATTATTATAGGGAACAAATTTTTTGAGCTGTTATTTAAATATTCGAGATGTTATTATGATCAGTTGAAAAACATTACAATGTCAATTCTAAAAATAATTGAGCAGTCCAATAACTGAATGAGCGGTAAGCGGGGCTCCGTCGACATAGAATGCAAGAGCGAGCGAAGGGCACCCCGAGGTTCGGTTTGGTTAGGTTACTATAAATCCTTTACACAGAAATAGGGGCCCCGCGAAGCGGGGCTCCGTCGACATAGCATGCAAGAGCGAACTTACCAAAACCGCTATTTACAACTGCCTCTTTAAATCAGTGCCATTATTATAGAACAATTCGGACTTTTACCGGTGCGACATGCTAAATCTTAGGATTTACCGGTAAATCCTAAGATTTACCGGTAAATCCTAAGATTTACCGCAGTTCGGGCTTTTACAGTAACATATACATCATAAACGAATTAAAATAATATTGAATAATAAGCTTAAGCAAAGAAAATAGAATTTCAACTTTTATGTCAAATAAGAATTCACTACAAAGGATATGAGCCCTCGAGAATGTTGACCTTCCCATCAACTGAAAACTTTCTTGATACGAAAAGTATCAAGAAATATAATTAAAATGATCACATATTAACTGTGTAAGAAGACAGATTTGATAGATTTTACTATATTTAGATTTATGTTTGTTTCAGATCTACAAAGGCCTGGATGTGGTGACTGCGAAGGCGTCGGCCAAAGAACGGGAGATGGCGACACATCACCTCCTCGACATTCTGGAGCCGCATCAGATGTTCACCGTCGTGGACTTCAGGAACAGAGCACTGAAGATTGTATCCTTTTTACCCGACTGCGGCGAAGCCCAAAAGGAGGGTTATGTGTTTGATTAACCAACTTCAAAAACAGGAGTAGGTCAATTCGGTTGTTTTTTTTTTTAATGTGTGTTACTTCAGGACTCCTTTATAAGCCGATTTACAAAATTCTTTTTTATTTGAAAGACTTTCAGATTGATCCCATATACATTTTATCAAAATCGGTTCAGTAATTTGGTTTTTAAACCAAAATTACTGGTAAAAATTCAAGTAACCGACATTGTTTTTTAATGTATTATGTTACGCGACATCTCCGGCAATTATGAATCGATTTCAAGAATTTTTTTTTTTTAATAGATAGGGGTGGCCTCAGGGGTGGTCCCATATATTTTTTTATTAACTTTGTTTGGGTAGTTTTTGAGTTAGCTTCAATAATACGATTTTTTTCCACTTACTTTATATTGATGATATTTTAATAAACTCAAAGCATTTATTTCAATTAAACCTAGTACAGGCACTTTTGAATTGTCAAAATTAAATAGTCTGTCAGTTAGTCAGAAAGTTGAAGCTAGTTGCCTAATGGCTTCCTGTCACTAATATTTACATAGCAAGTAGTGTTAGGTATATGAATTTCTGTGGGATAGGTACAACTAAAAAGTGAAAAATAGAAACTTTTTTACAAAAAAAACTACAAAGTGAAAAATAACTTTAATTTCGGAAGTTGGTGTCAAAAAACGAAAATGCGAACCCAACGACACCGACATCTAGGGTGTTGATGGTACCAATGTTAGGTCTGGTTGTAATGAAAAACTCTGACTGTATATAAAGCTTTGGTATATTGCCATCTAATCTTTACAAAATTATAAGTTCCTGGACAAAAAGTTAATAATTAAATTAGAAACGAGTATCATCTGTCGCGGTATACCATAGGCATAGTAAAGGAGAGGCACCATTACGAATGAAAGAAAGAAAAATTGTTGTTGTTGTTTGTTGTTGTTGTGTTGTTGTTGTTGTTGTAATTGGAATGATTAAAGAACTCACGCCTCTCTGCCTGTGTACGGTAACCGTGTCGTGTTAGTGAGTAAAATTCCGACATAATCATCCGCCTTACTTCAGACCTTTGTCTGGGGAAGTACTCTTTAGTAGCAATTAGGATTTCTACACCAAGGTCAAATCTCTAGATATTACGGCTTATATCTTACCTAAGCATATCTACCTTCCTACCTGGTGGTCATAAGTATACAGCACCGGTAAGATTCGAAAGATTATCTAAGAGAACAGTAACAGTTTACCTTTGATAGTACTTTGCAAGTACCCTAGACAGATCTAGCCTGGGCTAAGTTTAACAGCTCCGAAAGCAGGTCAAACCAATGATATTATTTGGGTCAAACAGTTATTTCCAACAGACGATTATGTCATTTCCATTCAATAAATCCTGCTTCGCACTACAGATATTTTCGTCAAAAGACATAATATTCAAATTTTCAATTAATTTTCCTCAATATTTTTAAATTAATGAAGGGCGCTGAATGAATAGGTACCTGCACGTGTATCGCCGCCATCTTCCATTGATTTGACCATCAAATTGACGTCTACGCACCTACAGCTTTTGTACGAAGAACATTTGTTAAAATATGTACAAGGAACTGAATTGTTCAATAATTTTATGCTAGGTGTTGTACTGACAATACTGCTTTAATTTGGCAAATATTGATTTTTGAAATTTTATGAACGAAGTATTCCAAAGTAGGTGTCGACTTGTTGCCAAGGTTAAAATAACAATCTGAGTTTGGATTTCTTACATAATATTTGAAGACAAAGGCATAGAATATAGAATGGACTGTCCCCCCCTCATTTCCTGTGATTTTCGTAAAAAACCATTAGCAAAAGTATGGATATGAAATGAAAATGAAATTGTTTATTCTGATAGTAGGATATCGGAATCACTTTTACTCGTCATATTATAAAAAAAAACTGATCGCGAGTCGGCTTCGTGCTCCGAGGGTTCCGTACCTAGGCATGTAACTATAAATTTACGTTTTTCGGATTTTTTCTTTTACTTGTGCTATCAATATCATAATTATAGCACAAATAAAACAAAAAATTGCCTCTTGTCAAATTTCATGATTAGGTCAACGGGAAGTACCCTATTGGTTTTGATTCCCTTGCAAGTTTCAAAATATGCGGCATAAACGGAACATAAACGCCCGTATCTTTTAATTGTGTTGACTTAGAAGTTTGATTTTTTTTACTGCTTCAAGGGATTGCAGCCCTGAAGTATTTGATATAAATTTCAACTTGATAACTCCACGCGTTCCTGAGAAAACGGGTTTGACAGACGGACAGACAGACGGACAACGAAGTTAGGTATCTTATAAGGAAAAACGGAACCCTTATAGGGTTCCGTTTTTCCTTTTGAGGTACGGAACCCTAAAAATAAGCTAGATGGAGTAGACATTTCCTATCTGACTATGCCTGAGAAGAAATGGCGAAACAAACTCTAGGGTCGAAAGTCTCTTTTAAAGTCCAGATATAATCTTGGTCAGATCAAGTGAAGACCATTTCTTTCTCCATTTCTTCATAACTAAGAAACGCTCGGGTCATGGGGCCCCGAGTGCGCGTCTCCTTTTTAAGGAAATTTCTTGCCAGCTGGCCGACACTTCACGTGACCAGAGAGCTGGGTCGTTCATTGGCCAAAGAATTAGCATTGCCATTCAACGTGGCAATGCTGCTAGTCTTCTGTACACGTTTCCGCATGACAGCGATGCGGACGAGTACTTCGACGCCTAAGTTTCCTTTGTTTATGTATTTATTTGTATAGTAAGTTAGTCCAAATTAATTCCTCTTCAGTTTTAATAAAGATTCTTCATAACTTGATTACAAAGTAGCAAATGAGGGTAACACGCGTGGGCTCAAAATAATCTTTCAACAAGCAAGTCCTAGTGCGTGTGAAAGGGAAACTTATCTAGAATATCAGCTGGCGGTCTACGCAAGTGTCGGAAGGGTCAACTGCAACACTAATGGCGCTGTAGGCGTAAAACACGTCACTAGTATTGCAGAGTTTAATTTAGTCATGCTAGTTCCAGATAATCTAGTAAGAGTTACCGTGAGTCATGCTGGCTTGGAATTATTCATGTAAGTAGTTATAGATTCTGCACCTACAACGTATCGTTTATTGTAGAAGTTAGTCTTACAGCAGACATTTAGGTTGGAAAATTGGGTACTTTAAAGTGGCCATCAAATCCTGAATCTAATGTGTTGTAACAAGTTTTTAACTAAGATAGTTTATATGCTTAAAATGTTTCCTTAACATCAAATACAGCCGAACACAAAACAAGAAATCTATCTTCCTTATTCGATTCCCGCGGACCTCGGGAATGGGTACAAAGGCCACAATGAAAGAACATGACTGAGCCTTTTTGTTGTGCCTTCAATCATTAGTTTTGTGGTTTTGGTCATCCAATCAAACACGCCAACAGTTTGAACTTGGGTTGACTTATGAGACCTTGTCAGGCTTTCAGATTATATCATATCAAGACTTTCTTCTACAAATATTCCATAGCATAATCAGCCTATAATGTTCCCACTGCTGGGACACAGGCCTCCTCTCTGGGGAGTGGCCCAGTGCGGGTTGGAGGATGTCACATGTCTTCGAATTTTTAGTTCTACGACATGCGGGTTTTCCCCGCGATGTTTTCCTTCACCGTTTTGAGAATGAGACTAATGTGAATATTCCATAGCCAAGTCCTTATATCACAAAATATTCGTCGATCAAACCGTAGTAGTGCGCGTCACCTCTGACAAGTATTTGAAAGGTTTACCTTCTTTCGCATTTCGGCCATTGACCACATAATCCTCTTATGCTGACTAAAGTAGCTTACACATTTGGTACACCGGCCTGTCAGTATAATAAGTCTGTACTTCGCTAACGAGCAATTTCGTTATTCAAAAGTGAATATTGGATGGTTGGGGGTACCGTTCGTTTGGTTGTGGCCTTTGATGATCAAAAGATTGATTGTAACTGAATTTTTTTTATTGCTTTTTCCGTCTTTTTAGTGTTTAGCCGCTCTTTTTTGCTGTGCTTCTTTAAATAATTAATATTGGGCGAAGTTCCCATATTCATAATGGATGTTGTTCCCAGCTCTAAGCCTTTACCTGGTTTTTTGGGAAGCAGTTAGTTACTCCATAATCACCGATTGTAGAAGTTTATCTATATTTAACTTATCTTATATCCGGTTTATCAATCTTCTCTTTGAATTATTATAGATCCGTCGACAAGTGATAGACATATTTCAAAACAGATAACTGTTGCTCATTCTTAATGCTGATGAAATTCCTTAAAAAGATCCATAATTGCCTGAGAAATTTATGTGTAACTTACAAATATGTAATAACTTAAATCAATATGCGTGTATTTATCGATTCTTCTCAGCAAAGGAAAACGTATTAAAATATATATCTTCCCTATATTTTCATATTTAAATTTTGTAACTACGATATCAATTAAACCAACGATTCCTTATCATCGAATACAGATAGACACCCTTGTAGATCAGGGAAAGATTCCTATCGTAGTCGGTGGAACAAACTACTACATAGAATCCATTGTGTACAAAATACTCGTCGAAGATATGGATGACAATGAAGCTTTGTTATGGGACAAGAGTAGGAGAAAGAGAGATATGAGTGAGAGACATAAGGAAAAAGAGGAAGGGAAACTAGCAGTAGAAGCTAAAAGTGAAGAAGATGAACAAACAAAGGAGCCATCTACATCTGATGGCTCCAAAAAAGACCTTGATATAGCAAATTTGGAATTAACCAAAGAACAACTCCAAAAAGATATAGATAACGAGGTAATCTTTGCAAACGAAGAGATTCACACGAAATTGTACATGGTAGATCCGAAGATGGCGAAGCGGTTGCATCCGAACAATAGAAGAAAAATATTGAGGTAAGTGATAGATGTAAATGTTGGTTTAGTATGATAAGTTCTTGATCATCGTTTTAATTAACTGATTGACGTGGGTCGCGGTAATTACCGCCATCTGCCGATATATATTTGCATATCTGGCTTATTTTACATAAATACACACGATATACTTAATGATGAACCGGTTTTTGCTGTTATGTAGTATTTTATAATTTATTTAAAAAATAAGATCGGCTTTGCTTTAATTAAAATTAATATTTTTAGACAAATTCAACACTTCATAAATCATGTTATCTTTTTTTTTTTTATAGCCCGCTAAGTATCATCTGCTGATTTATATTCTTTTTCAAAGTTTTCCACTGGTGTTAACTTAACATGACATACATAATTATGTTTTATAATACCTAGGCGTCTAAGCAATTTGTTTTCCGTATCACTAAACGGTTTAAAAATAAATCATTCAACAATATTATCCATTCAAAAACAACGAAGCGACGCAAACAGACTGCTGCGACCGGTTTTTATGAATGAACCCATCTGATATTTGTTAGGTGACTATCAATAACTCATTAAAATTTTTAATTCTAACCTCTACCATTCGATTCTCACCCCTATCGCCGCGTCACAAGACTTCTAACGACGATAAATCTAATTTATAAAATATGTTTTATCAATTTTATCAAGTAATGTCAAAGTTCAGACGCAGTGTGTCAAATTGATTAATCTGGTGCTTAGCTGGGTGCTCGTTATCTTGGACCTTGTGCTGTGATTATAGAGGTCACATTGGTAAATCAGCAGTGGTGTGAGGTTGGTCTACGTACGACATGTTTCTCGCCCATCACTTAAACGTTTTAGGATTGTTGCTTTGGGATATTTTTGGGTAATTATATTTGAATTATATTGATAGGAATCTACATCGGTTATACCAACTTCTAATTAAGTTCTTGATGAATAGACAGTAGTTAGTGAGGAATAACAGATACGTGTAACGTGTATGGAAGGTAACAGCTGTATTTGTAAATGAAGTGGAACAGTGCCTATTGGTGCACTTAATATCGGGTCCAGCGTGCTATACAGCATACTACACAGGAGTAGATCGACGCTAGATGCCAAACTCGTAGCCAAATTCTGGGCTGACTGTATTCAAGATGGCAGGAAACCTGTTAGCATATACATATACAGGGTTATTGGTAAAACACCAGCAACCTCTTAAGAGGTCATTGTACTCATCATTATGAACAACTTTTGCTATGGGACCAAACCTGAAATCGCGAAAAAAAAATCAGCTGTTCCCTACATTTTGACGAGTTATACGAACATAAATGTAGGGAACAGCTGATTTTTTTTTCGCGATTTCGGGTTTGGTCCCATAGTAAAAGTTGTTCATAATGATGAGTACAATGACCTCTTAAGAGGTTGCTGGTGTTTTACAAATAACCCTGTATACCGCTGATTATATAAAAAATTTGCTGCTCCATACATTTAGACCGCGCACTTTTCTATGAAGCAGCCGATGTTTTTATTTTTGAATGATTGACGATTCACTTGGCTCTATTCAAAGTCGATTTTCTCCTTTATTTTTGAATGAAATTTTATATTATTACGAACATAGTATTTTCAAACCCATAGGTTTATATAAAGTGTCGTATTTCAACGTTGCATTCGTTACTTCGTGAAAAAATCGCAATTTAAAGTTGCCAAGTATTGACATATTAGTGCTCGTGACTGTACATGGAATGTATCGTAATATTATTAGATTTTTTCGCAAAATCTTATTTGTATTTCGAATATTTAATCCTAAGAGCTGATTTTTCCAACACCAGATAATTTATTCACGGTTCACAATACGACACCCTCGGTGCGCGAGTCTGACTCGCTCTCGCCCGGTTTTTATATTACTGTAGATAGTCGGTTTCCTATGTTTAATGTTTTATGAAGATATCTCGTTCGACCTCATGAACCTTCAGCGCTTCCTGTTGCTCCATATTTACGTTCTTAGTGTTACTATGATCAGTTCTGAAAGGGGCTGCTCTTATTTCTTTAGCATCGTCTTTTTTAATAGCTATGTTATTTAAGTCTTCTGTTTCATCATTTTTGCTCATTGTTTTTGGTTTTTCATGAGTATTTCTATATTTTTGTAGTTTCTCAGTTTGTCAGTGTTCTCAGGTTGGAATATGAATTACGTTACAATCCACCCACTAGGTGTCCACCGAGTGTTATGGTGTAGGAAGGATAATAAACTTCACTCCACAGCCTTAGTTATGAATGATTTCATAATATCCGTAGGAAAACAATACGCAGATCAAATAACTAATTTAGAAAATATTTATTGATGTACCTACCTATTGTCAGAACTACATTTAAAGACCACCTCTTCAGTTATCCGTCAACTTAAATCATCTTTTTATTAGTTTACCATAGAAGAGTCCGTTATAAAAATGGTCACATCAATGACGACCACTCTTAAACTTCATGCTAAGTCAGGCCCTCGCATATCTCACTAGGCGAGATATGAGATATAACTGAAATAAGACTTCGAAAAAAAAACACACTTCCCCCTAACAACAGAGTCGGGAAACTTGTTCACGCGGTTCACATAAACATAGGAACTGAAGGCCGCATGACATGATGACATAAAACCTTTGAACCAGTCAGCTTGAGCGGGGTCCTTGACCGTAAACTCCCCACAAAGGGGGAAGTATATTGACGGCGGCGGTTCTACTTATGCTAGTCGTTACCACTTCCGCAGGTCTTTAACCGCTGCCAAGGATTTCGTAGACGTTTGCGAATGTGCGCGTGTGACCTTGGTTCTACTACCCGGCGAAGTGTGGCCATGTTTGCAGGCGTAGTTCGCGGATTCGGTCGCGGCGAGCGTATGTGGGTCGATCTAATTGGACGCTTTGTTGGGACATGTGATCGAATATCTTAATAAAGTTATACGTCATTTAATTAATTAAGAGTTTTGTTTCGTTATACTTTTGCTACTTTATCAATATTCATCGTTTACTCATTTAAATTAGGTACTCAATATTATGTAGATCACAATGATCACATGACTTATACATATACTAAGTTGTAAGTAGTAGGTATTGAAATGAATCCGATATTTTTTCACATGTTTTTCAAGGTTCGTAGACGACAGATGTTAAGCAAATTCTTAACAAATTTTATGATGTTAAATATCATGTGGTTTCATTAAAAGTCTGCGTATTGAAGACACAATTTAAGAAAAAAAAAGTCGGAGTTATGTACTATGTATTTGGTGTCAAATTATGGTTAAATAAAGGTCACTCAACCAGTAATAACTTCTTATGTTGGCTTACATTAATTGTAAACAAAAACAAATCTCTAAACTAAATGGTTTTCAATAAACAGTCCCGTATCTAGTGTGAGGGATCATGGTCACGCTACACAGTATCGCGAATTAGGCCCCTCGATAACCCCGAATTACTTATCACGTGATTATACTACATTCGGCAAGCTAGACGCGCCACTGATGTTTAAAATGGAAAATTATCATATTACGCATATTCAACTGGCCTTTGGTTTTTGGAATAGTTTCCGCAATTTCTGCTCGCTTTTCGGTGAAAGTGTGTTTGTTTCTTTCTCTATCTTGTCTATTCCGTGCTTAAACCAGCCCTTTCTCTTTCAGGGTTTGATTGTAGTCTAAGACAAAATGCTTGGTAGTCAGTTTCTTTACAATTACCCTTTCCTTGCCAAGTTAATGGTCCTTTCGTAAATGGTAATAATCTAGACTATCCCAAAGCTAAGTAGGATTACTAATTCATCTTTTATATGCACTAGACGTGTTCAACCCTGAACCATTTACATAATGTTACGTAACAGCAATTGGCACCCATGAATTTCATATTAATGGCGTGACTTGGCCAATGGTTTGCCGAACCATATAACTACATACATCAACCATTTCATTCACAAGAAGTTCAATAATCGATCAGTTGACGACATTCGTCCACCATGAACCATTGTGTATCACCCAGAAGATGGATAGCTCAGCAGTTGACGAATAATAAAAACTCTAATAAGTTTTGAGCAAAAAACTTGAGAAAAACCTATCGTTGATAACTACTCTTTGAAAGATGGTCGTATCTCACTGTAGTTTAATATGAAGACCAATTAAAGTTTACGATAAATTACAAGTACACACAAGGTAGGTGCGTCTTTTTCTATCATGAGACCAGTGGTAATTACCCCTTTTCTGGTTGTGAAGTCCTTGATTAAGAGGTCAACTTTACTGGTCCTTAGATCTCCATAGGACCAATAATTTTGATGTCTTTGGGGACAATGATGGGGTTCACACCATCATAATCATTATTATTATTTAATTTTACACGCAATTAAAAACAGCTTCGAGTGTCGTAGCGAAAGCAATATGTTACGGATTTCGTAGCTCTTTGAAAATTTCACATTTTCCGCTTAGGATCATTCCGAACGTAAATTTCATTAATCCTATGCTCATTAATTATCGAAGATGACTTTAGCCTACTAGATTTGCAATGCGATTTGCGTTTTGCGTTGCAACACCAACAACATGCTACGGTAAACGTCTGTAGATTTTGGCGTAGAGGGTCTACGAAAATTCTGTAAACCACTCCTAGTAACCGTACTCAATATTTTACTATTTTTCCCTTGCAATTAAGTAAAAGATTGATGGGGAAATAATACTGCTTACAATAGATATTTTTTTCCGAATTTCTAAGCATTTTTTCCGCGCCCATTGCCTTTTTTATATCATTACTGTTTATGCTCCAAAACTGGGTTATAATGCTACCATTATTCCTTACTATACACTCATATACTGTGACCATATCAACGGAATTATGTATTCGGCATGCGAATAGGCGAATTTTCCCGACAATTATCATATAGCCGTGACGTCACTGTTGCTACGCGCCGAACGAAGAGCTAAGATAACGTTTGCGGCGACTCCGCTCGTTGTATTTTGTGCTACGGTATAAATAGCTGGCATTTTTTTTTTGTTACCTTGTCATTTTTATGTTGTTACTTTATTGATTATTAAAATCATTGGAATTGTTTGAACGGAATGAGAGTTTTATATGGTTTTACTTTGACACATTTAATTTTATGTTTTTTTTAATGGAAAATGTGTTTTTAAAAACCCTTTTAACGGGTAAAGGTTTGCTTGCTCACGACCCAGTGAAAGGCAAAGGACACCGCGACAGGCCCAAACGGAGATGGTGGGATGGGCTGGACTCCTTGGCAGCTCTGGACAGAGAGATGTGGAAAGAGAGTAGGGAGGCCTTTGCCCAGCAGTTGGACATAAATGGCTAATAATAATAAATAACTTATAATTAGTAATGTTCTAAAACCTAATTTTACGAACGTAACCTATTTCACGTTTAGAAAAAACTATACTTTTTTCTAGCTCTAAAACTGTCTGAATTAACTACTAGGTGCATATTACCCAATTCAGTGACCTCATTACTTCGCCTGGTTTCCGTGATTCAAACCACAAATATACATAAATAGCAAGTCTGGCAAGATTTAATGTTTAGGCTGACAAAGAGATCTATGAATCTAGATTTTTTCTCTGATCTAAATGGATTCACACAATCGTGTGCATTTGGAACGCACAATTTTTATTTTAAGCTCATATGAAAATACTCACGAGAATAGTCAGTGTGCTTAAAATAAGCGTGAACGCAACAAGTGCGTAGATTTTCTCTCAAGATTATCCCAAAAAATTCCAAACTGGAAATTGGCTCCAATGAATAGCAGGTCAATAACTTAATCGCTCCGTTCCGGCGCCGGCGCGGGCCCATAGCGGCCCATTGCTATAGAAAATCAATTGTGTCTGACTAAAAAACCTACCATACATGGTAGCAGCTTTAAAACCTTTGACGTTTCTTAGCTTCCTAGTATGTAAACTAGAGAGAGGAAGCAGCTGAGCAAACTCCTGCGGGGTAACTGCGCAACACACTAACAGTAGCTGCAGCAGTGGCTTTCATTTTGACAGTTCAACAACATTCATTGCGTTATTTACGTTGTTGTGCAGATAAATTTTTCGAACATATGAAGTAATTGATTGGCAAATTCCTTCAAAATGGTTCAAATTGTGATTGAAAGTTTGTTACGCAATTAGGGTGTGCTGCATCACGTTTCTGTATGTCATAAGCGTCCTCTATGGTAGATGAATTGCTGATCGCAGTTTTTATTGCAGCAGCCACGTGAATACTTCTATCTATTGACATATATCCTAAGCCTAAACCTAAGTCCAACGTCTGAGTCGAGTTCATCATTTAGAAGCCTACTCGCTTCACTAACACATGCATACCAACCTTCATCATCATCATCATCATCATTTCAGCCGAAAGACGTCCACTGCTGGACATAGGCCTCCTCCGAGCACCTCCACTTCGACCGGTTTTGTGCTTCCCGTAACATACCAAGCTTAAAGATATGTGCACTAGCTTTGTTCACAATTCCACCAAGTTTAACATTTCCGGGAAGAAGAAGCTATATCCCACCAAGCATTGCTTTAATACCGACAGTAGCTTTAGAGGAGTCGGGAGGTGGAGATCAGAAAATATCCAACGGAAACGTACTACTGGGATATATAAAGTACTAGCTGACCCGACAGACGTCCTGTTTTTGATTCGAAAGACACGTGGCGCCATCTATTATCATAATAACTTGTTTTGTTGGGAACAGCACTTTTTTTCGGGATGAAAGGTACCCTATGCTATGTCCGTTTCTGTACACCTTACAACGTATATGCAAAATTTCAGGGTGATCGGTTCAGTGCTTTAGGCGTGAAAAGGTAACAAACAAACAAACTTCCTTTCGCATTTATAATATTAGTTAGGATGTTACGTCCTAACCAGTGTGCCTTTCATCGAAATCCGTTAAGGCGGGTAAAGGTAACAGACGCAGTTACTTTTGCATTTATAATATTAAAACGTAGTTTACCGAGCCCCATATTATCGCTAAAGTATGTTTCCGTACTTAGTTATAAAATTGACAAAATCCCATGTTTGCTCTGTCTGGCTACCAAGGATGTTACGCATTGAAACACGCATGACGCACTGTATTATAATACTAAATATTGTGTAAATAATCAAAAGTGGCGGAGAGCACGCCTGTCGTTAATGTTTTGGCGTCATTTACATTTTTAATTATCACAATATAATTATGTCCCCAATATATGGTGGAATTATACAGGGTTATTGGTAAAACATTAGCAACCTCTTAAGAGGTCATTGTACTCATCGTTATAAACAACTTTTACTATGGGACCAAACCTGAAATCGCGAAAAAAAAAATCTGCTGTTCCCTTCATTTATGTTCGTCTAACTCGTCAGAATTAGGGAACAGCTGATTTTTTTTTCGCGATTTATAAGGTTTGGTCCCTTAGTAAAAGTTGTTCATAATGATAAGTACAATTTTTGTTTAGTCCTATCTCTTATTTTATTGCTAAACGTTCCTGCTCTTGATCTCGATCACGTCTGATGGAAAGCGATGGTAGATATAATTATGTATCATACTATACATTTCCAGTTTTAGCTGACCATTGTATAGGCTTTTCGTACGATGAGAAGTCAGCTTATACTGGAAATGTATGCTTAGCTTGATATGTCACCCTGCGTAGGGCTTAATCATTCCAATAATTTTGCTAGGAAAGCAGTGATTCTAAAATCGTAAATTGGTATACTTCTTTGTACTAATAATAAATCTACTATCTTAATGATCTTGCCCTAACTAGACCCGCCCGAACTAGCTAGTTTGGGTCGGTTTGAATAAAGCTTTATTCAAACCTTAATAAATAAAAATATTCCCTCTTTTAATTTGGAACTCTTGGAAGTGGATGTTTGCGGAGATAATGGTATCATATCTAGTTTTTGTCCCCGTCGCGTCCTTGGCCTCGTTCGTGACGCTTCCGTATCGATTGTTAAGTTCGTTGACCTGGGGCGCTGGAATGGCTGGGATATGGCGATTTTCATGTCCTTTTGCTTCGACAGTATCCTGTTTTTCTTTCTTCTTTAATTTGTCTTTGTCAGTTTATGGTAAGTAGTGGGTAGATTACTTTTCTGTGTCATTTTCAAGGTCTCCATGACAGCAACCGGTTGGGTTGGTGTCGTGTCGCCTTTATCTTGCGTTTGGTTGCTATGCGAGGGACGACTAATAAGAATAACTGGACAACGGGCAACTTGTCTCCTGAGTACTGAGTACTTGTGTTATTGTTATCTGTTACTTACCTTAATATGTTTGTGCTTCGTTTCCGATATCTGGTGAGGTGTGACGTCAGGATCGCCAATTACCAATCTGCCTGCTGTTGGTCCATTGCCGTTAAAACTTAGTGGATGAATGTGTCTTGTTTAAGCCTTCACTGACATGCGCCAAATAAACATATTTTCCTTCTTTCTTTTCCCAATTTCAAATCCAATAGGGAAGCGGTTGCCTCTGTCTGTCTGTCTGTATGTTTGTTACCTTTTCACGCCTAAACCACTAAACGGATTTCGATGAAATTTGGCAGATATATAGATTGCATCCCGGGGAAAGACATAGGAGGAAGTTTTTTTTCACGATATTCCCACGGGATCACTTATGCGGGTGAAACCGCGTGGCGCTGCTAGTACTCAATAAAACCCAAGCTGAGCAGCATCATGATCCATAATTCTATTACCTACCTTTATCTCCGAAACGCTAACCAAATTTTCTCGAATTAGACGTTGTAGATTCGGTTCGGGGTCAGCCGTATCTCCTAAAGTCACGGACGCGGTCTCGTGATAATGACCTTCAACCAATTTAAAAGCAGTTTTGAATCATTAGGCATATTCCGGCCATGTCTTATATCGTCCCCTCTGCCTCTCAAAGAAATAGATCGACTGAAAGAGTTCATAATAAGCTTGTAAACTTTTGTTAAACAGCTTTTGTGATACTTTATCCTCATGTAATGGTCTATTCTATAGCCAAACCGGTATTTGATAAAGGAAAACTTTTCTGGCTGTACATGTCATATTCTGTAGTTAATTATGTCAGAAACATGTGTCATATGTCAACTACTTATCAATCATGGCGACCGTCGCGACGCTTATAAAGCCAATTGACAGGGATTGCTGTGAAGCATCGAATTGTGGTTGAAAAGTAATTTAGTAGACTAGTAACTGATTGGAACTGTGGTTTTGATTTGGTAATAAAGTTTTTATGGCGAAGTTTGCATAAAACTTTACGCCTGTGTAGCTTAGGACTGGAATTACTAAAAATATTTTCGTATTGCAGTACCCACTTCCTTCAGTCTACGCCCTAAAAGGAAGGAAACTTCCAAACCACTATTCCATCTTCAATTCTTCAGGTGTCTCTTATCCAAAATTTGTCCGCTCTTTTCGTATCTGGTTTGAAGATCAGGTTCTTTCCAACATATTACTTGTATGTACTTCTTGTTTGCAATATTTTAAAGCCTCGTGTATTCCGCGCAATACTCAAAACTCAACAGTATTCCGCATATTGCAATACTCAAAACTAAACAAGATTTTTCAATTTCCTCCTCCGTCTTCGAGGGATGGCAGCGCTTCCTGAAAAAAGAGGACACAAAGATGTGAGACCGAATTCAATGTCACACTGGCTAATTTACAGCAACTTTCAGTATACGTGACCCACATACATCACATCAGTATCTTGAGAAGTCCCGCGGGGTCCGGGTGGCGGACCGCGGGGTGCGCGGGGCGGGGGGCGTCACCCGGAGGATGACGCAAGCCGTACAATAAGGAAGTGTGTTCAATTGTCCATGCGTACCACTGGGCTATTCTGTAGCGGTTGCGTGTCGTAGTTTTTGGCAGTTTATTTTTGGAGTAAATTTAGTTTTTTTATTATTTTAATACTTAAAGCTTGTTAATTGCTATTTAAATGTTTTTCGGGCGTGGGTTATTTAGTTAAAAAACGTTTAATAAAATAAGTGGACTCTGAAAAGGTTGGACCATTTTTCACATTAAAATTCATAATATAAATTAAATCGGTACCGTGACGGTGATAACTGGATTAAGAAGGTTGGCAGACGATATCATTAAATAATAATCAGTAGACCATATCGATCGATACATAATTATACAATTAATATTAAAATATGCGCAGACCGGTCTACTATAAATATAATAGACAATATTCACTATAATGTATATTTTTCTGAAATTATTCTTTCATACAAATTAGGAAACGATTGGCATACTGACCTTCGTAAACGAATTTTAATTAATTTACGATATACAAGGCAACGTCGCAATTGCGACCCCTAGAATTATTAACATAATGTAAACTATTAGTATACCTATACCTATCAAACTTCATTGACGATTCGCCAATCACGACAGTAGATAGGTCAAGGTCTATGTGTTAAATAACTCAGTTCTTTTAGCAGAATAATAATAAAAAAAACGAAATTCAATAATACCTTCTGATTTAATTCTAGAATTTAATCAACTTCTAGATCGTATTGTTTATTGTTTCCATCTAATACATTCAATAAATCTTATTAATCCTAAGTGATTTCAATCGTCTAAACATTTTTTTAGCACTCTAAAATTCTATTTTAGAAAATATATTTATTGTAGGTATATGACTAAATAAATATCATCATCATCTGCCTAGCCTTTTCCCAACTATGTTGGGGTCGGCTTCCAGTCTAACCGGATATATAAATATATATGTTACTATTATTATATTAATTCTATTATTTTCTATTCTATTATAATATATTATTAATTTTTTTTTGCTTTAAAATTTGACACTTACAAATATTCGCAGACTGATCCTGTCGGTCGGAATGCTGTGCGTATTGACTGATTTATTGTAATGTAATGTACACCGACATCACGAGTATTCGCAAGTACTAGGAACTGGTACTTGCAAAAATACTAGGATACTTGAAATAAACTGGTTTTCGTGTTTGACCATGTTTATTGAGTCGTTAGGATAAATTGAGGCTGTAATGAAGTGTCAAGCTTAGTAGTTCTCATGTAGTACCTAGGTAATTATTGAATGACATGTTAATCGTCACTAAGTACAGTAGATTAGTCGTAAGATATGTTTTAATTGTAATTAGATTAGATATATTAATGAGCGGGAATGTGTCAGTCAAGGCTTGTTAACATTGATCCAGTATCTCATTCCAACACTGGGTCAACGACCCAGTGTGACTGGGTCGCTATTTGTCCCATGTCTACAGTTGTGCTGGATTGGAATAGAGAAGGAGCCGATAATTTATGTCCGTTTACGAAGATACGGGCCCGTCCGAAAGTAGTTGATTCGACAAAACAAGTGTCGAATTCAATTTTGCGGACGGTCACATACACATTGGGAGTAGGGACAACTGACAAACCGTGTTGTCATTCATCTTACTTTGGACACCGAACTCATCTTAAGTCCGTAAGTGATACGGGAGTAGGAAGCGCCCGTAACATCGGCCGAAACTACGGATGACGTACTTATTTATTTCTTTTAGGATCTCCAACAAAAGATATACAGTAAACATTGCATATAGTTAATAGACGACAACGTTCTTGGTAGGTGCACTCCTTCTATTACAGGAGACCACAGCATGCACAATAAAATGAAAAACTAAGCTAACAAATTATGTAAATACCTAATCATCATCATCTGCCTAGCCTTTTACCAACTATGTTGGGGTCGGCTTCCAGTCTAACCGGATGCAGTTGAAAATAAAAGAAAAACTTTAACAGTGGAACATAAGAACACAACAAATTCAGTAAAATATTAGAACGTAGAATAATAAAATACCTAACATTAACATTAAATAAAAAAAAACAAAAACTTAGGGAGTAGCCCTCCTGGATTGCTCCTCTGGTTCAAAATCAATGCAATTCAGCCTCAAACTTCGATTTGTATAAAATTATCATAACGATTTTGAATAGTCACTACTTGAAGACCTGTAACGGGCTTACAGGACCTAAACGCAAAAAACGCAAGTTTTAGAAACAATAAAAGTATATGTTCGACTACAGTAAACGAAATCAGAAAAATATATGATATTCTTCAGGATAGGTAGATACTGTGTTGATAACACAATACCACTAATTTGATACGATAAAAAATCATGAAGATACCTCGAAAAACTTTCTTTTTACAATAAAAACCATACTAATATACATACATACAATCATTCTGATTTGTTGTCAGATTATTCTACAAGCAACGTACAACACTACTGGTTTAATTTTTTAGTCCAAACAATAGATTTTTTGTAATTAAATAATTGCTTCATATTTTGCAGTAAATTACCAGCGTTGTGTCATAGCGCTTCTGTTTCTTTTCTATGCAGTCCGACAGTGATTGCGCTTTAGGTCATTTAAACCCCTTAAAAAAAGCCTTGACGAATATTTTCAGCCACGGTGATCTAAATCTCGGCGCCTCACTCTACAGTTCTCAAGAAGCAATAATCATAATGATGATAGTTACGACCTTGACAGCCAGACAATCATCTACATAAGACGATGACATAACTCGTATTACGAAGTCTGTCTAAAATTATGTAATTAAATATTTATAACTTAGTCCTTCTTATGCTTACAAAGGCGTGCGTTTTGAGTTTTAGAATAAACCAGTTATGTACAGACGCCCGCACATCAAGCTACTACAATCTGTCTTTCTTTAATAGATTTTCAACCTTATCGATAAAGAAGGTTCAAAGTTGATTGGGAAAATTTGACAGTTTCGGGTAGCTTGATGTGCTGGCGTCGTAGAAAGTCTATTTATTTTTGGCTATTTTTATTTTTGATCATTTTTATTTTTGGAAATTTTTATTTTTGGATATTTTTATTTTTGGACAATTTAAATTTTTGGACATTATTATGGTTTGGACATTATTATAGTATTCCCTATAAAAGTGTAGAAATTAAAAAAGTGATTCATTCTAACAACTAGTGATGGGACGATTATGGATCTTGCCAATCTTTGGTTAGCTATAGTGACTAAACTATTGGATATATTTGATTAAATTTTTGTAGGCAGACTATCTAGGGACGTCATTAGATATCATCATCATCATCAGTCTACAGCAGTCCACTGCTGGACATAAGCCTCTCCTATTGCACGTCATTCAACTCGATTTTCGGTTACTCATAAGATATACGAAGTTTAATTTATTGTTTATTTATTTATTTTTTATTTCAGAGGTTTGGAAGAAAAAGGGGAGGCCTTTGCCCAGCAGTGGGACACAAAATAGGCTAACAAAAAAAAATAAAATTTGTCATCTCCACCTTGATACTCATATAGTAGTTTTATGCCGGAAGAGAATGAATAAACTATTAACATCACAGCTGGGGATCAGTTTAAAGAACAAGATAACGCGAATAAGACATTTTCCTTACTGATAACATCAATGAAAGTGACTATGTATACCTACTATTACTTACTAAGTTCATCAGAGTATAAATAACGTAACGTTTATTAATTACAAATTACAAAGATACAGAGGTTAAAGGCTAGCAATGTGTTGTTACGAGGACTTTCGATCATCATAATAATTATCTTGTGAGAGCAATCGAATTGTTCGATTGAATGTTGGGATTAAAACAATTTATTTATTTCCGTATTATAATACTCATTTATATACGGAAATAAATAAATTGTATTTTCATGTGAAACTTCTTAGGCGGCGATTCGATAATTGGACGAGAATTGATATTGAAATTTCAAGGAAGCGTCACATTTAGGCACATTTAGTTACATGAGAGAGAAGAAAGATATAGCTCTCTCTGTCTCTCACACTAAATTCCTGTTATTCTGTATTTTTGTGTGAAAGGACTGAAAGGTGGTGCACGTGCAATTTTTTTCTTTAATTATACTATTAGAAGACATACGTCATCATCATTCCTTTATCCTTATCCCAATGGGGATCCACACGCAAAGCTCAGCGCAGATGTCGCCAGCGCACAGTATTGTTATTGCCTCGAAAAACGGACATCCCCTTTTTATTAACTTATCCGATAGAACAGATTATTTTAAAAGTAAGAGTAAAATACCCGTGTGACAATTTTGTCCCAATCTAGAGATATATTTTTTTAATTTTTTTTCTATGGTTTCCATAAAAACCATAGAAATCGCAATAACTTTAGATCCAATCCGTTTTTGTAATATATTTTATTGCAATTACTTGATGCTCTCTATTAAGTAAATTATCAAGCCAACTATCAATTTTTATCGAGCCGGTGTAGTGAGTAACATCGAATTTTGCATATTTTCGATTTCATTTTTTTATGGGCTTATTTCATGGCATTTGGATTCAATATTGAGACAAGCTGTTGCTTTGACACTAAGAAGTACTAATTAAAAATATCATATCCAAATCTTATGGTATCTAGAATTTACAGGATTCTGAAATTTAAGCGCTAGGGTTGGCACAAGTCGTATTTTTTTTATTTTTTTATTATTAAAATAATATTAATAACATAATAATGGGACCCTGTTCCCGATACCGGTGGGCTATTATTTTTTATATTTTAAATGTTTTTTTTATATATTTGTTTTTAAGATGTGATGAGATGTATTAATGATTCTAATGATTACAATTCTGAACTCGTACATACCTGTTATTTATTACAAATATTTACAGACTTCAGCCTTCTTTCTTTAAGATTTTGCATTAGGTAGGTACGTCTTCTTCGTCACGTAACACAAAATACAGAGAGTACAGAAGTCAATCTACATAGAAAGTGCGCTCGAGCAACGCACACACATAGGCTCCGCTCACGGACACGTTATCTCGGACTGGTTGGGACTAGTGCAAGCGCGAGTGCCATCCGCTTGTGACACGCGTCTGTGAAGTGCAAAAATGGAGCAACAAAAAATTGCTATCTAAGCTCGATTTATTTATTTATTTATAATAATAGTTTCCTATTTTGAATCAGTATAAACGAAGTAACTTTTTTGTAAGGTAAATTCACACCACCAACTATTACGTAAGTTGAAAACATGATTTTTTGTTTGTGTAGATATTGTGTTGTTTTGAGTGTCATTTGATAGGTTTAGGTCTAAAACGGATAGGGCAAAATAAATTGTGTAAATAGGATAATCCGTTTTGAAGTAATTAGGGATTTTCGATACTGAAAATTGACAAATGAAAAATTTTGTACACGTTTAAATTTACGTCGTTCTGGACCTCTTCAGGGGTCATTGTACTCATCATTATGAACAACTTTTACTATGGGACCAAACCTGACAACGCGAAAAAAAAATCAGCTGTTCCCGACATTTATGTTCGCATATCTCGTCAAAATGTAGGGAACAGCTGATTTTTTTTCGCGATTTCAGGTTTGGCCTCATAGTAAAAGTTGTTCATAATGATGAGTACAATGACCCCTGAAGAGGTCCAGAACGACTTAAATTAATTTAAACGTGTATGTTTTTGTTCTGTGAACTTTTTCTATTGTAATACTATGTTTAATGTTTTGTTTTAATATTGTAGAATAAGCTCAACAATAAATCAAACAACTAGATACGAGTGCCACTACCACGATAGTTTTTTGTACATAAGCCAAAGTTGACAACCATAGCGCGACCGCCGAGCGTAGGTATGAAAAGTGAAGTATATACATGTGATTGCCTTCTGAACTCTCTGTATTTTATGCTTAAGCTATAAAAATATTAAGCTATAAAGATATAAAAATATTTTGGTATAAAGTCATACACGACGAGCCTCCTCGTGAACCCTGGTTTGATGATAAATGTTTAACTAGGAGTTATGTTAAGTTAGCGATGAGACTTCGTTCTGGCCACTTTCCATCGGCAAAGTTTGCTTTCTTAATGCGAAAGGCTACATCGCCTAATTGTGAGGCATGTGATAAAGTTGAAGATGTGCATCATTTGCTAATGGAATGTGCTAAGAACAAAGATGAAAGGGAATCTTTGGCTAGGGAGTTTAAATTAAATATGTGGGATGTTGGACTCATCCAAAATATTTTGGCATACCCTAAATCAGAAAGGACTAAACGCATAATTTGTGGCTTAATCCAGAAGTCTAGGCAGTGATTCTCTTTTCTATTTTCATAGTATGTGTGTATAGTGGTGGTGGTATAGTAGTGTAGGAAAATATAGTATAATTATAGATGTATAGTTGTGTGTAAATAGAGTATAAGGTACAATGGGGTTGACGTATCCTTGTGGATAAAAACCCCTTATTAAAAAAGAATAAAAAAAAAGATATAAAAATATTATTTGTAAAATTTATGAGTGTGGGTGTAAATATGTATACGTATTACGTATCGTAAGTATTATTCTATGATAAAATAAAATCCAACATAAAATTTAAACCTAAAAACAAAAAATGTTACTTTTTGTGAAGTGATGACCCTAAAATCAAAATTATCAGAAAAAACTTTAGAAGTGAATAACTCCTAGATACCGCGAGATTTGGATGTGTTAATTTTTTTAGTGATTGGTTTGGGTCTAAATATGATTTACAATAAGTATTGAATCCAACTAAGCAAAGATACAACCATGAAAAATCAAAATCTAAAAACACAAAAAAAGCATATTTCTTTACATCTGTGCTAGTTAGTATTGTTTTGTATTTTTTTTCAAATACCTTTGCTATAGTTTTATTACACATAATAAAGAAAATGTTAAAATAATGCGTATTTTTTTTATAATTAATTAATTTAGAGAAGTTAAAAAAAAAGTTAAAAATTTTTTTACTAGCGTTTGTTGTAAAATTGGAACACGGGTATTTTACTCTTACTTTTAAAATAACCTCTTTTATCGGATAAGTTAATAAAAAGAGGATGTCCGTTTTTCGAGGCAAAAACAACACTGTGCAGCGGCGCGATGGCTGCTGTCAAATAATTTTCGCTTTGTTTACGTCAGTTTAATCGCTATTTTTTGTGTTGAAACCGGTCCACCATCGTTATCGATAACATGTATTGTACCTAGAAGCTTAAAGAAATGAAAGAAACAAAAAAAAACAAAAAAAAATATGGTTAATGTAGTGGTAATGCAGTTTTCTAGTTATTGTTCGTGCCGCGACTCAACGGAAGAAGATGACCTTCTGAGCATACCATATGCACCCCAATTGCATAACACACTATTAGTCACAATCTAAATTATTTTGAAGAATATTGCTAATCCATGGGTTATATGTACTTATTCGAAAATTTTGTCTGCTCAACAACGTAGATATTCACAATGAATATTGTTGAACTGTCAAAATGAAAGCCATTGCTACTGTTACTGTGTTACGCAATTACCCCGCTGGTCATAGTACAGACGCAGGACATCAAGCTACCCGAAACTGTCAAATATTCCTAATCAACTTTGAACCTTATGCTTTAGCGATAAAGTTGGAAATCTATGAAAGAAATTTGACAGCTGTAGTAGCTTGATGTGCTGGCGTCTGTACAACTACATGACATAAAGAAAGAAAATACATTTATTTGCACTAAACGTGACGCGTATAGAATTTAAAAAGAAACTGGCTAAGTGCAAGTTGGACTCGCACACGAAGTGTTCCGTACCACAAGGCAAAAACAACGAAAAAAAACACGTTTGTTGTATGGGAGCCCCCCTAAAATATTTATTTTATTTTATTTTTAGTATTTGTTGTTATAGCGGCAACAGAAATATATAATTTGTGAAAATTTCAACTGTCTAGCTACCGCGGTTCTTGAGATACAGCCTGGTGACAGACAGACGGACGGACGGACAGACAGCGAAGTCTTAGTAATAGAGTCCCGTTTTTACCCTTTGGGTACGGAACCCTAAAAAATGGTTCAGACCGGACGCTCGCAAGTCTCATATGCTGATTACAATTCAGGCAAATCTGAATGGTTTTGTCTGCTTAAGGCATTATATGCCAGCATCATTAATAAAACAATGACGAATTAATGTCTGACTGAGGGATCGAATCCGCAATGAGGTGATCCGGCAGAGAACCAAAGTTGTCGGCCATAGCTCACAGAATGAGCAACCTGAAGTGGCAATGGGTCGGCCATATTAGCCGTAGAACCGATGATGGTCGGGGTAGACGTGTTCTTGAGTGGAGACCGCGAATCTGCAAACGTAAGGTAGCCTCGCCTCAGGCAAGGTGGAGTGACGATCTTCGCAGGATATCTGGTAGCAGCTGGATGAGAGTTGCCGAAAATCGAGTTGAATGGCGTGCAATAGGAAAGGCCTATGTCCAGCAGTGGACTGCTGGAGGCTGATGATGATGAATGAATGACCGGCAAATTATTTTATTCTAACACTTATACAATACGACCGATGTAACTTGGCAGGCCCGAACTTTGCGCAGAAGGTTGCGTAGTAAGATTTTTTAGGAACCAAATGGTGACATGAGGCGAGTGCGAGTTAGAGAACATGCGCGAAAGTTCTTAGGCCCGTAATCCACCAAAGCGGAGAGGAGAGATGTCTCATTTTTGTATAGAATTTCGTGCGAGCAAGCGGGCAATCGGCACGAAATTTTATAGAAAAATGAGACATCTCCTCTCCTCTCCGCTTTGGTGGATTACGGGCCTTAGTGCCTATGTTCAGGCCCGCCAAGTTACGTCGGCCGTATTGTACTTACTAAAACTTTACGCCAACACCCTTTTCATATCACCCGTAAAGCATTTAGCATAAAAAAACAATAGCTCATAGTAAATGTGTAGGCACATGAGACGCAGCGGTTTGTGACCCATTCATTAAAATATAAATAACACTGATTCATTCATTCGCTGCGTGAGAGATGACTGCAGTAAAAAAAGTGCAGTTGCTAACAATGAGAATCGTAAATAAGTTGTTATATCGCTATTGACAATGTGACGTAGCTGCCACAGTGCAGCGGATGCAGTATAACAAGTTTATGGCACCGATTTTTAGATGCAACAAATTATAATTATGTCAGATTAAAGCTGGTCATTTATTTATTTTTTTGTTGCTTTTTGTTATTCTAGATTCCTGATTTAAAAGCGAAAAAAAAACTAGTGTTAATTTTCTTTTAAAAAGCCATCCCTAATTGGCGCTATTTTCTTTCAGTATCGTTCATATTACGTTACTATAAATGGTTTGTTAATATTTTCTGTTAAGGAAAAACATAACGAAAACTATACAAAATAAATATAATGTAGTAATATATCGAAGGCCATTGATTCAAATCTCTAAATGTCAATGTGCTTTGAAGGATACTATATTTGCAATTTATCAATGGGTTTTGTTAATGGAGGCTTCCGAACGTGTGTAGGATAACATGATATAAAACCTTTATGCCTAATTTATATTCTGAGCGTGTAAAACGCATTAAGAATAGCAATAAGTAGGTACAGACGCCAGCACATCAAGCTACTACAATCTGTCAAATTTCTTTAATAGATTTTCAACTTTACCGCTAAAGTATAAGATTCAAAGTTGATTGGGAAAATTTGACAGTTTCGGGTAGCTTGATGTGCTGGCGTCAGTACAACATGTCAAGCATTAAGTTAGGCTGTGTACTAAGGTTTATTTATGGCCTTAAAAAAACTTGAATGAATTATGATTTTGTAACAAAGACTTGTTGTAGTAAAACGTTTGTAGTAAAACAAGAAATCTTGTACCTTCTGGGTTTTTTAATAATATAAAAGGAAATATTAGCTTCATGTTTTCGAGAAACGCGAAAAAGAACAATAATAATTATTTGTCTACTTTTTTTGGTCAGTTTTCTTGCAAAATTGCAACTTATTAAAAAAAAGGGAGATTTGAAGACAATGTTAAAACATACTTGCCAAGTTTTCGACAAGACCTTGGCGAAATTTTGAATCTCTTGAAAAAATATTCTGATATTCAAAAGACAAATTGTATCTGATTTACTGCTGTTTATTATTATGTTCGTAGGGTGCGTACGCGCGTCGGCGCCTCGTTGGCATCGCGTGATGTCATATCCGCCCGCCATTCATGCCGAGACGTTCATTCATGAAACTCGCGCCTCGTTACCTACAAACAAATTGTGACCTTAAAAACTACTCATTTAAGCGCATTTTAGCTTAACAAGCCACGACGCGTTATTTTTTTTTTTTAAGATAAAATATTTGCGCTCCTAGATCGTAAAAAAACAGGATGTGTTCGGGCATATGTTCTGAATTAGGAAATTAGCACATTGTTAATTACATTGAGATGGTGAATTAAGAATTTTGTGAATAATGATGCCGCTACCGCGAAATTAGGCGAGTTCCTTGAAATTAGATGATTGTCATGCATACTTAATTATCTCGAATTTTGATGATTGTAGCTTGAGATATGGCATTAATAATATCCCGCGGACCGATTTCGGTCACGGTGGCAATCTCAACGGAGATTAGCCAAGTATGCAGGAGATACATTATTATAGTGCACAACTGTGTGCGCAAACACAGGTGCACTCTCCGCTCTTTTACTTTCATAGTCCGATGGGACGGCTATCCGACACAACCGGGGAGAGATCAGGCGCAGGACCAACGGTTTTACGTGCTTTCCGAGGCACGGGAGTATTAATCCGCCAACTTCCAAACTCCGGGCTATTACTAAGAAAGTCCTAATGGAAAACCCAATAACACTTTGCCCGACCTGAGAATCAAACCCAGGACCCCACGCTCAGCAGTCGCGCTTGCGACCACGAGACCAAGGCGGCAGTTAAGGCATTATTAAAATAGTAAAGACACTAAATATCTTAGTAGTTGCAAAGTGCTAATCTGTGGGCGTAATCTACCAGTCAGCCGCTACTTGAGCCTCGACGCGGTCGATACTATTGACTCATTCCCCGCACAGAAGCGGACGCTATCATGTGACAGAGATAAGTAGAAGATAAGTAGACAACTTATTCAATGACTAGTCGTTGCCCACGGATTCGCCCTCGATATCAAACACACAGCAATGAAATTCCCCCTACATACGTTTTTATAATCAGGCACGTACGTCGCAACAAGTTGATTGAATACCAAATAGAAACTTTCACATATATGCATTGCGCGTTGTGTATAGATGTATTACCTGTCTGATCCGATATCATATCCATAAATTCTAATCCAAGAATATTAATGCGTTCCTATAACAACTTAACGATTAATATCGAACGCCATTTTATAGCTATTAACAGCAATAGCTCTTCTGTTTCGTCTCGGAGTATGAAAATATTGTAGATGTGTCATCACTAAAGATATGGTTTTCTTAAGAGCGATGGCCGCCACATGGCGTCAGCAGTTTACCGGCGAATGACGTTACTGGCACGTAACTAGAGTTTTTGACACCGTAAAGTCAAAGAGAATTTAATCGCCAGATTGGCCCTTACCGTACTTAATTACGCGAAAAAGTGTCCATAATGAGAAGAGTGAGCCCACACATGATTAAATAGCGTTTCCATGACAATAAAGTTAAGTCACTGCGTCATTGTATGTCAGACATAAGAGTCCAAACGAAACAAAAACGCGACTATCTTTTGACGCGGTAGGGCGAATCTCACGATTTAAATCTTTGCCGCAGCCATCATTTTCATGACAGCTGTCATTACGACCGTAATGTGCGGCCACCGCTATTTTATGAAACCGTAGCTTAAGATGTAGGTGAGTTTCAGAGACGCCCCATTTATCATACTTCGAAAGTTCTGTCTTTACAGGCCACTTCCGATTACACATTACAAGGCTTTTTTAAACGCATTGCAAAATGATAAAGCGTATTTGTGTTTTTTCTTCCTATAAAATCTTGTAACAAACATTACGATTACCAAGCTTGGGGATTTATGCCCGTCCGTCACAACTGTTAATTATTGGGATATTCGCCAATCTCTCTCAAAACCCTGGGGCCTAGGTAATAAAACCGACAGGTGACATGGCCGCCAATTTTCTAAGTTTTCTTTCACAGTTTTTTGTTTTTTTTTTTTCCTTTTAAGCAACTGAGCCGGTGTTGACTATTCAGCCAGTACACAGCACCTGTCGTGAAAATGTGTAAACTTTGTAATTTTTTGACAAATATGTCGCATTGCTCTGGGGTAATGTGCCCCAAAAATTACTAAAAAAGATTTTTAATTCCCTTGTCTAAGGTTACCAAAAATGCTTCAAAGGTTTGACAACTACAAACGTAGTAATTTTTTTAATCTGTGGCCATATTACATGGTGTTGTACGCCGACCGATAATTTTGATCGCACCTCTCGGTATTTCAATATTTCTTATTTATAGTTTTTAATACCGGTAATGAATGTTAGAATCGTGTTTAGAGTTATTTGTGTGATAGTTTAACGTTCTATGATATTATCACGGCGGAATTGATGGATCGACAGTTTGTTTTCATTTTTTTTTTTGGGTTGCTGTATTAAGACTGATGGAATAGGCAAAGGGATAAGCACATCATGATGATATTTATTTTATATATGCTACTCTTTTTTTATCTTTATTTCTGTTTTTGACAGACACGGGACCAGAAAACCGTTCCGTTCTGTTCCGTCTGCACCGTTCTATTAATTTTAATAGTATTTGGAGAATGATGAATGGTTGACATATTTTATTAAGTTTCATAAACTTTTAAAGCTTTATCAACTCAGCCTATCGTAGTCCACTGCTGCTCCCAGGCTGCTCACGACATCCGGTCCTCCGCCTTCCGCATCGGGTCTGTCCCAGCCACCTCCTTTAGGTCGTCGGTCCATCTAGCTGGGGGGCGTCCCACACTATGCTTGGCCGATACGCGGTCTGCATTCCAGGACTCATCTGGTCCACCGGCCATCGGTCCTTCGACAGACATGGCCAGCCCACTGCCACTTCAGTTTGCTTACTCTGCAACCTATATTCCGGTTCTTTTCCGGATAATTTCATTCCTGATTTTATCCTTCAAAGAGACCCCGAGAATAGCTCGCTCATTAGCGCGCTGAACGACCTTAAATTTGTCGACGATCTCGACAGTCAATGTCCACGTTTAGGCACCGTATGTCATGACGGGCAGGACGCACAGGCTGATTACCTTAGTCTTCAAACACTGCGGGATAGGCGACGACAAGACATGAAGAAGTTTTCCAAACGCTGCCCAACCCTCCTTCCGGATCCTTCTGTATTATAGAGACTTCTTTCTCAAAGTTGTGTCTACCGTTCTGGGTAATCCTACTTCAACACTATCGTCTTTCTCATTCTAACTCATAAGTGTTATTTATGTATCCGAGCCCGCCCTTAACCACTTGACCGAAATCCTTACTTTCGCATAGTGACTGTACTACTCTATTAGCCTTGTGTGGGATCACATGTCTCACATAATATTAGTAAACACACCTTCCAATATATAAATAAAAGGATTAATAAACGTATTATGTATATTGAAATCCTTAAAACCGTCTTTCCTTTGGTGTTCCATCCATTAACCCTAATTATAGCTGTAACATTTATTTATTTTAATACCATGTACATAATTTGGTAACTTACCCATAAAGTAGCTATGTAAGGTAAACAAAAAAATCTGTATAAACAATTTTTGTAATGTTATCTTAATGGGACATTAAAAATTCAACTGGTGTCGTTTCGTGGGGCCTATAAAAATATTTTGAATACTCACATGCTTCTTGGGGGTATAAATAACAAATATGTCAATAGCATCATGTGCTTACAAGTTGTAATTTAATTTATAGTTTCTATTAAAGATTAGTATTGGCCTTTTTCTCACATAAATCCCGAGTTGGATTTATTGAAGGCTGTACTTATGTAAGAATACCTATGCGTCTCTGTTTAAAATTATGCGTCGTTGTCGATGGTAATAAAGTCCTGTAGCATAATCAGCCTATAGGCTATAATGTTACCACTGTTGGGAGTGGGCAACATAAGTCACCACGCCAGCCCAGTGCGGGTTGGTAGATGCCATGTCTTCTAATTTTTGGTTCTAGGACATGTCGGTTTCCTCACGATGTTTCCCTTCACCGTTTTGAGAGCACTGGTGATGAAATTAAATACACTAAGCAAAGTGTCTGCCTGGGTTCGAACTCACGACCTTGGCCTCTATGTCTTTAATTCTTTATTACCAAGGAATAGGTGCTAAAATAAATGAAACATAATTATTTAATACTAGCTGCGCCCCGCGGTTTCACCCGCGTAAATGTCGATTCCGTGGGAATATCGGGATAAAAAGTAGCCTATATGTTAATCCAGGGTGTTAGCTATCTCCATACAAAATTTTATCAAAATTGATCCAGCCGTTTGATCGTGAAGAAGTAACAAACATATAAACACACCCCCACACCCCCTCGCAAACTTTCGCCTGTATAATATTAGTGTGATTCGTCCATGTATATTAAAATGTCTCCAATATTGACAACACGTCGCTCGCGTTGTGGATTACTGCAGCCCACGCCCTCTCACAGAGAGGATGTCTGTGTCCCAGCAGTGGGATAAAGGCTGATTTTAATAGTATTACCTTATTAAAATGACCTACTGTCCCATATTTTGATCAAGTTATCGAATTCCTGTCGATATATTCATAGATTAATTTGACGTTAGCGTGGTGCCATATAGTACATTTCGCGCCACGGCCGAAATCGGCGCGTTTAATGTCATAATCATTCACACCACGTTATAACAGATGGCGCCCTTAAAATTTGGACGATGCTTCTAGGGTTGCCACTCTTGCGCACAACGTGAAGTTAAAAATTATTAGTTGCGACTGTTGTGAGCAAAAATTATAAATGAGGAATGTTTGAAACGTAGTAATCTTACGAAAAATATACCTAAAGATTTATCTTTTTCATTAAAGATGTATGTTTTAAATTCACTTCAATATTTAATTTACGTATAATATTATGCGTGTACGTCACCAGCTTAGCACATTGCCGTGTCAAATATAAAAAATGAAGCCATTATTTTTTGAAAAAATACTATATTTATAAATAAACACTTATCTAAATTAACAGAAACATAAGAAACTGAAGTCAAGCGGCCGCGGCCAATAAAATAAAATTACGAGCCGTCTACATTAACCTACGCATAAAGACTCCCGTTGACAGGCGGAACGCAACTCTAATAGATCAATTTCTGTGAAAACTTCATGGAAATTGTTCTACCAGAATCGAGCCGTACTAACTGTCGCGCCTGTCTGTGGCAGTAATAAACATTTAAATAAGTACACACATGCGTCGAGGGATGTACGGTCATAAAAAAAAGCTCGCAAAAAATCTTTTGATATAATTTATTTATATTTCTTGTTGAAGGTGTCGATAACCCTAGCGTGGGTGCCCTTGAATAACGTTTTGACAATAGGCCCCGCAGTGCGAAGATATAATATATATATATATTTTATGTTTCCGCTTTACTTCGTGAGTATTTTATTAGTGTATTGTAGGTATTCATTTCTCGACACCTCGGGTTCCGGGCCGGTTGCACTGTGCCGGTTGTTCGACACATATCTGTGTTTACATATTTGTCTATTAGCTCTTCTATTGAGGTTTGTCGGAGTTTACTCCGTAGAAATAGAATGCTAGGAACTGGGAGTTACTTTTATTGAATTCTTAGTCTGCAGGATGGTGAGTCCATCAACAGAAAGTTGGCAAGTTGGCAGTAGTTCATCACTGGTCATTCCATCTCTGTCTCAACTCAAACTCAAAGCATTTAATTTAATTAAACCATTCATAGGCACTTTTGAATAAAATTGGCGAAGGAGTCGGTCATTCAGAAAGATGAAGCTAGTTTCCCATTCCAAAGCGTAATAGGTTCCTATGGAAAAGAACGGGCAAGAAACTTCATGGAAAATAGGCCTTGTTCTTGAAGTGGGGCTATTAATAATATAATAATTAGTTCTGGAGCTGTTGTGATTGCCTAAAGTAACAACAGCAAATAAATTAATAATAATAATTTCCTTTTGTGTTTGTTTTTATTAGCTGTAAGTCCTCCATGTACTAAAATAAATAAATAAAGCCACTTAAAATGTTATTAGTTGAAGTAGGTCTATATACAGTGTAAGTCTTCATAATGTGCACATAACGAAATGAGGGAAACATAGCTTAATTTTATCGACGGAAAAAATATTTGAAGAAGTAAAAAACTATTTATACGGATCTTTACCTGCTAAAGTATGGTGATTGCAAGGCCTTTCTCTAATAGTTGATAGGAAATGTTGTGATTGAGTTTTAAACATGGTATTTTTACGTTTAGAAATCTGATACGATGGAGAATAATTTAAAGTAATAAAAAAGGGTAGGTAATCAATTATTGTAAAGATTTATGAAAAAACATCAGATTTTTGTTAAAAAAAAAACCATAATTCTCAATTGAGGGCGATTGTTTACACAGGGGTCACAGCAGCGAACAAGAATTTAAAAAATGCTACAATTTTTTTTTAGATTGTTTTAAATATTTTTTCCGTCGATAAAATTAAGCTTAGTTTCCCTCATTTCGATATGTGCACATTATGAAGACTCACACTGTATAATCCCACAAGTATTAGAAGCAGCATCCGAAGCCGAGCCTTCCAAAAAGTCGGCCACAAGTCCATGGCTTCCATTATTCTATAACCAACCAAAAACATGTGTTGTATCTCCTTATTTGGTGCGGCGATAACCGGCATATTTTATGGGAATTATAATGAAACAGCCGGGAATGGACCTTGTGACCTTGCGCGACCTAATCTGTGTGAATTAATCAGAGAACGTTTGGCTGGGTTGCCAGATCTACTTCTAATATTTCGAGAGGATGGGTTGTTAATATGATATAGTACCTAGTATTACTAGGAGTTAGACATGAAATAGTAGAAATAATAAAGCAATTTGTTGTGTCCTTAAACATGTTTTCGTTTTTCAGAAAAATATGTTTTTTCCAGCCGACATAAGTCCTAGATATCTGTGTATCATTTATTGCTGAAACAAAAAGAAACATTACTTACCACACACTTTGTTTCACCTAAGATAAATCAAGTCCTCCAGACCGAATCCCGGCCAATCTCAATGGAGACTAGCCATCTACGCGGGAGATATTATAGTGCACAAGTGTGTGCGCAGACGCAGGTGCACTCTCACTTCCCTCATTCTCACCTAAATACCGAAGAGTTGGAATGAGCTGCCATTTTCTTTATTTAAAAAAAGACTTTGTAGCTTTTTAGTGGTGAAGGGTTATTCTAATTTAAATGAGTTTCTTAATGAAAAATATTTTTTAAGTTAGTATGTTTTTGTGTATCTTTTGCATGGTAGAATATGGCTGATCTTGTAATAATTTTGTTAACCATACCCATATTTGCAAAAGAAAATTATCTTTTTATTCTATTTTATTTATTAAGGGATAATAAACAACTACAACATATACTATAATACATAATGGTAACGAAAGTATAGGAAGCAATGCTGCAGTCCACTACATTATCCGCAGATAGGACATATTAAAAGATCACAGGTTGCCACTAGACGAGCATAACCAAAATTAACAAAAAAAAATTTTCTAAGATATAAAGCCAATACTACCACCATAATTACCTTTGCAGTCACTATGCTAATGAACCTCCAGAATGAAACATCATGCATTCGTTCTTATAATTCTTTCGGTATCGACCAGATAATTAATCTTTGACATCATGGTAACAAAGTTACTTGCGTCCGTAATGTATGCCGCTAGATGATTAATGAGCCGACTCTAATATATCTTAAGTTATGTACAAATAATATGCAAGACATGTTAAAATCACAAAAAGCAAGTTGGGGATTACAGGACCTAAACGCAAAAAACGCAAGTTTTAGAAACAATAAAAGTATATGATCAGTTACAGTAAACAGAATCAGAAAAATATATGATATTCTTCGGGATATATGGTAGATAGTGTGTTGAAAACATAATACAACTAATTTGATACGATAGAAAAAAATCATGAAGATACCTCTAAAAACTTTCTTTTTATAATAAAAACCATACTATAATATACATACAATGGAAAGTATGGGAGTAGGGTTTTTTTTCCGCATCTGTATTTTTTATGGGAGCTTGTTTGTAAGCCCTAGTTGTAATCATCCATTACTTAACAACAGTGCAGCACCCTAATTGCGTAACACACGATTACGCTCAATTTGAATCATTTGGAAGCATATTGCTAATCCATTGCTCCATATGTTCGAAAAATGTGTCTGCTCGACAACGTAAATAACGCAATGAATGCTGTTGAACTGTCAAAATGAAACTCATTGCTACTGATAGTGTGTTACGCACACTTTACTAATGATAATTACGTTAGATCTGACAAAAACCTACAGCATCCGTTTCCTATCTAGATTTGTGTCACATACCAACACTCAGAGCAAGCGCCATCGCATCTGGCAACCCAGCACTTAGCATACCACAGTAATAAGTGAGTCATCACAGGCCGCACGGCGCTCGTCGCCTTGTGTTGCCAGTATCTAGTCGTTACGTCACTATTTATTAGGTTATTACCAGTATAATAGTAAATTGATACTGGCTCGTTGTTTTATTCATGAAATTGTTGAACAAAATTGAGTTGAAGTGGTGAAGGCCGAATGGTTCTCATCAAAGAATGGACAAATCTAAGGGCAAACAGAGTCAAACTCCGCCGTTAGATTTGCTTGGATGGTGGATTTTGATCAGAAAAAAGCATCATTTGTGGGATTGAACAAAAATTTCTTACTTTTTTTGCAATTTGCAAGTCATGATATTTCATGAAATAGTCATTCAATAAGGCTATATGAACTTAGAGGGTTGTATTGATGATTATAATTCTGTAAATACACGAAATGGATACAAGTTCAAGACGCCATCCCGCCGGAGTTTTGCGCTGCTGTGTTTTGTACATGTGTTCTTTGACAGTCATTATTTATGTCGTTAGTTATTTAGACTGGAAGCCGACCCCAACATAGCTGGGAAAAGGCTAGGCAGATGATGATGAATTCTGTAAATACATATTTGTTACGGTCGCGAATCATGTTGTGTTCAACATACAACCCGACACTGACCTTGAATTTCGCGGGCTGCCCTGGCGCTGCCCCGTTAACCCCAAAGTTTGCTCGGGCTGTTAAATAAAAAAATCGAAGAAAACCCTTAAATGTGCAGTAAAATTTGGCAATACCACGCTTGAGTGTCAAATAAGTTTTAAGATTATTTATTTATTTAAACTTTTCGCGCACAAAAAAGGTACAAAGGCGGATCAGTCAAGGGCGGAAAAGAGATTACCTCTTTTCTTTTCCTCAAAACGCTTGAAATCTTCTTTTTAAGTCAAGAACAACTTCCTGCTTTTTATTGAGAGACATTCCTTGACCTACAAGTAAGTCACGACCTTCGCTTTCTCTTGTATCCTTGTTTATCTTTGCATCAGTCTACCCCATAGGTTCTCAACGTGGGTGATAATGACCCCTCGTGGGCGCTTGAGACTCTCAGGGGGGCAGTAGAAGACCCGGAGAAAATTATACATATATCCTATCTTACGACTATATAATATTACACATTTAAATATAATCGTGGCAATAGCTGTTTCAGATACGCGACAGATGGTAAGTAACAAAAACCGGCCAAGTGCGAGTCGGACTCGCACACGAAGGGCTCCGTTACAACAAGGCATAAAACGCCGAAAAAAACGTTTCTTTAATACCCCTTTAAATTTTAACTTTATTAGTTGTTGTTATAGCGGCAACAGAAATACATCGTCTATGAAAATCTCAACTGTCTAGCTATCACGGTTCATGAGATACAGCCTGGGGACAGACAGACATACAGACAGTGGAGTCTTAGTAATAGGGCCCCTTTTGTACCCTTTGGGTACGGAGCCCTAAAAATGAGGGAACTAGAAAAGAAAATATTTTCAAAAAGCTTGAGAACCTATGGGCTATCCTGCCCCGCCATTTCCTTCAATCCGTCCCCCATAGCATTATGAATGCGTCGCGGCAACGGTTTTAATCACTCGGATATAAATGCAGCAGACATTAGCATTGCGTGGCGTGGCGCCTGTACATCACATACGTTAGTGGCAGTCACATTTAGTATGTTAATACGCCATTGTTCGGCTGTGGAGTTAACGCGGTGGCAATTAATGTTGGACAGCTCCTTCGTCGGCTCCCACACAAATCGCCATTCCCAGCATGTAGTGTGTAGGGTTGGTAGACAAGTTGTCGGTCCTAGAACAATTAATAACAGTTAATAAAGAGGTGGCGAGACGACATAAAAATGCTTGGAAGGGTTTGGAGAGCCTTTGCGACATAAACGACTGATTTTTTAAACTTAATTAAATTGTGTTTTTGACTGTGTAAAATTGTAACGGTCTGGTTGTACGTAGTACGGGTAATCAGAAGCCGAAAGTCTGACAACCAGTCCTGCCAAGGGGTATCGTATTACCCAGTAACTGGGTTGTGGAGGTCAGATAGGCAGTCGCTCCATGTAAAATACTGGTATTCAGCTGCATCTGGTGAGACTGGAAGCCGACCCCAACATAGTTGGGAAAAGGCTAGGCAGATGATGATGTCGTCGTACGTACCAATACTGTATAAAAATATTCTTACAGCCGTTTTATAATACTTACAAAAATACCCTGTGTTAGGCTCGCCCCTGAATTACATGTTACTTAAACATTACTGTCGAAAGGTGGGTTTATAGGTACACCCCCCCCCAATCCCCTCTGCCTAACCCTTTGGGAAAAAACAGGCGGTAATATTATGCTAAAAATACCTAACAAAAAAAAACCTCATTTTATTAAATTTTATCTGTACTTAAATATTTTTCTGCTAACGCTACCAACAACGGTAGGTAAACATTGTCCGATGTCCTCAGTAATCACTGTTCATTAAGTTTTCTCGACGCATACGAGCTTTTTTAAATTCGTCCGTGAACCAATATTGTGTTGTACACATAAAAAATGTGGGTATTTAAACAATAGAAACGGTGCATAATTAATATCGCTGTAATTGTATGAAGTTTAGGCATACAAATCCACGCATGTATTTACTAAGTTGATATTTCTAGTTTAATATTATTTTACAACTTAGTTATTTAATAAAAAAATATGTATAAAAAACCTTAAAAAAGAATTATATGCACGAACTTGCATAGGCCCCGACGAGATTCGAACTCGTGATCTCCTGTTTACTAGACAGGCGCTTTAACCAACTAAGCCACGGCGCCGCTTGATGTAATCGTTGAAATTATACACTACGTTCCACACACGTGCTCACAGCCAATCTTGACGACACCAATTCGAATTTGGAATACATGGTCTATCCCTTTTTGTCATCATAATACCTTACTTGTTAGAAAGAGATGGGGATAGTATTTACATTTTATTGTATCTTTTTGGGTCGCACTGTTGCTAGGCGCGTTTTATTAGTGAAAATAAGATTCAAATATGTTTAAATATTATTTAATTCAAGATAATGTCGGTTTATCAGATAATTTTAATCATAAACCTTGAGAATTATAGTAGTACACTGTATTGTTTTAATAGGGTTGACGAAAACTTAGTAATTTAACATGCTGATTAAGAACTTACACTTCTTGGTTAAATAAATGAGTTTTTATTATTTGAGAATATATTATTTATTATATGACATAATATCTGATAATGATAATATGACGTTACTTATAGCTACTGAGTCAATAAAGATAAGCGCACAGTCAATGAGTTGTCGCGAATACCTGCATTGTTACTTCAAGGACCTAATTCGACGGCACGGTTGGCGCAGTGGTTAAGCGATTGACTGCTGCGCTGCGTGTCGCGGGTTCGATTCCCGCACGGAACAAATATTTGTAAGACCTACAAGTAGTTGTTCCGGTTCTGGCTGTTTGTGTATGTGAGTTTAAATGTTTGTAAACGCACCCACGATACAGGAGAAATTCCTAGTGTGGGGAAACGTTTATTAAAAAAATATATATATATGTCGTAAGTAAAAACTACCGTAGAATCGTACCGTGTCTCGGTTACATTGACGGGCGGTAGCGATAAGCGGTAGCGGGTATGGTCAGTCCTCTACGGTGAAATAAAATCTTATTCTACGCAGTCATAGATCAACAAATCTGCGAAAAAATGCCCACTATTTGTGTACAACATTAAGTAGGTATTATGAAAGAACTATAAAGAAATAGAACTTTAAAGAAAAAAAAATGGCCGCCAAATATTACGCGGCAACTTACATGGGCGCTTTATGTAGGTACTAGCTGACCCGGCGAACTTCGTGAATTTTTTCTGTTATTCTGCCATTCGAGGCGGAGACAAATCCAACAAATCAAAGATCATAAAAATCTGTCAAGCCGATCATAAAAATCTGTCAAGCCGTTCGTTGTTAACTAACCCGACTTTGTTTTATATTTAGAGATATTAGATATCGACATTTTTTCTCCGTTATATATCGTGTACGAGAAAAAATAAGATTTTCATTCTACAATTGGTTTCTGTGTTTTAGTTGTAGATTGTGTTTGAATATTTGACATTTTTATCATAAGAGTAACAAAAAATCCCTTCTCGTCGTCGTCGACTATATGGGAATACCTTATATTACCGTAATCTACCATAAACTCTGTTGTAATACGTTATTTGGTGAATCCCGAAACTTCTGATCAGATTGCCACTTTGGGAAAGTTAATCCAAATTGTAGTTGTCAAGTGTAAACTTTGAATCTGGTAAATTTCTAGTTATGACTAGAAACTAGAAATTTAGCATGTGTTGTGGATATACAGGGTTATTTGTAAAACACCAGCAACCTCTTAAGAGGTCATTGTACTCATCATTATGAACAACTTTTACTATGGGACCAAACCTGAAATCGCGAAAAAAAAATCAGCTGTTCCCTACATTTTGACGAGTTATACGAACATAAATGTAGGGAACAGCTGATTTTTTTTTCGCGATTTCAGGTTTGGTCCCATAGTAAAAGTTGTTCATAATGATGAGTACAATGACCTCTTAAGAGGTTGCTGGTGTTTTACAAATAACCCTGTATATCATGATATAATTATATCCGCTGTTATATATCAGCGTACCCTGATTCTAAGGTACAGACGCCAGCACATCAAGCTACTACAATCTGTCAAAATTCTTTAATAGATTTTCAAGGTTATCGCTAAAGCATAAGGTTCAAAGTTGATTGAAATGAAATGAAATGATTTATGAAATGATTTATTTTGTAAGTAGGTTTGTACAAACACTTTTACACGTCAATCATGTTTTTTTTAAACTAGATGAAGTCGGCGTTTCCTATCTGACTACTCTGAGAAGAAAGGCCGAAACAAACTCAGAGGTCACAGTCTCTTTTAAAGTCCAGACATAATCTTGGTCAAGTTATATGAAGACCATGTAGATCGATGTCTGAGGTGGTCTTTTGAGGAAAGAACCACACAGATTGAGAGGACCTGTCCAGTCAGTGCACGCATTTGTCAAAAATCGTGCAGCTCAACTCAAGACTTAAGGAGCTCAACGATTCGACGAACAATACCAAAGAAAGGACATTTGGGTAGGCCACATAAATTACTCAAACTGCCAGACCATGAAAAAAAAACTAACAGAACAGAGAGAATAATAAAAAAAATATATATATATGTAAAATTACCCACATCGTCTTCACATTCACAATGAAAAAATAATATAATACTTTACAAAGTAAGCAAATGTCACTGTTTTAAAAAAAAATCATCAATGTCAATGTGTATATAAAAAGAAAAAAATCATTCAAAATGCAGAAATTGGAAGCAGCTCAATCCCAAGCCTTTTTGTCCTCAATATAATCTTTAACGGTATAAAAGGCTTTCTTTCACAACTTACGTTTAATGAAAGATTTGAATTTATTAAGGCTTAGATCTTGAACTAGGCTTGGTAGTTTATTGTAAAAGCGTATAGCGATTGGGAAAAATTGACAGTTTCGGGTAGCTTGATGTGCTGGAGTCTGTACATTTGTATATTTTACAAGTGCAAAGTCGAAAAGACGAGTGCTACACGAACCTTGCACACATTAAAGGCTAATTTTAGCCAGCAGGCTATCAAATGACGTCACGTCTCAAGCACTTAAATATGAGAAGTCTGTCTCATTCATTAATTCACACATCCGCTTGCGACTTCGATATTAAAAGACGCTTAGTTTAAAAATAAAGGATTTGAATACTTCTTAAGGAAGGACGGTTGTTGATGGGAAGTAATTAATGATGACATATGGTTCGCAGTTAGAAGGGCTTGTGGCTAAGTAATAACAGGCGCACGGATCGATCGACCAGGTTAAGCTACTCTTGCCGCGGTTGGTCCGTGGATGGGTGCCCATCTTCACATACCAAGACCGCTCCGTGCCTCGGAAAGCACGTTAAGCCGTTGGTCCCGGCTGTCATTCGTGTATCTTTGACAGTCATTACGGGTCGTCAGAAGCCTGAAAGTCTGACAACCAGTCTTACCAAGGGGTATCGTATTACCCAGTAACTGAGTTGTGGAGGTCAGATAGGCTCCGTGTTAAATACTGGTATTCAGCTGCATCCGGTTACACTGGAAGCTGACACAATTCCGAATCGATCACGCAGGGAAACTCTAAGCATAGCCCTCTCCATTGCCCTTTGGGTGACTTTTAGCCTTCTAATAGGGCCCATTGTGAGCGACCACGTTTTAGTGCCATGTCATCACTGGCAACACACACTGGTCATAGACTTTCGTCTTGAGATACTGCGGTATGCCATCAACCAGGCAGAAATCCATTTCATGCAATTGATGCAATAGTCAAAGAATGAGAGTAACATTGTGATTTGAACAGGCAATTAAAGTTGGTAGTCAATTTGCTTAAAAAATAATTTTCTTTCACTTTACAATCACCTTTCCAATCGTAACTATGTAAACGAAAAACCTAGTCCTGTGCCTGCTGAGTGCTTGGCCAGACTGGAAGCGCGGGGCGGGGAGCGGCGCGGGTGCGGAAACGCACGTAATCTGCCTGTCCGCAGTCGAGCACGGCTGCGTTCTGTGTATGTGTGCAGTGTTTGTCAAAATATAATATGGATGAAGAAGACTTATTTTTACTAGAAAAAAGCTCGAACTAGTTTGAGGCACTGCGGCCACTTGTATGAACGAGCTGTGACGTGAGTTGCCCGCGCGCTCCCCGCGCCGAGCAGCCCGCACCGCTCACCGCACCCGTGTGCCCACTACGGACACTCAAATGAAGTTCTTATGTTTGCACCCCGCGCCCGCACTGCCAGTCTGGCCAAACACTGAGGTTTAATTAAATTCTGTTCAAGAATTATTTTACAAGCTACTGCTCTCAACCCTATTTTAAACAGTAGACGCTAGGCCCTTTCTATCCTGAAGCCAATTCATTGTTTTTACACACAATGACCGTACTTGACCCCGTGGCATATAGACTTTTGTTAACTTCTGTTTCAACTTAAGTTCAAGTAGTAACTTATCATACTTATTGATCACTTATTGATTGATGCTTGATCAGCCTATAATGTTCCCACTGCTGGGACACAGGCCTCCTCTCTGTGAGAGGGAATGGGTCGTAATCCACTACGGAGGCCCGGTGCGGGTTGGTAGATGTGACATGTCTTCGATTTCTGCTCACTTAAAAAAGCAGCCGCGAAAAAAAAACAGTTGTTCCCTACATTTATTTTCGTATAACTCGTCAAAATGTAGGGAACAGCTGATTTTTTTTTTCGATTTCAGGTTTAGTCCCGTAGTAAAAGTTGTTCATAATGATGAGTACAATGACCTCTTAAGAGGTTGTTAATGTTTTACCAATAACCCTGTATTACCATATTCTTCTTCCCAATTTTAGCATAGCAACACCCATTTGTCAGTCATCCACAGATGTAAATCCTTAATAAACTATACAAAAAGATGCCTATCTCGAACCTAGTTAATAGGATTAGCTCAATTTTTCTTGAATAAAACTGCCGATTTCTTCTTAATTATTGTATTTATTTTTTCCGTCTTTACATGTAACGTCTTTACCCATTTTCTTTTCCGCCTCATTCCCCTTTCTACCTCTTTTACCTTTTAAAACATTCATTCAGCTCTGTCACTCGTTTATGCTTCACATCTGTCATTCATCTTCACGTCTCAATTCACTGTCATAACGTTCCGTTCTTACATAATTAATACAGAAGTTATATTTATGCTAAGTTATTAGCAATCCATATACTTACAGCAATCACAAATGTCTTTAAAAGTATTGCGAAAAAAAAACTGCTATCGGTTTTTAAGAACTTCTTATCCGTAATGTTGTTTAAAACTTACGAAAATGTTCCTGGAAAAGGTTTAACTTACATAAAGTTTATATCGTAGACAGAGTAAACTATATATAGACTGCTGCATATCTTCTTTTTCATTCGCACAAGAAAATGAGAAATATATTAACGTCACTAGCAAAGAAAAGAGACAGAGTAAGAATATTTCTGTCCCTTACTGCGTGTCGGCTAAGCACATCAATGTGCACAACAAGTTTGACGTTTATGAATGAAATAATAAAAATTATGAATGAAATAATAAAAACTACACCGCGATTAAACGGAAAATAAGATCTTTTTCGTGTATAATTCAATAATAGTAGATACATTTGCGCAACTGTGAAAATTGTAAGTTGCAGTGTACCTATAAGCTGTAAAAATGATAGTATGATGAAGAAGATTGCCGGAATTTTTTGTCCCTTTCGGTGACACGGATACCATGAGTCTATAGATTACTCTGTCTACGGTTTCTATAAACAATACTGCAAACATCTAAAAAGCTCCTCATTAACTATTCCTAGAACTCCAATATAGGGCCACAATTCTGTATTATTCCCCGCGAAATCGAAAACCACGTCTATATCGTGTTTTCTATTCAATGCTATTTTTAATAAATGGCAAGCATAGCTGATGTCGACTATTCTGCAAATGTCTAAAATGAGCTGAAAAAAGCAAGTGTGTATAAGAGAGAAAAAAGGTTTTAAACAAATACATTTATTTGATTGATCCAGTTGATAGAATGTAATATCGTGTCTTGTTCACTGCACGGAATCGAAATGTCATTCGTACGGACAACATGTATTTTGACAGTTCAAACCATGCCATTGTGTCAAGAGAATACGTTATTAACAGATGTCGTGATTGACTATAGCTTGATCTCTGCGACAGCTGTCAGTAAAATCACGCCTATGAAGTCCTGAATTTCATAATAGTACTGACAGGAGTGACAGGTACTGTCAATGTCATACTTTATGAGCATTCCGACCTAATTAGTGATGGGCGATGAATCATCGTGACCACAGACTATAAACTATCGATATTTGAAATAAAACTTAATTTAAAAAACTTAAATACTTATTATACTCTTACTTATTTTAATTTAATTTTTTATTTAGAGTTTATAATAAATTTACAAGATTGTTCTAGCGATTCAGAAACTGATTCAGATATGGATTTGGGGTGTACTCCTTTAAGAAAATAAAAATGTATTTTATATTAAAATATTCGTTTAATTTAGTAACGTTTGTAATTAAATTAAACCCAATTATATGTTACATTAGCATCGATAATAGTAAGAAACGTCGATAATTTATATCGACAATTTTATATAAGTATCCTGACAACCCTAGGAATGTCACTTTGACATATGTCGCAGAGATCAAGCTATCTTTTATGTAGTATAAGGAATTGAGGTGATTTCGGAGTAAGGGTCATATTGAATTAGGGCCGTGGTGCCGTATATTACCATATTCCTCTACCCCACCTTAGCATGGCAACACCCACACCCAACTGTCAGTCATCCACGGATGTAAATCCGTAATAAACTATATAAACAGATGCCTATCTCGAACATAATTAATATAAATAATACAGAAGACACAGACAGTATTCGTTTCAGGTCGCTCGAGTGTAAAATTATACGATTTACATAATAATTTTTAATTAATAAACAAGTTAAGCTTTACCTAATTAAAGGTTATCTCGGCGAGGGGAAGTCGTTAGTTATCTGCGCCTCGTGTCCCTGAGGGTCGTGGATTGTGTTCGGTTTCTATGGTTACCCAGTCTTTGAAATTGGAGTATTGTGACGCCAATACTGTGTTACTGTATTTGTGTGTGATGGACCCACTCCCTCTCGAAGAGGGGAGGCAGCAGTGAGAATATTACAGGGTGATTGTGCTTATGTGATGGATTGTTGAGACAAATATTCGTAGTATGAGGCTAGTGGGTTTGAGTTCGTTTTAAAATACGTTGACTGCCCCGTTGGTCTCGTGGTCGCAAGCGCGACTGCTGAGCGTGGGGTCCTGGGTTCGATTCCCGGGTCGGGCAAAGTGTTATTGAGTTTTTCCATTAGGAATTTCATAGTAACAGCCCGGAGTTTGAAAGTTGGCGGTGTGATACCCCCGTGTCACGGAAAGCAGTTAAGCCGTTGGTCCTGCGCCTGATCTCTCTCCGGTCGTGTCGAATTGCCGTCCCATTGGATTATGAGAGTGAGGGAAGAGGGAGTGCATCTGTGTCTGCGCATACACTTATGCACTATATAGTCTCCGTTGAGATGGCCGCCGTGGCCGAAATACGGTCTGGAGGACTTTAAAATACGTCGATTACCAATCAACTTTTCAGGCAATGAATTTCAGGAAACACAGTGTTTCTTGGAAAACATTCTAAGAGTGATATTAGAGGTTGACAGACTTAATTCAGATAATTATGGTGATGATACACTGAAAGAAATAAGCAGTAAATAAAAATTAAAAAACATTAATCTGCTTTAAACAGTTCCATATGAGCCTAACGTTCAAAACAGTATATTTTACTGATCCGAAAACAGTTAAAGCTTGAGGCAAAATGTTACTGTCATGCATGACAGTAAACTTTAACGTTTTAAGCAGCTAAAAGGTCACAAAATTAACTGTTTTATTCAATTGGTGATATCGTTCAAACCATTGAAATTTACTTACATTAGAGTAATGGTTTTCCTTTTTTTTGTTTCTTTCAGTACCTAAATAGTATGTTCAATCATTAAAAGTTACTGTTATGTCTTTTACTGTTTTACAAACATTTCTTCTTACTGTATAAAGTCAGTAAGTTTTAATGAAGACGCTTTACTGTGGTGTAGTAAGATTTTTTTTTTTTCAGTGTACCTACCTATTAAAATTCAAGGGTACAAATACCCAAACCGCTGATTAACAAAATATACTTAATATGATACTAATCTCAAGAAAGCTGAAACCTATGCTCAGTAATAGCCTGCTGTAGTTACCTACCACAGGCTAAATTAAACTTCCGACAGTAAAAACTCTGATGAACGCCTTTCTAAATATAGCCACAATATTTCCTCAATATCTCCTTAAGGATGATTTCCACCAAACGACTCGTATCGCATCGGATCGGAAAGGATAAGAACGGATGCGACAGCTGATCGCGTCCGGCAGCATGTCGCCGTATACGATCAGCTCCGTTACGTCGTTGCAAACATATCCGTTTCAGCGCCTAGCCAAATCTTAGTTTCATTCCTACCGTATTGACGTGTTCTAAATTTTTTTAAAGGTTGAAGGTGACGTAGTATTGTTGGCTATTGCATTAGAAGAAGAAGAAAATAATCATAAAATACAGAAGAGGAAAACAAAAATTTATACGACTTCGACCGGATACGACGACAGGCGTACGGAGCCGATCGCGCGTCGTGAGTGTCGTAACATACTTTCGGCTACGAACGCGTGTCGCGGAAGACGCCCGCGGTCAAGCTGCTGTGCGCGGCTTGGTAATATAGACTTTAAATACTGTGTACACGATTTAATATCGTATAAAGATTGTAAAATCCGTTTCGATCCAATGCGTTGCGAGCCGTTTGGTGAAAATCATCCTTTACTTTCCACTTAAAACCTAACAGATAAGAAAGTCTCAGAACTCTTCGTTCCAGTGGCTGCTCCCGAGTCGAGAGCGCTATATAAACACGATAGAATATATGTGATATAATAATCACCCCCTTTATTTCCGTGCTTTATGCCCTGAAGCATCGTTATTACGAACGGTAAGTACGACTTTCGATGCCCGACAATAATGTGAGCAGACAGCTGGTGCAAATTATAAGAGGAGCGGAAGAAAGATAACGTGGAGTTTCTCGCCGGCTCTTCTCTATAGGAAACGGCCAATTGGAACCGTGCACCTAGCTTCTGACGTTCCATAAGTGTCCATGTAGGTATAAGTGAAATCAAATATTTTGATTGACTCGAATAAAAAAAACTTGGAATATAAAGCTGTGTGTGATAAACTTTTCCATTCTCGTCGAAATAGTAAAGATGCTATTTCGACGACGTCTCTTGTCGTGGACTTTTCCCCATAAAGTGCCACAACAATATTTATCAGCGAATATTCATAGGTTGAGCCCTAATAAGACCAATGGCGAACCCTAAAAAGGCTCTTAGCCACACATAAATCTATATATTTACTCACACAGCTCTCTCTAGTTGCCTTGCCTTGCCTATTTGGAGTGTCATATCATTATTGAAGCCTGTACCTATGTATCCTTTTTCAGACTACTTCACCTCTTTGTAATTATATCTTTAACTATAAATTATTAACCCTTCCAGCTCATGCCTTGTCCCCCACATCACACATGACGTATGTTACACGACTTACACGCAATAATGCGCGCGCGTCTAAACCGAGGCGACTTTTAAAAGTTCCGCGTTAAGTTGCCGACAAGCCTCGACGTACAGGTGTGCGCTGTGCACGAGTTTGTATGAGGTGGGATAGTCCTGTTATTTTTTGGTCCTTTAGACAATCTCTATACGAAGAAATTGGTCCTGCAGAACGAGTATCTTTTCATCAGATAAAGATGAAATTAGTGAAATTGTGATTGATGTATATTGAATTTTTTGCAGTTTTTGTTTAGATATTTATAGTAAGACTAGCTTCCGCGGCTTCGCCCGCGAGGTATGTCGATAAAAACTATCCTATGTCCTTCCCCGGGATGCAATCTATATCTCTGCCAAATTTTATAGAAATCTGTTCAGTGGTTTTAGGCGTGAAAAGGTAACACACAGACATATGTACAGAGTTACTTCCGAATTTATAATATTAAGTATGGATGCTTGATTTCATTTAAATGTAACAGATTTTTATCTACGTAAGTAGTTCATTCAGCGATGGCCAAATTACCCTTCATCCCACTTTCAAGCATTTTTGTTAACAATGCATATTTCTATCTTTTATTTGCGATTTAATAATTATAATGTAACATCTTGCATGTCATGTGTGTCTAATCATATTTTGAACAAATAAATTATCTTTATCTTTGTCCGCTCCGATGTCGCGAAATCTCCTAAAGATCGGTAACAATAGAAAAAGTAATTTTGTCTCATAGTCATTAGTGACAGTTGAGGTTATATAATTAAGTTTAAACATATAAAACAAAACCAACCCATACTAGCACTGGTAGCTACTTGACATCAAAACCCAATTAGGAAACCAAACTAAAAATCCGTTAACAACACACCTGCTGATATTATAGTAAACGCTCTTTAAAAGCTTCCCCCCTATAAGGCCCTGTGCACACCACGTATTTTAAACGCGCCGTTGTCGCGCGTTTTTTTAGAAACATGCGTCGACGGCGCGCTTTTACCCTACAGAAGGTCTACAGGCTGCATCTGACTCCCGTGCGTATCGCGTCTGTATCGCTACAAACGCGCGTCAACGGCGCGTTTAAAAAAACGTGGTGTGCACAGGCCCTAAAACTGCATACAAATGGCCGTGTCCGCACTAACAGGTACACAATTACATCACGGCCGGTACCATAAGTCTGCGCCGTCGAATCCGATCCATCGCGGAGGAAGTCACTAGTCACACACGAGAACCAGAAAACAAAGACCCACAGATCACATTCAATACCACAAAAACATTAGGACCAAAAGGGTGGCAGAGCTCAAGTTACACTGGTCATAAAACTCCTTAATAAATGTTTTGAATATTAGATATTGTTTAATAAAATGCATGCTCGGTGAACGTTGTTTTTTATAGTTTATAATTGACGTGAGAATGTCCCAATTAGGAATAAATTATTTATGGTATCCCGGTGCATCGTTACGCGGTGTATCTTCATGGTGTGCTGGTTATTCGATAAATAAACAAACAGTTATTAGAGATAGGTAAATACCGTACTTATAGTATTATAAATAACTGGAGTACCAGTCGTAAAGACTACTGCATTTTTTCTTCTTCGTTTTCTAAATTCAAGTATCATTGAAATATTGTACTTCTAGCACAATGTTATCAAATACAATATTTTATTGTATCTACGAGTCAATACGGGGCGCTACAAATAAAAACTTTTATTTGTCACTAGAAGAAAATATACAATAAAATATGACGGACACTCAAAGTCACAACCTTACAATATAAATGTAATACTCTTCTCTTATCTCCCAAACTAGGCCTGTATTATGGGGTCAGTGTTCAGCCTGTGAAAACAAGACAGCATTTTTTAGAGAAGAGCATTTTTAAAATTTAATAATATATTTATTGTAATTATTCGTTATAACTTATATGTTTGTAACACTACGGATTTTTTTTGACGATCCGCGGACTCAAGTACCATTTGACTACTCAAACGTTGGATACATGTGGCGTCAATGTGTAAATTATGGAGCTTTCACATTATAGTAATTAGCAAAAGATGTGAGTTAAACATGTTGTTACCACCCCACTGATTCCTTCTTGATAATTCACACTTCTTTCATCTTGTATATTCACTTCTTCTTCTTCTTCTTCTTTCTTCTCCTTCTTCTTCTTTCTTCTATATATAATTGTAATATTTATTTATTTAAGACATGTAGTCACTATGGGTGAAATGTATGTATGTACACAATGCCTGAAATAAAATGATTTATTATTATTATTATAGTGCTACAAAGTTATTTTGGCGCGTGGCCATAATTGGAACTAACGGCGCCATCTTGTATTTTGAATACATTTCAAGTGACAGTTCGTAAAACAATTTTTTTTTCCTTTTTGGCAACTGAGCCGATTTCGACTACTCTGCTATTTTGTGACAGCAAGATGAGCCATCGAACATTGCACTTTGTGGTAGTTGTTAATTTTTAATGTTAGTAGCTCGTAAAACAATAGGCTATTTGACTGGTTTCTGATAAACATCTCAGATTATTTAATGGTGTCTAACGAGCCCACAAAAACCTATTACTTCAAATTGCATAATGTATTTCTTTTAGAAAATAGTAAATAAAAATGTACTGTTTAAATAAGCCGCCAAAACGCTATCTTTAACAATATGGCGTCGTGACGTCACAATACACGTAAACAAACGTTGAAACGGTCGAGATACTAGACAAAAGTCATCTGTTCTGTCAACGATAGACAGAAATTGACTATATCATGACGTCATCATAAGTTCAGCCAATCCAGACCGTTTTCGATTACGTAGCGCCAGATTTAAAAAGATGAAGTTTTTTCGGGATTTTTTTAATAAATAATACATTGTTTTGTAGTAAAATTAATGCAAATCGATTTTAAAAGCGATAATCTATACGAGTGTCAATAATTATGACCTTATTTTTTACATTGTCAAATAGCCTATTGCCTAAATGTTTACCAGGAGCGCCCCCTGTCAACGTCATTCGAGCGTCAATTTAAAGGATCCTTCAAGCAGTGTACCTTAGAGATTATGACATGCATAGTTTGTAGCAATTATAGTAATTATTAAGATAATGGCATGCAATTTGTATTGGAGGTAAACGCCAATACGAATTCAGTAGGTAGAAAAAAGAATTAGAGGTCAGTTTAGCTCACAAGTTCAAATCATCATATAAAATGAGTTCATTATTTATTACGAGTTTAATTCAAAACAAGTATTTTATTGATCCTACCCGGTAGTAGGTATAGGGATTCCTCGTACCTATACTCTTTATATATATATTTTTTTCACCGATGTCGGTATTATTCAGTGTTCTTTGTCATTTGAATTCCTCACAGTTTTCCTGAAGATAATAATATCCAAACCTATTTTTGGTCTATAAAACCTATACCTAACTATTAACTTATTTTACACAAAAACATTAATTAACCTAATAAGTGTTGTCCACAGGAATAATTTTTCCTTCCGCCCTTCGTATGTCCTTTGGCCACAAATCTAGATATGAAGGCATTGTACCGGATTTTCCTCAATGCTTGACTCCTGACATTATTATTTGCACAATGTAGATAGGATAGGTACCACGTTCTAATACCTCGTAGGCTGAATGACATTTGAAAAGCGAGGGTTCACAGCTAAGCTGTAAATTACTTGAATATTTATGATAGTTATAACTTTCAAAGAATGCCCTGGTTGCAGTTATTGGTGTCCGAAGGTATTAGAATGTAGTTAAAATTGAGTGCCCCATTCTGTTTTAAATTGAAATGCCTCTATATCTAAAAATAATCGTACACAAGGACCAGCTTTTCTAGGCAGGGTATTGAGAACTGGTTAGTCTATTAAGTTATTTAAACAATAATAAATTTAGTGTGTGTGTGTGTCCCGCACCTCAATCTTATATGTTCTGTCACCTTATATATTCTTTCAGGGAATACCAGAAACACTTCGTCAAATATATAGTAGGTATTAGGTAGCTATCCCAATATTACAGGGGCCTACTGGAAGGATGATAATATTATCGCATCCGGTGTACTTATTAAGAATTTAATTAACAGTGAAACCACTTTTGTTCGACCTTTGAATCAAACCAAACTTGGCTTATAAACATACAGCTAGCAGGTAAATTAGATCGTAAAGATCCTTCAATGACACAACTTTTCTAAAATTCAAAAGACGTCTTCCCCTAAACGTAGCCTTTCTGTATGACAAAGAATATCCTGAAAAGGAGATAATGAAGTAATCAACACACTAAGCAAGCTTAAAGTAATCTTGAGGATGTAAAAGGTAAACTAGGTAATGGTCAACCTGGCTAATGTCGACTCACGCGCAGTTAAAGTGACATTAAGGAAAAGGTTTCGTTTCTGAAATATTAAACTTAGGTCACCGATTAGGTTGACCGATCAAATTAAATTCGCGGCTGGAGAACCTTAATGAATGCGCCAGACTACCATCTAACAGAACCAGATGGAGACGGACCGTAAGGCGAACTGCGACTGCACCTGCGATTGGATATGACAATATGAGGGCCTAAATTGTCAGTCCTGGCACGGTAGCCTAACTGGTCGCAGTAACTAAGCCAGGGCACCTGACCAAATGGTTGAGATTAGGTTAGAATTGTGACCAACCGCGCAGGGGCCGGCGAGCGGTACTTCCAAGTTGGTCACAGTTACTAGTATTAGCGGAAGGTGCGGTCCGTCGCATGCAAGTTTGATACCAATTCATAATTTGTCGGTTAAATTATTGAACAATAATGCGTTAAATTGTAAGTAAACGGTTTGCTTGTTTTATAATTAGCGAGGTAGATTATAAACTAACGATGTTCATAATTATACGGTGTCAGATACGGGAGTGATATGAAGATTCGAATGACGTTATTGCGACGCACGCTATTTCGAAAAAATTAAGAGTGGTACGCCAGTTCGAAAACTCATAAAATCGAAAACCGCTATATCGAATGACGTTGTCGCGAACACGCTGATTCGAAAAACTGTTTGAATGGTACGCTAGTACGAAAGTCTTGGCATTGAAATCCACTGTTGCGAATAGCCTAATATTCTAATCTAAATTTGTCTGAGGATCGAACTCGCGACCCCGATAAAGCCTTAGCTTTGTATTGGGTTTGGGAAACAAGAGCAATAAGAAGTACCTATTATTTTAAGTTAACTTTTGGTAATGAGTATTTATATACCACCTATAATTTTGATTTGTTGACTTCTGTGTTGTTCTTGTGTGTTGTTGTTGGTTTGGTTCTGTGTCGGGGGTCGCGAGTTCGATCCTCAGACAAATTCAGATTGGAATATTAGGCTATTCGCAACAGTGGATTTCAATGCCAAGACTTTAGTACTAGCGTACCATTCAAACAGTTTTTCGAATCAGCGTGTTCGCGACAACGTCATTCGATATAGCGGTTTTCGGTTTTATGAGTTTTCGAACTGGCGTACCACTTTTAATTTTTTTCGAAATAGCGTGCGTCGCAATAACGTCATTCGAATCTTCATATCACTCCCGTCAGATACAATTCGTCGTGACCACGACCGCTCTGTAAAGAGCGAAGCGAAGAAGACAGATAAAGGATTTGATCATCCAAAGTTATCTGCTTTGGATGATCAAATCCTTTATCTACCTTCCAGTACATTTTCACAAAGGTATTAGTAGGTACGAATCAATTAGCATTTTACGAGCGTGTCTCAAATTAATAGTTGTAGCGTGCGTCATTACGCAGGCGCGTAAAGTTACGTGGCGATGTAAGTTGTGACCACGTCGCGTATAGGTTAATTCATTCATTCACGAATAGTGTATACCTGGCCTTGAGTTTTCTTCAAGTCAAAGAGTTGTATGAAGGGTTATTTATATTTTTAATCAGTGGGCTACATTCTTGTAGATAATTGGTGCTGACGGTAGATGTCTGTCGGAGAAGTAATGTCAGAATGGAACTCGTAGGTTTGAACCCGAAAATACACTCCCAATGAGTAATTGAATTAGGATTTGTTGAAAAGTAGTTACGATTTCGTGAATTGTTCCCATGTTTTAATAGTTATTCTGCTATTCTTGAGTTATAAATGGTGTAACCAACCCGACTTTATTTTATTTATACAATATATACCTAAGGTGAAGTAATAACAGCCGCACGGGTCGATCGATCAGGTTAAGCTACGCTTGCTGCGGTTGGTCCGTGGATGGGTGACCATCTTTACATACCAAGACCCCTCCGTGCCTCAGAAAGCACGTAAAGCCGTTGGTCCCGGCTGTCATTCGTGGATCTTTGACAGTCGTTACGGGTAGTCAGAATCCCGAAAGTCTGACAACCAGTCTTACCAAGGGGTATCGTATTACCCAGTAACTGGGTTGTGTAGGTCAGATAGGCAGTCGTTCCATGTAAAATACTTGTATTCAGCTGCATCCGGTTAGACTGGAAGCCGACCCCAACATAGTTGGGAAAAGGCAGGCAGATGATGATAAGATTAGACTATAAAATAGTCCAATGTTGGTGGTTATGTAAGGACCATTTCATTGAATTGAATAAGACTTGCCAAGCATTGTTCCAAGTTATCTATAACTGTGGTAAGCTCGCACAAAGTATGTGTGTGAGTTGTGTGTCGTAGTAGATAAGCCTCAAAAAATTCCACTTTGTAATTTATCATACCTACTCATGCGTAGTATCGCTTGTTCCACGTGATTTCTGTGTGTACAAACAAAGCAACGTTTTTCGATAACTCACGTGGCCTACACTCAAAAATAGCAATCGTACGATGGCTCTCCTAATCTTATCACTCACTTCCTACTGATAAGAGATTACTATGAGATTACAAATCACTCATAATCAGTAACTCCTCTTGATATTAAAATACTACGTCTTACTTACAGGTTTAGGTATCGATTTTAAGGCGTAGTTCGAGAGAATTGCGACTTTTGGAAATGCTATCACCATTGTTATCTCTATATTATAAACATTTATGATGATAAAAACGATTTTGCTTACATTTTTATTAATTATGTAAATAATTGGTATTGAAAACATAGGATGTTGCAGAAATAACATTATAATTTCTAGACTATTTTGGAAGTCGGTGCTTTATTTTTGAAGTGAAAACTTATTTAGGCGCGTTGGGCATTTTTTGAGATGGGAAAAAACCATTGAACTGGCGCCACTGTTACAGTAAGCGACACCGCGCGTGTTTTGTTTATAAGACGATTCAAAAAGTACCCGCTTCGGATGTGTTCGGTTGTCCTCGGGATGTAGGTACTCGGTTTTAATGTATATCCGATATGTGTGATGGCAAAGTAGGTATTCTGTTTGTGTTTTGTTTTCACTTTTGGCGGCACTCCTGGAGTGCCACTGTTTTTTTTTTTACATCAATTTCCGAAGCCTTTCATTTGTAAGGAGATGTGACATGAATGACTTTATACATTCATTCGACTTCCACTGTCACTCAGGCTATAGAAAATGAAATAATACATTGTAAGGTCTAAGTGTTCACTGCCACGAGCGATGCGGCTTGCGATGGGGACTTGCGTCAAGCGACAAGCGCACGCGTTCTCCGGTTTCCGTCTCTCGCTCCGCAAGTCACATCGCTGTTTTGCGTGGCTTGCTCTAAACAACTTCTTGCCATAGAATAGAATAGAAATACTCTTTTTTCTCTTTTTTTTTTGCAATCTTCTTTCTCTCGGGGTAAGAAGCAAAATCGGGCGTTTAAAACACCCCTAATCTACGAGCGCAGTTTTGATCGTAAACGCTTTTCAGGGATAGAGGCCGCAAAGGTGTGTGAGACAGACTGGATGCGGAAGACGGAGGGCCGTCGTGACTAACTTTGGACTGCGATAGGCTGAGTTGATTGACGGTTTTCCGTAAAACTGTTGCCCGGATTAATGTCAGTCGTGTAGGGGGGAGGTATCGACTCGACTTTAATATGTACTAGTCAGTCTTATTCTCTCTCCTTTATGATTGACATGTAAACGACGCCATCATCCACATGCTGCGCCGGAGACGGAGTCGCCCGCTCATCGACTCCCAGCCAAAGTCCGCAGTCACGTCAAAGATTACGTAAGTTGTTATTTGATTTCTGAATTTAGTTTCCAAACACGTAAACAAAGATGTGTTTTTGGAATTATTTTTTTTGAAAACCTACTAAAAAAATCAGTTTTGCATTACAACTTCAATAGGTATTTTATGGGTTTTTCAAGATTATGTGATATCCCAAAGGGCTTGTACACAAAACTGCGAATTGCTGCGATGCGACGTCGCATCGCAGTTTTGTGTACAAGCCCTATATAGATATCACATACTATTGCGACTTGCGACGGGACTTGCGTCAAGCGACATGCGCGCTTCTCGATTACGTCTGTCGCTTCGCAAGTGACTCGTGTCATGCACTAAACAATTTGTTTTCTTCGCAGTCGCTGTCGCAAGTCACGTGTCGCTCGAGCGTGGCCATGGGGCTAAGAAATTGGGTATTTAAACCGCCTCAAACTACGAGCGCAGTTTTGCTCGCAAAAGCTTTTCAGGGACAGAGGCGGCGAAGGTGGCTTGGGACAGATTGGAAGCGGAAGGCGGAGGACTATTTGGATGAATAGGCTGAGTTGATTGCTTGATTGAGGCTTTTAACTAAAACTGTCACCCGGATTAATGTCAGTCGTATTGGGGGGACAAATTGACTCGACTTTAATATGTACTAGTCAGTCTTTTTCTCTCTCCTATATGATTGGCATGTAACCGTCGTCAAGAAGAAGAAGATCATCCACATGCTGCGCTGGAGTCGCTCGCTCATCAACTCCCAGCATAAATCCGCAGTGTGTCTTTGATATTGGCTAGTAGATATCACGGACCCTTTGATTTGTGGCAAGCGAGACGCGCGCGCTTCTCCGGTTTCAAGTCATCGCGGTGTCTCGTGGCTTGCTAACAACTTCTTTCATTTGTTTTCACCGCAGTTGATGTCGCTTGAGCGATTAGCTCGTGGACGGGGTTAAGGAGCGAAATTGGGCGTTTAAAACGCCCCTAAGCTACGAACGCAGTTTTGATCGCGAACGCTTTTCAGGGACAAAGGTGGCAAAGGTGGCAGACTGAATGCGGAAAGCGGAGGACTAAATAGATGATTTTATTGCTTGCCGCCAAACCTGTCACCCGGATTGATGTTAGTCGTATTGGGGAGAGGTATCGACTCGACTTTAATATGTACTAGTCAGTCTTATTCTCTCTCCTTTATGATTGCCATGTAACCGTCGTCATCAGCCATATGCTGCGCCGGAGTCATCCGCTCATCAACTCCCAGCATAAGTCCGCAGTGACGTCACATATTACGTAAGTTGTAAATTTAATTTTGAATTAAGTTTCCAAACACGTAAACAACATGTTTTTTTGGAAAAAAATAATAAATGCCCGTTGGATTAATGTCAGTCGTGTTGGGGGGAAAAATAGACTCGACTTTAATATGTACTTGTCAGTCTTTCTTTCTCTCCTCTATGATTGACATGTTACCGTCGTCATCAACCACATGCTGCGCCGGAGTCGCCCGCTCATCAACTCTCAGCATTAGTCCGCAATGAAGTCGGAGGTAACGTAAGTTGTTATTTGATTTTTGAATTTAGTTTCCAAACACGTGATATTGGAAGAACATAGTTTAATGCCCATTGGATTGATGTCAGTCGTGTAGGGGGGAGGAATTGACTCGACTATAATATGTACTAGCCAGTCTTATTCTCTCTCCTATATGATTGACATGTAATCGTCGTCATCATCCACGTGCTGCGCCGGAGTCGCTAATGTTAGTCGTGTAGGGGGGAGGAATCGACTCGACTTTAATATGTACTAGTCAGTCTTATTCTCTCTCCTATATGATTGGCATGTAACCGTCGTCATCATCCACAAGTTGCGCCGGAGTCGCCCGTTCATCAACACCCAGCATATTGTCCGCAGTGACGTCCAAGATTACGTAAGTTGTTACTTGATTTTTTATAATAATAATAATACAATAATAATCATTTTATTTCGGACAACTATAAGATCCATAACTTGTTAGTAACAGTTTTGCACTTAATACTAGTGTTAGTAACTTAAACTTAAGACAAAAACGTACGAAGACCACCCAACAACTCGACAACCAAAAACTATGGAACAAGTCTTCGCACAAATTGCCTTATTATGGCGGAGGAAGTATCTGTCGCCACAGGCTTCAGGATGCTATTGCGACTGCCCCTTATTCTGCTCAGGAGTGAGGCCGTTTTTTTACGCATGATGGCATGAAATCCGTCGGTATGGGTTACCGCGAACATTTCTGAGGCACTGCATAAACGAGGCAGTCGCAACAGCATCCTAAAAACATTATTATATTGGACGATATTTAGTTTCCTAACAAGTGTTTTTAGAAAAAAAAAAATCAGCATATCCTACAACTTTTTTCTATAACTTTTTCAAGACTACTAGTCATTTTGAAATCAACCTGTTGAACCCTAGTAGTTGAGATATTACTAACCTTTTTTTCAACTATGTTGGTCGGCTTCCAGTCTAACCGAATGCAGCTGAAAAGACCCGTTACAACTGTCAAAGATCTACAAATAACAGCCGGGACCAACGGCTTAACGTGCTTTCCGACGGGGGGGTCTCGGTATGCAGTAGCAACAAATTACCAGTAATTAAATCAAGGATGGACAAATAGTTCACGATACTTGATAAAAGTAGGCATGTAAACTAGATAACAACTATAACAAGCGATACTGAAACTTTATCAGGCACTAGAAAGGCGTGACAAGCTATTAAAAGTTAAAGAGGCATTTTACACGCCCTGCTCATTACGGGCAAGCGCTGTTTCACGAACTAGTAGGGATGGGACATTGATTAAGGAAAAGTATCGATATTCGGTTTAATAGGGTTTTTTTTTTGACAAATCGTCTTGGAATGTTTGAAAAAATCTGATTATTACGCAAGGATACTTCTAAACGTGTGCTGGTATTTCTTTACAGATTTTCACAAGCTTTTTTTGTACTAGGTACTTGTCAGGACTGAAGGTGGATTTTTTAAAGCTAATTTTGGACAACTTACTCTTGGTGTTAATTGAAAGTGATGGATTGATGACAGCCACTGTTTCCGTATGAGGGAAGTCTTCAGGTTACCGCTTGGCATAAGCATAATCAGCCTATAATGTTCCCACTGCTGGGACACAGGCCTCCTCTCGGTGAGAAGGAGTGGGTTACTGCTTAAACTGTTTCGACCAGGAAGTAAATATTGCAAAACGACACAGTGAAATATACCCACGTTTTAATGTGTAGATATTCAGAGTAAAATAATCACAAGCAGACATATATGCTTATCATGAAACCACAAAATATAACGCGTAGCACTCATTTCCCACGGCTGATATAAAAACTGTGCCACGATAATCTATTAGTAAAATAAAAACATACAATTGGTTAGGTATAACATCATCATCATCATCTGCGTAGCCTTTTCCCAACTATGTTAGTTTCGGCTTCCAGTCTAACCGGATGCAGCTGAATACCAGTATTTTACATGGACCGATTGCCCCTCCACAACCCAGTTACTGGGTACACCTTGAATAGGACTGGTTGTCAGACTTTCGGGCTTGTGATTACCCGTAACGACTGTCAAGTTAGGTTAGGGATAACAATTGTTTGAAAACATTTCATTTTAGTAGAGTAAATAAAGTGTTCGTAGATATTTTATCATGTACTAAGGTTTTTTTCTTAATTCTTTTCGTCGCAGTAGAATGTTGTTCTCATGGAAAAAAACTTCCGTAAGAAATATTTAATGGTGTAACAGCGGTAAAAGAAATTTCCATTGACAGACACCTAATTAATGTAAATGATAGTGGACTTGTAAGACATTATTCTGGGGAAAAACGAATATCGTTGACATAAATACACGATCAATGCTTTTAAATTATAAAATTGAAATCAATTTGATCAACAGGTGACAAGCGACAAGCGTGCGCGTCTTTGGGTTCCGTCCGTCCCACCGCAAGTCGCTTCGCGGTGACTCGTGCCTCGCTCTAAACAACTTCTTTCATTTGTTTTCTCTGCAGACGCTGTCACAAGACTCGTGTCGCTTGAGCGTGTAGCTCGTGGCTTCGGGGTTAAGAAGCGAAATTGGGCGTTTAAAACACCCTTACAAAATTTTGGTTTGCGCAGTTTTGGTTTTCAGGGGCAGATTCGGCAAAGGTGGCTGGCTGGAAGCGGAAGACGGAGGACCGGACCTTGTGTGGAAGATGTCTAAGTGCAACTGTCGCCCGTATTAATGTCAGTCGTGTAGGGGGGAGGTATCGACTCGACTTTAATATGTACTAGTCAGTCTTATTCTCTCTCCTTTATGATTGACATGTAACCGACGCGTCGTCATCAACCACGTGCTGCGCCGGAGTCGCTCGCTCAACTCTCCCGGAAAACGGTAGCCAATTCGATCAACAGGCCTAAACATATCAATATATCATAACCACTCTATCAAATAATTCGATACGTTTATCATCTAATTATTTCTTACAACACCTGACAACAACGATGTAAAAATGTCAAATTGTTAATGAGCCGGTTTCTGATTGGTCGATTTCGATTACCGATCGGAGTTTCTCGACAGTGAATTGATAAAATCACGTGTTTCTTTTAGTGTTCCTTGTAACTAAACTTTTTAAAGAGATAAAAGTGTTTGTAAGAGATAGTCTCTAGAAGTACCTACTGATCCTATTACAAAAAAAACAATGGCACTCCGGGAGTACCGACAGAAGTGAAAACAAAACACAAACAGAATACTTTGCCATGACTCACTGACATATCGGATATACATTAAAACCGAGTACATCCCGAGGACAGCCGAACACATCCGAAGCGGGTATTCTGTAGCCTGGGTGACAGTGGAAGTCGAATGAATGTATAAAGTCATTCTTTTTTCACATCTCCTTACAAATAAAAGGCTTCGGAAATTGGTGTAAAAAAAAAAACAGTGGCACTCCGGGAGTGCCGCCAAAAGTGAAAACAAAACACAAACAGAATACTTTTGCCATCACACAATCATATCGGATATACATTAAAACCGAGTACCTACATCCCGAGGACAGCCGAACACATCCGAAGCGGGTACTTTTTGAATCGTCTTTTAAACAAAACACGCGTGGTGTCGCTTACGGTAACAGTGGCGCGAGTTCAATGGTTTTTTCCCATCTCAAAAAATGCCCAACGCGCCTTAAGAAGTTTTCACTTCAAAACTCTATAAGTACTTATGCCATTGAATTTTATGGTAGCCTTTGCGCGGACGAAGTCGCGGGCAGAAGCTAGTTGTAGATATTTCAGTATTTTACTATTATGTAAATACTTTTAGCCGTAGTAATTTTTTATCGACAAATATGTCTTTGCAATTTATTGGAATTCTTAGAAAAGTTACCATAAGTTATTTAATATTCTTAGTAACACACTTCACATAAAATCTGCCTATTTAAAGTGCCTTCGTCGTAGCTAAAAATAGGCCTCCCGGCCTTTACAACAAATTATACACATTAACGTACGGACGCCAGCACATCAAGTTACTACAATCTGTCAGATTTCTTTAATAGATTTTCGACTTTATTGCTAAAGCATAAGGTTCAAGGTTGATTGGGAAAATCTGACAGTTTCGGGTAGGTTGACCTGCTGGCGTCTGTACCTATACACTTACATAAGTAGGTAAATATGTTGTTAACGATGACTCAATGTAACTGTTTCAACCGTAGACAGAGTATTCTATAGAAAAAATCAGCTGTTCCCTACATTTATGTTCGTATAACTCGTCAAAATGTAGGCAACAGCAGATGTTTTTTTTTCGCGATTTCAGGTTTGGTCCCATAGTAAAAGTTGTTCATAATGATGAGTACAATGACCTCTTAAGAGGTTGTTAATGTTTTAGCAATAACCCTGTATAACATTAAAACTTGTTTTCGTAAAAAACGTCAGTAAAAGTTGGAATTTTGACCTTCAATATCTCCGTAAACAGAAGGTTGGGAAGGTATGGTCCCGTACAAAAAATAATTACAATGACGGGAAGTACAAGTGACTCTCAGCTTCGTTAAGGGCCTGTGCACACCACGTTTTTTAAACGTGCCGTTGACGCGCGTTTTAGAAACGTGGGTCGACGGCGCGCTTTTGTCCTACAGAGCAGTGCCTGCCAGTATCTGACTCGCGTGCGTATCGCGTCTGTATCGCTACAAACGCGTGTCAACGGCGCGTTTAAAAAACGTGGTGTGCACAGGCCCTAAGTGTCTTTTTACAACCGTTATATCTGCAGAACCAATAATTTTCAATATTACATCATCTTCAATGGGTGTGGCGAAACTTATAACGAAAATTAATTAGAAAATGTCATTAATTAACATCTACAACAAGCTTATATTATTGATACATCACAGAGTCGAGACATAGCTAAATGATCATCATTTTAATAAATTATAATCTCGGCTACGCATGGTTTTTACGACTTGACAAAAGATCGACATATATTTATTATGCATAAGTTTAATATTAATGTATTATACACATAAAACTTGCGGAATAAATTCTCTAATTGAAGGTGAAAACCGCATCAAAATCCGTTGCGTAGTTTGGGAAAACAACGCAGTCACACAGACAGTTTATAATAATTATGCGTCTATAGAAGACGTAGTTCCTCGTGACCGCCAACTGATACAATAAAATATTTAAAGAAATTTATTTGCCCACATTAAAATATATTTCAACAAGCAGCGCTCCGCGGTTTCACCTGCATATGTTTCGATCCCGTGGAAATATCGGGCTAAAAACTATCCTAAGTCCTTTCCCGGGACTCAAAATATCTCTATACTTACTAAATTTCATCTAAATCGGTTCAGCAGTTTAAGGGGGAAGAGGTCACAGACAAACACACTTGCGCATTTATAATATTAGTATGGATTGAAATGTAGATTAATTGAAATAAAACTGTCTCCTTGGTCTCATTTTGGTAGTCGTAATCAGCTGGTGGAAATAGCTTTAATAGTTTGTTAAGGGAAATTCAGATGTTAGTCACAAATGTGATGGCAAACGTAAAAGAAATGGCCCATAAGACAAAATATTTGCGGCGCATACAAACAACTTTATGAAATAAAGAAAAAAACATAAGGAAGAAGCCTTCGATGAGTTCCAAAACCAACCGGTGCTGAAAGGTAAACGCGGGTGGTCATTTCTCTATAGAAACGCTCTCGCCTTTTTTCTTTCTGGTTAATGACCAGAAAGCAATGATTTTTCACAGAATAATAATATTAACTATTTGTATATCCCTATGTTTCCCCTTTGATGATACATTATTTTTATAAGCACTAGAACCCTTAAAAAAAATGCCGATTTGACCGCTGTCAACAGAGGCCTAGTGTACAAATTTGACAACTATTTTATTGAAAGAAAAAAACATAGGGACACAGTATATATCCTTCTTATTCAGTATATGAAATATCTTTTAAATTGGTCCAATATTGGAGGTGGAAATAGGCGAGAGCCAAACCTCGAATTACGACATTTTACAAAAGTCTCTCCGACCGCATTTCCTCTTAAGAGCCTATACTACCTCAGCTAAAATTCACTCTTTATCTCGCTCGCACGATACTGCTCGCGGACTGTGTGAAAGCGAGACAGAGTGCGGTGCTGGGCGGGAGGCAGCGCCAATAGTTTAGGTATTTGCTTTTTACGGTGAAAATAAAGGTAATTCAAAAAAACTAACTAACATAAGACCTGCTTTATAGTTATTTCAGTTAGTATGCAAAGTTTCATGATCTAATTTGAAGTATTTTTTGAATACCAGCGGTTTATTGTTCGGTTTGGAGGTAACTTTGGAATTTTTTTCTATCGAGAAAATTTTATGAAATCGTGTTTTCGTCTAACATAAGACCTTACATTAATCCTCAACTTTAGCATATATTTATTTCAAAATTAATGCTGCAGAGTTTTCGACATAACGGAGGATCATGCTAAGCCATTTGAGGTAGTATAGGCTCTTAATAAAAAACATTTAAATGGATGGAATTTAGACCAGCAGTGCTGAAAACATGCAAACACTACGTTATTCTGCTAAACCCCTTCCGAACGACTAGAAGTCTACAAAAACGGCAGTTTTATTGTTGTAAAAATGTAGGCCAGACAGCCGGGAGTGGGTTCGGGAATCATCGCGCCAGTTCGGCGTTTATCGACAAATTCACTTCGGTCGCTAGTTCAAGGGCACGCGCGCGGAAAATTTCATGGCCGTCTGTACAAGTTTCAACTGATAATTTAATAGGCGTTCGTTGGATTGCGTAATAATTAAATAATTCTTCTAATCGCAATAATTGGGCCCGAAATGATAAGGCATATGGAAACCACAATATTTCGTTCCAGTGCCTGATATGTTAGTGTGAATTCCTGTAATTTAATCTGAACCTGAAGTTTTGTTATTAATTTTATATAGTTTAAACATACCAGTGGGGTAATTGCGTAGCACACTAACAGTAAAAATGGCTTTCATTTTGACAGTTCAACAACATTCATTGCGTTATTTACGTTGTTGAGCAGACGAATTTTTCAAACATAATATGAAGCAGCAATGGATTAGCAATATCCTTCAAAATGATTCAGATTGTCTTTGAAAGTGTGTTACGCAAGTAGGATGCAGTAGAACTTTACAGAATGTTAAGACTTTCCTTGTAGGTAAGTAGGTTAAAGACACTGAAAATCATGAATAAGTAATCCATACTTCCATACTACTAATATTATAAATGCGAAAGTCTGTCTGTCTGTTACCTCTTCACGCTTAAACCGCTGAACCGATTTAGATGAAATTTGGTATAGAGATAGTTTGAATCCCGGAAAAGGATATAGGTTAGTTTTTATCCCCATATTCCCACGGGATCGAGACTCATGTGGGTGAGACCGCGGGGCGCTGCTAGTAACCTTATGAACAAGTAAAAATTAAGTAATTTGCAAATACAAGTGATAACGTAACTTTTGCAGACAATTGATTACTAAGGTCAGCTCTGTTTTACGTCAAAGCCACATTTGCGTTGTTACTTCTAGAAATTGTAATGTACCGCGTACATTACAATTTCTAGAAGTTTTGCTGAACTTTTCAGTCTTCGCGCCTCATTACTGTGAAATGGGTCGAGTCACAACCACAGTGTTTCTATTACATGTAGCATGTATGTCTGAGTTCATTGCTCTGTTTATATGTTGTGTGTTTCCATTTATTATGATTTTTTGATGTTGACTTGAAAGAGCATGGCAGTTGAGAACGTGTCATGCTCACTTTTAAATGTCTCACCGATAGTGGCGCGTGTATTGGATCATTTGGTTCCCTACAAAATGGTCGAGCTGTATGGTGCTGATCCACGCGTCATGTTCGTGAACGGGCGCCGACGGTTGAGACTCTCTTAACTGCCAAGGCTTATTTTTAATCTTAAATTTTGAATTGTTTCTTCATTTGTGTCTTTTTTATATTGTTCTCGTAAATAGGTAGAAGCAACAAGAATACTGTACCCAGGATTTTGTAATATCTTGATTTAATATCTTGAGTGTCCATGGAGTTTCTTGCCCGTTCTTCTCCATAGAGATCTACGTTTTGGAATGGGCAACTAGCTTCAACTTTCTGATTAACTGACAGACTATTTAATTTTCACATTTCAAAAGTGCCTGTAAAAGGTTTCATTGAAATAAATGCTTTGAGTTTGAGTTTATGCGGAAATCTATTCAAGTACTAAGTTTACTGTTAAGGGCACCACCCTTAACAGTAAACTTAGTATTTGAAGTCTGTTCAATATGGCCTTCTATACTAGAGTATTTCTCACAAAGGAAACCTACGTAAGTATAAAAGGGCATAAGTATAAAATTTTATTATAATTTTTATATTTTAATTTGGTTGCATCAACTCATTCGTATATTTTAATTGCATTGACGTAATATTTTATTGGATTGAAGTTTTGCTGTACGAGTTCACTGTTAGAAATCGTCACGTAAAGAAAAAGCGTTATGCGTCGTCCATGCGACTTTCTCACTGTCTGTGTCTATTATATACGAGTGTGGTTGTGCGTGCGAACATCGCTCCTGACGGGCGTCCCCTGACCGCACACGTTTATTTTTTTCTAAACCATTGAATTGTAATTTGAATTTGAATTGAATTGAAATTGAATCTCCATTACCTCAAAATAAAGATGATTGAAAAACAAAAAGATTTTTATTTTAATATCAACAATAACATGACTTTCTTTATTCATAATTATGTGTTATTATCAGCATACGTTTTAAAAAATCGTGGAAACCTAATTGATTGATTACTACGAATAGTTTTTGGGAAAAGTTTTTTGCCATTTTTGACATTTCTAGTTCCATAAACTCGGTTAATCCTACTTTTGATCCTTTTCAAATGAAACCTAGTGACTTAGTTACGATGTACTTAACGTAACATAAATTCGAACCATTTTAAAATTCATAATATTCGTTCTGCACTTATTATTTATTTAAGTTTTAAGACTTTATTCATGTCTTTAGTCATGTTATTTTCTTTCCTTTTTTCGCAACGGAACAATGATGATTCTCACACTCCACCCGGGCTGGCGTGGGTCAAGTTTTAACACCCAAACTTTTACGACACTCATATTAAAAAGCCGGCTGTCATCACGAACTCGTATAAAGCCAAAAAAATAGGTCATTGCCAGGAAATCACGATCTCACAACAATGGGCAAAAGACAGTATGCACGTCCTTCTACATAGTTTCTCAATATCCCTTAACTATTCCGATTGTTAAGCACTGGTAACAACCTATTTTATAATGGTGTAGGCCTACAACGTGCCTTAGTGACTCAAGGCGTTTGTCCACCGCCACCGTCAACCGGACGTCAACGAGAAAGAGATGACGGCGCCGAGGTAGCAATACATACATTTACTACGGCCACGTGTCTACCGCACACCACCGCCGTTACGTTCGTAATCTCGTTTCTCGTTGACGTCCCGTTGACGGTGCTGGTGGACAAACGCTGTCAGTGTGTTACTAGACGCATATCATATCATTATTCTGTAGCCTCGCGTCTATGCAAAGTTTGGAATCGACCTTAGATTCGCTTTTGCAAGGAGGCCTCTTGAATATTAGTTGTATAAATTGCCAAATGTTAGATTGTGAAATAGGAATGGATTAAAGGAAAGACTTTGTGTTTGTTTGTTGATGATAAATTAAACCTGCCTCTGAAACTTGATGTGAATGCATACCTAACTTTTCGACTAACTTACAGACTCCAAGATAATGCTAGTGTCTGCAATTAGTCGTCTTCTCTATGCCTATGAAGTATTCATTAAATGGAAAGAAATAAATCTGTTTTGAGGTACAAATTCATGAAATATACACTTGTACAGTAATTTTTTCAAAACTCTTAACAGAACTAAAAATAATTACCTTTTGTGCGTCATATGTTCTTCCCTAAAAACCTCAATTATTTCTTTGTTTAGAACTCGAAACTAAAAAAGTCGTCAAAAAAACTCACAAGCAAACCCAACAGCCGAGACTAACTTAAAGTAATAACTAAACAAAGTGGTATAGTTGTAGGCAAATAATCGTAGACAGAGTAAACTATAGACTGCTGCATATCTTCTTTTTCATTCGCACAAGAAAAAGAGAAATATGTATATTAACGTCACTAGCAAAGAAAAGAGACAGAGTAAGAATATTTCTGTCCCTTACTGCGTGTCGGCTAAGCACATCAATGTGCACAACAAGTTTGACGTTTATGAATGAAATAATAAAAATTATGAATGAAATAATAAAAACTACACCGCGATTAAACTGAAAATAAGATCTTTTTCGTGCATAATTCAATAATAGTACATTTGCGCAACTGTGAAAATGTGTGCAGTGTAATAAGCTGTAAAAATGATAGTATGATGAGTCTATAGATTACTCTGTCTATGCAAATAATGGTCGGTTAACGCTACGTCTCTTGAATTGATCACGGAAGGGCCGCAAGGTTAACTTAACGTGTGTCTAAAATACAGGTAACATTGTTAAAATGCAGACGTTATTAAAAACTAGCCTTTGCCCGTGTCTTCGCTCACGTTGATGTCGGAAACTATCCCACGGGAGCGTACTACTGGTCAATCGTCTAATCCAGAAGGTCTATTTCCGTAATCAAAAACGTTCAAAATCTAGTCGCAATCTCATCTCAGCGACAATCAATGTCAAAAATGTAGGGAAATTAGAGGTATTTTTGACAGATGGAGACAGATCAGACAATAATCGTTCTTAAAATTGCTAGAATTTTCCCTCAGGTTATAAACTATCAGTGTGCCAAATTTCATCCAAATCCGTTCAGCCGTTTTTGCTTCAATCTGGAACGTACATCCAGACAAACGGACAAAAATTCTTCGTTACTATTTTATTATAACCTGTCTACTGAAGCTATGTCGTCGTATTTGAAGTTATTACTTTATTCTGGGGTATACGTCAAGGCATATATTAGTGAAACTTCCTGAAGTACGAAGGTTAACTGATTTATGGAACTTCATGAGTGTAAGTCTTTTCATATTTTCTTTGTGAATTTTTTCGCTGGAGTGCGGGAAATTGGCTACACTCCTGTGTGATGTGACAGAGTACTTATTCTACTGTTTTATGGGAGTGTCATTGAAGTTTGTGAATATATCGCACCTCCGTTAAAATAGGGTTACAACACTTACAACTCGAAAAACCTAGATTTTTAGAAAAGCGAAAATAAATTCTTACACTCTCTATACTTCTATATATATATACTAATAATAAAGCTGAAGAGTTTGTTTGTTTGAACGCGATAATCTCTGGAACTACCGGTCAGATTTGAAAAAATCTTTTTGCATTTGATAGCCCAATTTTTGAGGAAGGCTATAGGCTATTTAATATCACGCTATGACCCTTAGGAGCCGAGCAAAAAGAATGAACGTTAAGCGAATACGAAGTGTTGCGACGGGGTGGGGGTACAAGAAATTTCACGCGGACGAAGTTGCGGGCAGAAGCTAGTTATTAATATGTGATCAAAATTATACATGCTTACAAAAAAATATTTATTAATGGCATACGCTGTTTTTTAATTTTCCTGAATACAACCAACCTGAAAATTCCTGTAAATGCCTTTTATGACTTGTAACCCTATTTTATTGGGGGTGCGATATTATTTGTGATAAGTACTTTGATGTGGTATGAATTAGGTATTCAACCTCATGGGATAAAGTCCGATACGAAAGAACGAGACGGACCGATACGAAGAAGAAGACGAAAGTATCGGACTTGTATGTTATGTTTAACATAATTATCATCACGAATTTGTTCCCCGATGAGTTAGGCAGAGGTGTACAGTCACGAGCACTAATATGTCAACACTTGGCAACTTACGATTGCGATTTTTTCCTGAAATAACGAATGTAACGTTGAAATACGACACTTTACACAAACCTATAGGTTCGAAAATACTTTGTTCGTAATAACATAAATTTTCATTCAAAACTAAAGGAGAAAATCGTATTTGAATAAAGCCAAGTGTATACATACTTTTGCTCGTGACTGTACAATACGGCCGACGTAACTTGGCGGGCCTGAACATAGGCACTAAGAACTTTCGCGCATGTTCTCTCACTCGCACTCGCCTCATGTCACCATTTGGTTCCTAAAAAATCTTACTGCGCAGCCTTCTGCGCCAAGTTCAGGCCCGCCAAGTTACGTCGGTCGTATTGTACTCCCACATTTCGTCAGTTATGTTTTAATTCCATGTAATATCCAAACAAATCCGGACTCCGTGCTGCAACTGAGAAATTCTTGATGAAAAACCCAACCAGACACTGACCTGACCTGAGAATTGAACCCATGCTCAGCAGTAGCGCTCGCGACCACTAGACCGACGAGCCAGTCAGTATGTCCAATACCTAGATATATTTTTAAACTACGTAAAAGAAGAAGAATTGCCAAACTTAAGTGGCAGTGGGCAGGGCACATTGCTCGCAGAACAGATGGCCGATGGGGCCGAAAGGTTCTGGAGTGGCGACCGCGTACCGGAAGACGTAGCGTTGGAAGGCCTCCCACAAGGTGGACCGACGACCTTGTGAAGGCCGCAGGAACTCGTTGGATGCGAGAAGCACAGAACCGGTCGCAGTGGAAGTGCTTGGGGGAGGCCTATGTCCAGCAGTGGACGTCTTTCGGCTGAAATGATGATGATGATGATGACGTAAAAGTCCGAAGAGATAATCTACAGGATGATTTCCACCAAATGGCTCGCATCGCATCGGATCGGAACGGATTTTACAATCTTTAAACGATATTAAATCGTGTGCAGTATTTGAAGTCTATTACCAAGCCGCGCACAGCAGCTTGATCGCGGGCGTCTTCCGCGACACGCGATCGTAGCTGAAAATACCCTGCGACGCGCGATCGATTCCGTTCGCCTGTCGTCGTATCCGATTTTTGCCATAAATCATCAATCCAAAATTTTCCTCCTCTTCTGTGTTTTGTGATTATTTTCTTCTTATGCAATAGCCAACAATACTACGTCAACATCAACCATATTCAAAAATTAGAACACGTGAACACGGTAGGAATATATTTGAGTAGGCACAGAAACGGATACGTTCGCAAGCGACGGTACGGAGCCGATCGTATGCGTCGACATCCTGCCGGACGCGATCGGCTGTCGCCGCATCCATTCGTATCATTCGTTTGGTGGAAATCATCCTTTAGATATCATCTTCTTGTACTTTCTGAAACACCACAAAACACATCAAAAAAAAAAGTGACTTAAGTCATTCAGATCGATGCGACGATCACGTATCCGTGCGAGCGATGACTTTGGTTAGGACACGTGGTCAACCATTCATGTGAAAAAGGCTTAGGCGGACCACACACTGCAACGCGCCACGGGACGGGAAACTGAGCCAAATGCCCTACGCGGAATGCGTTTTTATTGAATTTGTATGTGAAAAATGACGCGACAGCCAGAACGGAGTATACTTCCTCGACTTTAAACACTATAGGTAGGTGCTCCTGCGCTGTCATCCTATACATATTTAAGTCTCTCAACCGGCCACAGAGCTGCTCGTAAAACACAGATGCGACGTAGATAAACTGTTGAGCTCTCACCGTGATGGCTGCCACTTAATCAAGAGCTTCTGCATTACTCTGCAGCGACACTGCAGGACTTGGTAATAGTTTTAAGTTTTAACTGTAGGTATATACCAAAGCTGCAAGATAGGATGAGTGATTGAAATGAATGGTTTTGGTAAAATGCTTTGAAAAATAGGAAACGATTGTGCTTAGACAATTTGTTCGAATATTTTGGAAAATCAGGTAAAGTCATAAATCTTACCGAAAGAGAAAAAATAATTAGATCTACCGGTCTATCGTCGAGGGAGTTACAAGATTTTTTATACATTGAGGGGAAATATTTTGGGGGCTTTACACAAGTGAAGCCAGACTGTCTAAATGGAAATTCGGCTAACTAAAATCGCAAGTTCCAAAGTAGAGGTTTCGACTTTTGTTGCGAGGCGACAGGTCGCATGCGGCGGGTGACTAAAATCGACCGTGAAAATGGACTAGTCACCTGCGATTTTTATCGATCTGTGTAAATGGGGTGGCGATTCGGCTTGTGAGGTGACTTGGTAAGCGACCAGACGCAGCTCAGGCGAAAATCGACCTAGTGTAAATCCCCCATAATCGAGCAGAATCAGAGGGTAACTTATCAAATAAAGAATGTTTCTACATAACTATTAGGGTGGGTATTGTGGATAACGCTGCTAAAGATGATAATCTAATCGAAAGTCATCGATAGAAAGATCGATATTAGATCAATCGATGTTGAGCATCAAACATTTCGGGTGTCAGTTATAAAAAAAATCGCAATTTAATTACTATCTTAACGATCAATCTGTATGTTGTTTTGCGGCATTCCGCGAAATCTAAGATAGAGAATCTAGATACGATCATATGACTGATACTATATTTATCTATGATATTATATACAGAAATAAGGTTACCGTCTACGCAGTATTCTAACCAGAGTAGCCTTGAGTTGATCTTCCATTTTTATTCAGCGATCCGCGTCATTAGCATGACGGTCTTCCAAAATCCGCGACTTGACGAAGAATTTACAATTTTATACAGCAATAAATCAAACGTTACGATGCCTGAACACTGTCTACGACATTTAGTGTCGTAGGAACCTCGCGAAATAAAATATATACAAATGTTATAAAAATGAATCAGCAGTAAAAGTGTTCGTTGACCCAAATATAACAGCTGATCACGTCATTGTCTAACAGGAATAGCACCTGTGTTATGTTGTAGGCGAGTGCGAAAAGCTCCTTTTCATAAAATGTCTAAGCCATGTGAAACTTTTGTTAACTGTGGCAAACGGCTAAATTCGATACCGGGTTTTTATTGAATACTAGCGGCGCGCCCCAGCTTCTCAATAGTGCAATTTTTTTTAAGAATTTCCGAAATTTTCTTTCATGCAAACCTTGTCTTGGCAATACCGAATGCAACAAAAAAATAACTGACCAAGTGCGAGTCGGACTCGCACACGAAGAGTTCCGTACCACAAGGCAAAAACGCCGAAAAAACACGTTTTTTTGTATGGGAGCCCCCCTTAAATATTTATTTTATTTTATTTTTAGTATTTGCTGTTATAGCGGCAACAGAAATACACAATTTGTGAAAATTTCAACTGACTAGCTATCGCGGTTCTTGAGATACAGCCTGATGACAGACAGACGGACAGACAGCGAAGTCTTAGTAATAGGGTCCCGTTTTTACCCTTTGGGTACGGAACCCTAAAAAGAATTATCCAATTTGGTTCAGTCATTCGGAAGTTATGCGCGTACAGACATTTTGGCAACTTTATTTTATACTATGTAAGGAGTAAGGCTATGGATTATGCAATTGCAACCCTTTTTTAAAAACCTTGTAAAGATACTTTCTTATTTTAAAGGAAATAGGTATTATAAAGAAATACGTATCGCAGACAATTAAAAAATGAACGTCGCGGTCGTAACAAATACACACAAATCACAAAATTTCTGTTAGAAGTCATAAGCTTTCTCTTCAACTGTATTTTTATGTGACTAACCATGAAATTAATAGAAAACTGAAAACACTTTATGTGGTGTTACTATGAAAGTTAGAGAAAGACTTGAATGTTAATTGAATGTCAACGATAAACTACTTGTGAAATCCATGAAAGTAGGTACAAACATTAAATCTATATAACACAAATAAACAAAAGTGTCTGTTTGTAATGTCAAAATAGCAACGCTTTTGAAAGTATATAATATGGTACATAAGTATAACAAAAAAAAATCTTTGTCTGTCTGTCTGTGTTTGTTCCGTCTAATCTCCGAAACGACTGGACCAATTTTGACGGGACTTTAACTGGCAGATAGCTGATGTTATAAGAGGTTACTTAGGCTTAATTTTATTTAAAAAAAATAATTATGGTTCTGCATAAAAAAAACCATGAAATCGAGCGGGCGAACGAAGTCGCAGACAAAGCTAGTCATTTATATGATGTATTACGCAACTGCTGTCTATGTTCTAGCATCCAATCTTCTGAACCATGAAAATAATTACAATATTACAGTCTTGAGTGACCAACTGACCATCCGATATATTGGAGAGATTATCAGCCTGTTAATGACTGCGGCACATACAATATAATTGAGGAAGAGTGCAAAAATTTATCGTTCGTTTGGCGAAACCAGAATAGTGGCTGATATTAATATAAGAAGCGATGGTTCCAAGGCTAATGGGCGACGCATTTGAATCTAGGCAGAGCAATATACTTTTGGTGACAAGTCATTTAAATAGTTTTCACAAGTCCCAATGTTATGTGGAATGGGAGTTATGTAATGGCGCTGAATCAATGTTGCGTCTTAGCTAGATTTGTTTCTTTATAATTAGCATAATCATAATCAGCGTATAATGTTCCCACTGCTAGGACACCGGCCTCCGCTCGGTGAAAGAAAGTGGGCCGTAATTCACCACGCGAGCCTAGTGAGGGTTGGTAGATGTCATATGTCTTCGAATTTTTGTCATGTTGTTTTTATTCACCGTTTCGAGAGCAGTGGTGATGATATTTAGATACACAAAGTAAAGCACCTGCTTTACCGCTGGCCAAAAGTCTCCACGCAATGTGTGCCTGAAGATGGATGGCGGCGGCGCCGTCGAAGCCGGCCCAAGAAGTGATGGCGAGATGACCCTGGACGCGTACTGTGAGGGCTGTTTCGAGGTGGCGCGGGAAAAGATTTCCTGGAAGAATTTGGGAGAGGTCTTTGCCCAACAGTGGGACAGTAGGTATAACAAAAAAAAAACCTAAAATACCTTTTTGAAAAGTGTTCGGCAGTCTTCGTAAATTCTACGAAAAAAGTACCTCGTAAAAAATTGTATTTAGGCAATAAACAAGAGTAGGTAATCATATATTTTCCCTAACGCCATGTCCATATAGATGATTCAGAGAGAAGTGGCCTTACAATCTTTTTACTGTAGGTACTCTTACTTTTTTAACTTATTTTAATTCAATGTCAGACAACTCCTTCCTAATTGGCATCATTATCTCAAATAATGAACGTTTCCTAGAGGTAGTCATTGTACTTACCAAAGAAATCGCGAGTTTAATTAACTAAGTACAACTTTTTGTAATTATTCATGAATGAACACAGGAAATCTACATAGAAAAAACAATAAAACATATTCCAAGGGAAGAAAGAAGCCTTATTACGTTTACCATAAAAACTCCTGAGACGAAGAAACAATAATTCAAAATCTCGGAGAACAAAGTTAAATTAAACATTCTCAAGTACAAGTGCTCGAGTACACTGTACACTGAATTAACGACAGTACTATAAGAAATCATGAGCCCCTGACCCAATTTATAATCTCAACGGACGTTAACTGTGTATTACCTAAACATTTTTGTAAAACCGCGTACACGCACTGTACCTATAGCTAAAAGTCAAAATATTTTTGTTCCCGCGGTTCAGAAAGTTTCTAATCTTAGATTGCTATGCGGCGGGACGCATGGAGCCATGAAATATATAGGTAGTTGGATCAGAGTGTACGGTTTAAATGCTGCATCTATTATTTCAGCAGCCAGGAAAATAATTGAGAGGCAGGAAGCCTAGTATAGACTGAATGGTGGCGGTTTCAAAAGAGGGATGAGGTTTTGTGTTCCGTTGGTTTATTTAACATAATTATTTACATGGTTTTTTTGAAAATTTCTCAGTCGATTTTCGTAATTATTTTTATATTTAGCAGAGGAAGCCCGCGAATTAGTCGCAAAATCATTGACATGTTATCGTTTTAATTTCTTTGAGAACTGTACCTCCATGCTAAGATAATAATTACAGGTATTTTATTACACACTTCCCGTTCGATGAAGTAAGTAAAATCTTTGAGAAGGCCCATGTGAACGGAAAGTATCAAAACATAATAATGTCATCGAATGTGGTTGACATGATTATGATATTTCCTGGCATAAGAAGCTCTTATCTTGCACCGGATGAGAAACAACTGATATCAACTTATACACCGTTTTACTTTCTGTTTCATTATTATCAGTATGGGAACAAACCATGGGATTTTTGTTTTATAATACATTTTTTACATTATATTTGTGTAATGTCTTTAGATTCTACTCTGACGTGACAAACACGTAGATAATAGTTGACGATCTGACATGATATTGACACGTTAATGATCTTTGACATTTTTATAACTTTAAAAATTATAAAATAAAATAAAAATTTTAGGATGACTCCCGCTGTGGGTTTTCGAAAGATATCAAGACACTAACTTAACTACAAAGATAAAAATAATGTGTCAACTCAAACTAAATGCTTTGAGTTTGAGTTTGAAGAGAAAAAGTAAAAGAATTAAATGTTAAGATGACATAGTGTTACAAACATGCATAATCAGCCTATAATGATCCCACTGCTGGGACACAGGCCTCCTCTCCTCGAGTGGGAGTGAGCAGTAATCTACCACGCGGGCCCAGTGCGGGTTGGTATGCTAGAGGTTATCATATACCTACTTAAAGCTTTCTCTTCTATTATTTTCCAGCAATTAAAAGGTCAGACAATTAAGATAAACAGTAATGAGACCATATGATTGATGATAACAGTGACATAGTTCGAGAATATTTCTCAATCCCTCTAAAGTGTTAGGTTTTAGTCTTTACTTGATAGCGTGTATGAGGACATACACGTTGTCAGGATGGATGAGTGTTAGGTTTTGTTATGTTATTTAGATTCATCATCATCTGCCTAGCCTTTTCCCAACTATGTTGGGGTCGGCTTCCAGTCTAACCGGATGCAGCTGAATACCAGTATTTTACATAGAGCGACTGCCTATCTGACCTCCACAACCCAGTTACTGGGTAATACGATACCCCTTGGTAAGACTGGTTGTCAGACTTTCGGGTTTCTGACTACCCGTAACGACTGTCAAAGATCCACGAATGACAGGCGGGACCAACGGCTTAACGTGCTTTCCGAGGCACGGAGGGGTCTCGGTATGTAAAAATGGTCACCCATCCACAGACCAACCGCGGCAAGCGTAGCTTAACCTGATCGATCGACCTGTGCAGCTGTTATTATTTAGCCACGGGCCCCTATTATTATTATTATTATATATTTTATATTATAGGTTATTTAGATTATTTGACGCAATTTGTAGTAATTTAGTTTTTTTTAAATTAATTAATTTTTTTATTTGATTAAACTACATAAAGTCGTAGGCTTTCGATTAATGAGATTAGTTTTACGACCTGGAACGTTGTTAATGCTTAAAAACTTTATTATAAACAATAATAAGAATGTGGGTCACATCCGACTGTATAGCATGTAATAAACAAATGTGTAGGTATTTATACTCTATGAAGTATTTCCGCAGTTTAATACTTAGCAAAATATTTGATTATCATATAATCTTTACTTTCTTATTAGATACAGAGAAGTTGTTACCACACTGACACTGGTCTAGAGTCAGTTGCTATGGAAACGTCTTCTCTGTGTAAGTTTATATATTCCTATAAAATAAAGTTACCTCGAATGTTACGAGAGGCCACCAATTCTAACACTTAAAATAAATATATATCCATACCTATTCCTCCTACTACATATCTGATAACTAAAAAAACATAGTCTGTAATTAAATTACACAAAACTCACACAGATTAAATTGGTTTGTCAATTTTATTGTTCATTTCCATATATTATATTTTATGTGTCTTGCCCATTAGTTCGTACAAAATTACTGCCAAATAAATTATTTTTATACACTCAAAGCTAACATAAAATATTTTAAATATCCTCGTAGATAATATGGTGCTTAAATAAATACTCAGAGCATTTTTCATAATAATAGTAAAAATAACTTAATACAGTGCTCGTCTTAAATTCGCATAAATCGCTGCGCACGCACCGCCTACTGGCGCCGTTTGATCTGCCTAGCTTGTTTTATAACACGCACATTACTGGACCGATATAACCGGTGCTTCCGTCGTTTTTCTTGAAAAATCACTTTTATATCGTTCAACTAATTTAAATTGCCCCGGATCCAGGTCAAGCGCATACTGATGAAGAAATTGTCTGTAACCATCCCGGAATTTATTTATTGATCCGTTGTTAAAATAATTTATTTGCAAATCCCGGTTTGCGCTCTTTTCGTAATAATTCTGCTACATAAATCAAGCAAATAAATTAATTTTAAACGAACTCCCACTCCCAGTGCGTTTAAAATGAATGTATTTGCTCATTACTTCAGCAAAAATAGCTTGTCATAATTGGGCGAATAAAATGGGGCTTTTGTGTATTTTTTAAAACAAACTTTTAAAGCTTCCAATAAAACTAAATTATATTTCCTTTATTTGCCGACCTATAAAAAACCTAGATATATCAAAATGTTATTGTTACAATAAAGTTTATGGTGACATAGAAATTCTTAAGAAAACCCAATTTATCACGCATGCCTGCTACATAAATCGCACGTAAACGCCTATACAGTTTCGTTTTCACTACAACGCGGCAAGGCGGCGTTTGAAAACGAATTCCACTATTTACGTATAATTTTATTATTTTGGCACGTTGCGTTGTCTGCCCATCCATATTTAGCGATATCGACATTGTATGACGCATTAGAGTGGGCGTGCATGTGGGAACATTGATAAAACCCATTTAAAGACATAAGGAAGTGAACGCTTGCTCACATCACTAGTTACTTATGGCGATCATCGCTGGCGGGGTTTACTACCAGACCGACGTAATGTTGAGGCTTGACATCTCATTCACGATTTGCCTTACGGCGTAAGAAATGTGTGAGGTACAGACGCCAGCACATCAAGCTACCTGAAACTGTCAAATTGTCCCAATCAACCTTGAACCTCATTAGGTCCAGCTCATCAAGCTACTACAATCTGTCAAATTTCTTTAATAGATTTTAAACTTTATCGCTGAAGCATTCTTCAGCGATAAAGTTTAAAATCTATTAAAGAAATTTGACAGATTGTAGTAGCTTGATGAGCTGGAGTACAACACTAGGGTATAAAACACGCGATTGTTGTGTGATTGTATGTTGAAATGTACCTTCCCGTAACCATCAGTTGTTCAAGGTTATTGCCATCTTTTCTCGCTATATGACCGAAAAATTCCAAATCTCTGCAGAGACAGGTCGTAGAGAGTCTGGTCTTTATTCTGAGCTCGCGTAGGATGGACTCGTTGGTGCGGAATGCAGTCCAGAGTATCTAAAGCAACTTCCTCTAACACCACATGTCGAAGGCGTCTATACGAGCTCGGTCGGCCTTTGTCAAGGTCCAAGTTTCTGCTCCGTATCCAAAAATTGAAAAGACCAGCGTGTTGACCAATTTCGCTTTGGTATTTCGCGAAATGTTACGAACTCTCCATATTTTTTGAAGCTGAGACATAGCATTCTCGGCCATGCCTAGACGTCTACGGATTTCTTTTCCGCAAGACCCTGTGTTGGATATGTTAGAGCCCAGGTAAATGAAGTCATCGACCGTTTCGAGAGTAGATAGGCTTTTATAAAAGCCTTACAAAAAAACACATATCTACACATTTATAAAGCAACGCAAACATGAACCTAAACAAAATAAACAGAGTTCACAAAACTCGCTTGACTTTACTTAGCGCCATTTTGTTTTTCATTTTCATTTACGCATCCCTCTTGCAGTAATGCAATATTTTTCTCACTATGAAAAACATATTTGATCCCTCCAAGATGAGGTTTACGAAAAACGAAATATATCTAAATGGCTCTACAGGGCTATAAATGATTCGCTGGTCCCTTCTTATCAAATCCTTGGCTATTTTCGAGAAATCGAAAACAAATAGGAATATTGATACGAACGATCAAATAGTATTAGTAGGGGTAAAAGGGTGTTTCAAAACAAAGGGCTAAGGGCACGGAACATAAAGGGCTAAGGAAGGAACACGGGTGGGTTTTAGTCAGTAAGAGTCTGACACTCCCTTCCGCTCCACCCAGAGCGGGAGGGGTCATTTGATGATTTCCCATCCGCAAAAAAAAAAAAAAAAAAAAAAAAAAAAGTGCACCTAAGTTTTAACTTGCGCGTCTTCTGTTTTTGAAATATTTCAGACAAGGATGATATTTTTTAATTGATTGTATTTTGTTTTTTAAACTTTTCACACGCCTGTACAAAGCGCCTGCTTCGGACAGCTTCGGAATAGCCCCGGTTACTATGCAATTTTTTAATTCATCATTAAAGTGCCTACCGTCATCATCTGCCTAGCCTTTTCCCATCTTTGTTCCTTTCATTCTAATCAAATGCAGCTCCGGACCCAGGTTGGCCGAAGCAAGGAAAACCTGTTCAGGTGGAGATTCATAGACTCCAAGGCGGAGGAGTGTAAAAGAAGTGCTGTTCCACAAACGATGGGATACTTAATATCGTGTCCTGTGTGTCCTGTCAGCTGAATGTTATAGAAACTGGTGGACGCTGGTGATGGTGCCAAACAAGTAGCTGAATTCTGGGCCGAATCTATTTGGATTGCTATCGACATGCTAAGAAGAAGATGCAGCTTAATACCATTATTTTACACGGAGCGACTGCCTAGTCGCGTAGGCGGAGGATAGGGTGTTGTGGCGCAGCAAGGGAGAAGTCTATGTCCAGCAGTGGGCTGCGATAGGCCGAGTTGATTGTTTGATTAACTGCCTAGTGGTTATTGCCAACCAAGACACTCAAAAACAGCGGGATTGTCCGAAAGGGTTACCGCTGGCCCGGAACATAAAGGGCTAAGGAAGTACCACGGGTGGGTTTTAGTCAGTAAGAGTCTGCCAATCCCTTCCGCTCCGCCCAGAACGGGAGAGGTCATTTGATGATTTCCCACCCAAAAAAAACACTCAAAAAGATGATGCTAGTAGGTATCTTCAAACTGTACCCAAATATTTGCCAACAAACGAAAATAACCTGCAACCCCTTAATTAGATGACAAACTCCGATGCCCTTCAAAATGGACCGCCCGCGCCCCGTGCGTGAGCAAAGTTCAACCCATGAACTTACCAAATACTTTTATTATATTCCCTAGACAACAATGACACCAACAACTGCGTTTACCACTAGAATAACAATATATTTTGCTATAAATTGTTTTATAATGTTTAAATACACTTTTGAAAATTATTTGGGGGGTACCTACACCAAATAATTGTACCCCACATGGGACTTGGTACAGTCATCGACACTATGTAGCTTGTTCTGTAAGCACGCCTTTGTTCACTTTTCGAAGGCCAGGGTCGTAAAGTTTATGGTATTTAATTATAATTATAACTTTGTTACTTTTTTTTAATCCGAAATGTTTTGATATGCCTGAAAATTCCATCTAAATAGGTTCAGTAGTTTAGCATGGACGCAATATTAAGGGGCCTATTTAATAAAACTGATATGTGATAATTTGACAATCCGACAATTTTACAAATTTCTTTCTTACATTTTTTGCTTGATGAAACAGCATCTATCGTGAAAACGTGACAATTTCGTCAGTTATCCATACTAATATTATAAATTCGAAAGTAACTCTGTCTGTCTGTCTGTTACCTTTTCACGTCTAAACCACTGAACGGATTTCGATAAAATTTAGCAGAGAGATAGATTGCATCCCGGGGAAGGACATAGGTTAGTTTTTAAACTTGTACCTTGTACCGTGTAACTTTTTTAAACTATAGATTTGACTGGTGATGATACCATACCATTGTGTCCTATTGTTATGAGTCACAACAAATTAAAGAAATATATTAAAATCAAGAAATTAATTAAACGGTCACAGAGAGTAATAAAAAAACAAAAACTCTTAAAATTAAATCTTTCGCTTAGAAAGGAACGTGTTGTCTTATCGAAAAGTTTAAATACTTGTACTATTGAGTTAGATAAATGTAGGGAAAAGTATGACACTGATATCCAGCTCCTCTATAATGATATACTACACAAGGAGCATTTGCTGAAGGATATTTTTGAAAAATATGAAAGTTCACAACGACAACTAAGTGACCGCTTGTTTGAGGCTGGAGAACTCCTGGATTTGGTGAAGTACAATGCTGAGAGGTATGAGTCTCTGACAAATGATCTTTCATGCAGCAGTGCCAACCAACCACCACCTCTTCAACCTCAGTCTGACTTACCCCTTCCGGTGTTAGCTCTTCCAGCAGAGACCACACAGATAAACAAATCAATATTTTTTTGTGACGAGTTAGGTTCTGGCTTTGGAAAAATTCTACTCAATTACCTAAGCCATAGTTTTACCAATCATAGTTACCATAACATAAGTTTTAAACAAATGATAAAAAGAATTGCCAATGCAAACCTTGATAATTATTGTACTATGGTTTTGCTATTAGGTAATAGCTCTGGTATTACCAGAAAGGACATAGTGGATGGTGTAAACACCTTATTAAAGTTAAACATAGGTAAGCTAATGTTGTGTGCTTTTCCTTACTCAGATACTTTATCATACAATGAAAATAATTATATTTATAAGTTGAATAATACTATTCACAATCTGACATGTTGTCATAGAGACAAATTATTGTTTTTTGACACTAACAAGTTTGTTAGTGGTATTAAGTTAACTCAGAGAACTATATCTCTGTCTGGGGAATGTAGACATATGATTGCTATGTTGATAGCATATAATATTAACGAGGTTATAGCTAATATAACGAGTTCTAGTATTAGTGACGAGTCCGTGTTGCCTAGTTATACTAACAACATGGTGATTAATTATGGATCGTCATGTTGTACGAAGGAGGATCCACCACCACCACCACCACCACCTATAATACCAACATCCTTGGAGACTACTACCAGTCAGATAGGATATTCTCCTCCCGCTGGAACATACTCGGGCAATCCAGACTCTCCAGTTGTAGTTGTGGAGGTCACTCCGGATAACTATTTAAACTAGTCAGTGAGACAACAGAAGTTACCCCTTCAAATACCAAATTATTATTACAGAATAATAAAAAGGTATCTTCTGGCAATATAATTAATAATAATAAAAAACCAAAGGGAGTGCAACATATTTTAAAATTATTTAATCAGAATATCCAAGGTTGCGCTTCCAAATTATTGGAAATAGAATTGTTTTTGGAAAACACCAAGTTTGATGTCATTTGTTTAACAGAGCATTGGTTGAAAGATCATCAAGTAAAGTCAATTAATTATGAAAATTATTGTGTAGTTAGCCATTTCAGCCGAAAACGTATGATACATGGCGGATCATTAATATTAATTAAAAATTCTATTAAATCAAAAGAACGAAAAGACATAATCGGACTGTCTGTTGAACACACCATTGAATTGTCCTGTGTTGAGCTTGATAAGCATGTTATAGTATGTGTATACAGACCTCCAAGTTACCAGAATCTATCGGTGTTTGATTCTGTAATGGAAGATGTGTTAAAGAAACTTAGTACTAGTAGTAAGTCAATAATAGTATGTGGAGATTTTAATATTAATTTATTGGAAAATAACTCGAATACTGTCAGATTGTTTAGTCTTTTTAGGTCATTTGATTTGTCAAATGTTTTTATTGAACCAACCCGAGTGACAGCTTCTTCTGCCACTTGTATTGATAATGTTTTTTGTAATTGTGATTACTTACACAAAGAAATTGTAAATAAGTTGCCATCTGATCACAGTGGACAAAAAATAACATTTAGCTCCTACATGCCTTTACAAAAAATTCAAATAAGGTTTAGGACAATTACATGTAAAAAGTTAGAGAAATTAAATAATTCTTTGGCCAGTAAGTTATGTGATCAGAATTTTAATAATATAGGTGACCCAAATGAATTCTACGCCGAGTTCTTTTCAATATTAAACGCGCAGTTTAATGACACTTTTCCACTAAAAACTAAAAATATTCACACAAAGTTTTTATTTAGTGACTGGGCGACTCCAGGTATTCGTAAAAGCAGGGAAAAACTTTTTGAACTCTATGGCTTAAAGCAACATATGAATAATACAAACTTTCATCAGTATGTTGCAAAATATTCAAAAACTTTTAAAAGTGTGTGCCAAAAAGCTAAAGCTCTTTATATTAGCAATAAAATAAAATCAGCTGATGATAAAATAAAAACTACCTGGCAAATAATAAATAATGAAACAGGTAGGAAAAAACAGCCTAACACTGAATTTAATTTAGAGACTGCACATGGCCCCATCAACTCAGATGTAGAAATAGCTCAGGAATTTGAAAACTTTTTTTCTAATATTCCCCTTAAAACTACTGAAGCTTTAAATTCATCCCCCACGCTTTCTGCTGCCTTACTTAAAAAGAATGTAAAGGCATGCCCTTTGGAGTTTAGGTTTCAGCATACAAGCCCCCAGGCTGTTATAAAAGCTTTTAGAGATCTTAACATTAAATCAACAGAAGATCTCTGGGGAATGTCTGTAAAAGTATGTAGATCTTTTATCGAAACTATTGCGCCCTATTTAGCTTTCATATTTAACACCAGTGTTGACCAAGGAGTCTTTCCGGATCTTATGAAACATAGTAAAGTAGTACCATTGTTCAAATCCGGTGATAGTAAAGATCCTAACAATTATAGACCTGTGTCAATTCTACCAGTTCTCAGTAAGGTGTTTGAAAAGTTGATGCTCAATCAAATGTTACGTCACTTTAATAAAAATTCCATCTTTCATGAACACCAGTACGGTTTCACCAAAGGGCGTTGCACTACTGACGCCGGTGTTACCCTAATAAAGAACATTTTTAACGCCTGGGAAGAAGCACAAGATGCCATTGGAATCTTTTGCGACCTCTCTAAGGCGTTCGATTGCGTAAACCACGAGACACTTCTGATGAAACTGGAGCACTATGGAATTAGAAAAGCAGCACTTGACTTGCTAAGATCATACCTGAAAGATAGAAAGGTTAAAGTTCAAGTAAACGGCGTAAACTCATTAGGGTCTGAAATGACAATGGGTGTTCCTCAAGGTTCGATATTGGGTCCATTCCTCTTTTTAGTTTACATTAATGATTTACCCCAATTACTTCAAAATCAACCGAAGATGGTGTTATTTGCAGATGACACATCGTTAATCTTTAAAATAGACCGACGGTCACAAAATCTTGACGACGTGAATAACTCTATTCTTCAGGTCCAAGATTGGTTTACGGTAAATAATTTAGTACTTAATGAAAAAAAAACCAAATGCATTAGATTTAAATTACCGAATGTTAGAAGTAGCGAATGTGAAATCATATTGAATGGCCAAAAACTAGAATTTATTGATCAGACAGTTTTCCTAGGAATCACGCTAGACGAGAAATTACAATGGGGACCTCATATAACATCTATTGCGGGGCGGCTAAGCTCCGCCGCTTATGCTGTTAGAAAGATAAGACAGTTAACAGATGTAGAAACCGCGCGTTTGGTCTATTTTAGTTACTTCCACAGTATTATGTCATATGGCATTTTACTATGGGGTCGGGCTGCTGACATTGAATCCATTTTTATTTTACAAAAGAGAGCTGTCAGAGCCATTTACAATCTACGTCGTCGCGAATCTCTTAGGGAACTATTTAAAAAGGTTAATATCATGACGGTACCTTGCCAATTCATTTATGAAAATATTATGTATGTAAGAAAAAATCAACATCTTTTTAATAAAATAAGTGATCGGCATAATTTTAATACTAGAAATAAAGATAAATTAGATCAACCTTTTTTTAGATTATCTAAAGTTACTACATCTTTTATGGGGTACTGTGTTAAATGCTACAACAAAATACCTTGTGACATATTGCAATTAAATGAAAGAAAATTTAAAACTCATATTAAAAGTACACTTTGTAAACAAGGATATTACAAATTAGAGGATTATATCCAAGATAAGAATGTTTGGAAACATGCTGGTCCTGCTCCATAGGACAATCTAAAAGTTTAGACAAAATCAAACTTGTTCCTAATTTAATTTATATATATATTTTTAATTATGACATCTTATTCTAATTCATTTTTACAATCTGCGACTACAGTGGCTCACACACTTGTTAAAGTTCAACTACTTTTGCATTTTTTTTTTTAAATAACTTGTAAATATGTGAGCACCATGTATCTATCACTTATTTGATTTACCTGTCATTGCTTAATTTTTAATTCTTTTTACCTTTTGTGGTAGACTAATTTTATTATGGGTGCATCGTGTTCACATATAATTTTTATTATGTATACAAGACCTTGTAAAACATTTTTAAAAGAGTAACGGTGGAGTTTCTTGCCCATTCTTCTCCATACGAAAACTACCTTTTCGAATGGGCGACTAGAATCATTTCTATTTAGTTTTTTTTTTTGACGTTCAAAAGTGCCTTTAATGTGCCTATTTGAAATAAATGATTTGACTTTGACTTTGACTTTGACTTTATCGACATACCTTGCGGGCGAAGCCGCGGGCGGCAGCTAGTATTAAATATGACCTTGCTTGTCAAGAGTACTACAGTAGTATATTGTGTCCTTATGTCACAAAAATACCAATATCGCACTACTTTCGAGTATTGGTATTCCGGACGACGACCTCTAATCGAAAGTGAATAGGTAAGTCGAAACTACTGTAGAGTGTAGAGCTTTTTGCAACTGAATTGATTCATCGATAGAATTTACAGCATTACATACAGAAAAAACTTTTATACCCATAATTAAACGTAAACTAAAAGAGAGCATCAAAGCATGCCTCTTCGCTGTAGACTGGCACCGCAATTTCGTAACACTATCAATCACAATTTGAATCATTTTGAAAGATATTGCTAATCCATTGCTTCATCTGTTTGACAAATTCGTCTGCTTACCAACGTAAATAACGCTATGAATGTTGTTGAACTGTCAAGCCATTCCTACTGTTAGTGTGTTTCGCAATTACCCCGCAATTATCATCATTGTCATCTGCCTAGCCTTTTCCCAACTATATTGAGGAGTCTCCATATGTAATGGATGCTCACCCATCCACCGACGGACCTCGGCAAGCATAGCTACTTGCAGAGCCGCACGGGTCGCAACTGTTCTTATTACCACGAGCCCCTTTAGAGCTTAGTTAGGTTTAAAATTAATAGCTGAGCCTTTTTTTGGAGCAGTGGTGAAGGAAAACGTCGTGAGGAAACCGGCTGTCCTAGAACTAAAAATTCGAAGACATATGACATCTACCGACCCGCACTGGGTCCGCGTGGTGGAGAACAGCCCACTCCCTCTCAAAAGAGGTGTCCTGTCTCCGCTGGGAGACAGGACATTCAATGTCAGGTCAGTGGGAACATTATAGGCTGTTTATGGAGTTAATGATGGTGATGAATTTCCTACTTATCTTCTATGCACCCTCAAGTCACAACCACTTAAAACTCTAGAACTTTGTGAACAAATCTTGAACTCCATTAAAATGTACGTAACACGGTGAGGGGAAAACTTAATTACTTTAAACTCATAACGGCAATACCTACACCACTAAACTTAATTCACAGTGACTCGACATACGCGCTTCCCGGTAAAGTCGGGGACACATTTGTCACAGTCGACGCGGGCGTTGTTGGTCTTATGTTGATATTGCGTAGGTGATTCTCATTTTCCTTTAGTACGCTAGCCTTAGGCTGCCGGTCCGCCGGAGCGGAGCGAGGCTGCGGAACGGAGAACCGGAGAAATATTAACCAATAGGAAAATTGGACAGAAGAGGAGCGGAGATTTTGTGCAATCCTATATAATATATTTCTCCATTTCACCGCTCCCCTGCCTCGCTCCTCTCCGTTGGACAGGCAGCCTTACGCTTGTCTGTATCGTATGTGTAAATCCAGGAAATGGTCTATTTATGTGACTTTATAATATTAGTGTGATTAGTAGGATTTGACAGTTTCATTTCACCGGACCTTTAGGTCAGCCAATGATTAAAGAGTATCTATATAATTATATAAATAAAAAGAAAAGTCCTGACTGACTGATTGACTGACTCATCAACGCCCAGCCCAAACCCTTGGACCTAGAAAGCTAAAATTTTGCACAGAGGTTCCCTATATAATGTAGACAAGGAATAAGCAAGGATTTTTCGAAATTCAACCCCTAAGGGGGTAAATGGGGAGAGGGTGAAATTTCACGCGGACGAAGTCGCGGGCAGAAGCTAGTGAGTGAATAAAATAGCGTAATTCCAGACTCCCGAAATGCATCCGATTATAATACAGTCATGCGTGGTGGAATCCGTCGATGTTGTGTTACATGTCTGTTCCCGCAGACGCAGCTATTCGCGATTAATCCTAGGTCTTTTAAATTCTATTCATGCGTAACGCAATATCTCTATTCGATATTACAACCCCAAGGTTTTTCCGTTTCGCTCACGTAGCGGCCCCTAATCCGCGTGGCGTGAAGATATTTTCGCGACGGTCTGTGTGGCCACTAGCTCGGAGAACGAAGTCAGTGCGAAAAATTAAAAATCACACTAATATACATATTATAAAGGCGAAAGTTTGTGAGTGGTTTGTTACTTCTTCACGCTCAAACGGCTGGACCAATTTTGATAAAATTTTGTATGGAGGTAGCTGACACCCTGGATTAACATATAGGCTACTTTTTATTCCGATATACCCACGGGAGCGCCATTTACGCGGGGGAAACTGCGGGGCGCAGCTAGTTCTAAATATTCTGTTGTTAACTACGACTTTTTGCCTTGTGACCCTTCAAAGTTTAGAGAAAGATGGCCTATATTTAGGTAGGTAAGCGATTATTTCGAAAACACGTATTAATATTTATGTGAACAACAAGTTAATATTCAGAGATCAATAGATTCCTAAAGTTACGTAATGAAGTTCGTAGTCACTTGTGTAAATGATTCAAGTTAGCTATCCTTGTAGTTTTTTTATAACACGCTTTGAGCTTGACCATATTTAAACGCGAACAGCAACATTTTTCACTCCGCTGCTGATATCAGGATCAGACGATTCAAGGCTCCTTCAAACAGGCGCGACACGCGATATAATCGCACGCGACACAATGGCACCGCTCGTTGCGCGACATGCGGTGCCTTTGTGTCGCGCGCGATTTTATCGCGTGTTGCGCCTGTTTGAAGGAGCCTTCACTCGAGTGAATGTTCATTTTTATTTCATTCCACGTTCACAGGACACCTATAAAATTCGATAAGATGGAATGAATGTTCATCTGCTTCTTTCATTTCATGATTGATAGGTGAGTACCGAAATCCAACATCGTTGGATCGGTTCACTAATGAATTCTTTTTTCACTTTTAGATAATTTTGTGTTTAGACGTTTCACTCCGAGTGAAAGATGCCGAAAGAAAGAAAATGAAAAAAAAGTGAAGCGAATGATACCTCCTTAAGCACTCGGGTCTTCCCCCCGCTAATTTCAAAGCCGTACTTAAACAAGGAGTCGATTCAGCTATAAATCGGCAGCCATGACGACACGACGTGAATAATATTATAACTCGTATTTATTAAGGATTAGCCCACTGCTGGGACTGCGCGAAATATGCTGTGTGGGACCTTTTTATTTCTTAATTTATAACACCTAGATGTGAGGGGGAAATTATTTGGTTGAAGTCGTTTTCTAATAGTTATTTGCATGTTATACGGGTAACCGTAAATAAGGGGGCTGGGTTAAGGTAACTTGGCCCCTTATTTGCAGTTATTTTACCAAGAAGAGGACAATATTTTTTTTTTAATAGAGCCCTATTCTCTTATGCTCTTATGCAAAGAATCCTATTTCAAACCAAAATTAAAACTCTAGTTGGAATTTGTTGAAAAGTTTTAAATGGATCAGCATTTTATATAAACAAACTAATTTGGGTCTGGCTGTTTGTGTACGTGAATTTAAATGTTTGTAAACGCACCCACAATACAGGAGAAATTCCTAGTGTGGGACAAAGTTTGATTAAAAAAAAAAAAATTTCGTCATACATTTAACCTTTTGAACGCCAGAGCATAAACGCACGCGCGTGCCCTCCACGCCAAGCCACAATTTTAAGTATTTAAGGTATACAAATAAAAACACACAAATGTAATGATTTAATTGTTTATTTCGTGATAAAGTGCACCGCATTTTTTGTCACATATTTGTGTCGCTAGCGTACAGGGCACGCGCTTGCTTGTCACGTATATGTGACAATGGCGTTCAAAAGGTTAACCACTACCACACACGGGGCGTCTGACACCAGCTTTCAGGTTTCATAACTGTTAGCTTTTTAAATTTCAAACAAACGTATGCCTATCCAAACACATTCAAGTACTTACTATTTAACCCTTCGTATCGGAACGTGGATCCACGCGAGACGCTTATTAATTGTTTCTGTAATTATGGCATTCAACCGGTTAATAGAAAATTATCTCCTAAAACCCTATCTCCCCAATTGTATTTGTACAATCAATAATAATGCTTCCAATTCTAGGCATAGATAACACCCCCTCGATTACAGCTATTCGATTAATTAAGTCTTATCGGAGCCCAGTAACAAATTATCCAAATCTAGGATAATTCATGTCTAGACAAAAGGGGATGTCTACCTAATCTATCGAATATTTTACACCTTATTTAAGCTAAAGACACTAGATGTACTTAGGGCACTTGAAAAGTTGGAGACTAAACAAAATCTGTTTAGTTTTTAATCTATGTATCATTTACCTAGTATTGTTGAAGAAAAAGAGTTGCTAAAGCTTCGACAAACAAAGGTGAAACTAAAATGTGCAAACAAATAGCAATTCGTAAAGATCAAAGCTCGCAAATTATTTGCAAGGGCCCTTATAAATCTTCTCTATTTTCAGGGACTTAGCTTTTGATCCTGGCTTAGAAGACCAAGAGTCACTGTGGTTACTATAATTTATATTTTAACTTGTAACAAACTATGAATAAAGAAAAACAAGACGAAAAAAATAATGTTAAACAATTTTACTTCAGAAGGTGAGAAGACCAATTCCCGTAATTAAGAACGATCAAAATCGTGTCGTAAACTCACCTCAGCAACAATCAATGTCAAAAATGACAGTATTTTGGACGGATAAAGACAGATTAGAATGCGAAGAAAGTACAGTCTGCAATTTTCGTGGTTAATCACATATGGTGGAAAGTGGTCAACTGCCAACTTTGTCAAGTGCTCAGAAAATCAGTTTCCGCCAACCCCTTTCCTTTAAGAATACAGCACGTCTTCCTTTTATTACTTATGGAGAGGCAGATGTCACACCCCATGCTCGTCGACTCCCAAAGGAGGCATTTCACGACTAAAAGTCGAGGAACTTTCACCTGCCAAGAGACATGTTTACACCAGAAAAACGCTTGCAGAATACATTTAAATCACTAGTAAGTGCATGTAGGATTTTTTCTGTATTGTGTAGGTACCTACTTATTAATTTTTACAAACACAAATCTTACACAGATGGATAGAATAAAAAAAGGGGAAAGATAGAAGCAATCTGTGGATTCAGTTCTTTACTGAAAAAATAAATACACAAACACTCAAGCGACAGTCGCTCCATGCTGTCAAATCAGCCCATCTAAACCAACACATGCGGCTGACAGAAGTGAAATGTATATTTATTTACGCACAGTAAAGTAGGTACAGATTAGATATACAATTATTGAGTACTGCTTATTTCTTTAAATAACTCTTTCAGCAGTCCTGCGAAAGAAAAAATTAAAAATAAATCTGAAAACCGAAACTGTCAAATTTTCCCAATCAACTTTGAACCATAAGCTTTAGCGATAAAGTTGAAAATATATTAAATAAATTTGACAGATTGTAGTAGCTTGATGTGCTGGCATCTGTACATAGTGGAATAGTGTAATACAACCTTGTAACTGATTGGTCCCTCTTGCTGTCTAAGTTACGTCCTCTTAATGTAAGTTCTTCATCTATACCCCTAATCAGTAGGTAGGTATATACGTTCTTAGCTTTGACCTCACACTTTTACTTGTCCAAAAAAGAGTCCTCTACCAAAACTAGTTAACCTTGGATCGAATCGGTTCATCATATTTGCCAACGTCCATTCTCTTGTAGTAGTATTCCTGTGTTGTCTTCTACGATACATTGGAACAAAGTCCTTTCTCTCCCATGTCCTTCTCAGGTCAGGTCACACGACCTTGAACTTTCTGTTATTTCCTTTGTCTTCGTCTACGACACCCCGAACCCCTTTGCTATGACCTCGAACTTTCACCTTTCTTAAAAAGATTTTCTTTCCCAACAAAATCTAATTCAAATTACCACATCATCAGCAACATCTACAACATCCTTATAACAGCGTCCTCAGACGGTCAGTGACCCCCAACCTGTGGCTGTAAATGGTCGCAACCATAGATATATGCAACACTACACTGGGAGATATGATACTGCCATACTCTTTGTTGTCTGGGATCAGATTGGTGTTACTACGGACCTTGGAGCCGGTGGTAACGCGACTCGAAGTCGTTTTCGAGTGTAAATATTGAGGTTTAGTTGATCGTGTTTTGTTTTAGTTTGTGTGTGGTCCTGAATTTGTGTTGTGTGAAGTGTGTTAGCGGTCTCTATTCATAAACATTTTAAGATGGATACTTGTACCCTAAATTGTGTAATACGCTTTCAGTCACAATCGGAGAGGGTAATCCTAATCCATAGCCTCATAGGTTTGGAAAATTCGTCTGCTCAGCAACATAAATAACGCAATGAACGTGGCTGAACTGTCAAAATAGAAGGCATATCGGTCAATTGTCCCGCTGGATGACTGACGTAGTGTCATATTTGTCCTTCGATGCGTTTGGAAAGTGGCCGAAAAGGTTCATTACACATTATCAGGTTGCCTTCTTTGAACTTACAACATGGATGTAGTCGTACCTCGTTGTTCATGATCAAAGAAATAGTACGTCAAATGTCAAAAAAAAATTAAGAACTACGCGCTTCAATAGTTTCGGAAGAACACTCATGATCCGTCAACTCCAGAACATTGTCAAACTTCTTGTAGTTCATTCATACCATTTAAAGTACAATTGAATTAAACCTGCCCTCATCCAAAAGGACGCATACAGATCGTGGCAAAGCAAAAAAATAAATAACGGAAAAAAACAGAAGAATTTCCATAAACACAAAACAATGGTAAGGAATTTTCATTTGGTGGAAGTTTGTAAATTATTTTTCTTTTTAAATATTAAAACTTGGTCTTCGATTCGACGCTACGTTTGTTCATAATTTAGCACGTATTATTCTATATAGATGTGTGTTCTTTAAATTTTCTTGGTTTGATTATTTTAAAATTCTGTTTCTGATTATATTTGTAGTACACTTGCATCTGCTGCTTCATTATGATTTAAAAACGAAAACTACAGAAGTACAGAGGTACATGTTTACACCCACATTTTACCGGTTATGTTTAAAAGTCCCACATAATAGGGGGTGCCATCAACCGGGCACATACCTATTGCTAGATTCTTATTTGCGATACAACCTTCAAGATCTAGGAAGCTATCAAATAAACGTAGGTATATTAACAATAATAAATAGCCATTCGAAGCTGACTAACGAACTGCTATTAAAGCCATAAAATTGTTTTCTACATAAAGCTCTTTTTATTCCCTCGACATAAAGAGTGTATAACATCCCCGAGCAATTATTCGCATACTAACTACTACACCACATTATTCGACCCTCTGCTCAAGGATAATATTCCCGAAACTTTTCACATTGGTTTCGAAGTCCCGACATTTTGACCCTCCCAAAATCATATTAGGAAAATCGTAAAAAAGTTACAAAAAAATTCTTACTTTATCGGATGTGTCTCGGTAAAATTATATTTTTCCTTAAGTTTTCTTTGATAATGTAATTTATTATTCAAATTGAAGTTTTTTTTTTCGAGAATTCTGTCGAATTGCTTCGTTTACCGTGTGTAAATCAAAGGTTTTGTTGAAATTGTTTTGTGTTTTCATTTCTTGAAAAATGGTTTAGTTATGAAACATTCAAACCTAAATCTGTCACCGATATCCTAATTAACTTGTTTCTTAATTAAAAGTACATTAATTATTATTTACTCAGTACGTATACTGGGAAATCACATTTGGTTCAATTACTATTCAGTGTCAAAAAATAACAAAGCGTCATATTCATACGTAGCCGCCATCTTGAAAAGCTAAACGTAAACATCCATTTCGCGCGCAAATTATAGACTACACAGATTTCACTCGTAAGCTGCAATTTACGCGCGAAAAACAACTGATATTATGCTTAGTTTGTTTACATACACAACATTGGCGCCAAGTAACTTAAATCCTTGAGATTAAGTTTAATCTTTAAACAACATAAGCTCTTCAAAGTCAGCCTAACTTTCAAGGTCGAAGTTGATGTGACGAGCTCGTAATCTGTTGTGACAAACAATATTATGCTACATTCACAACATACAAAATTATTTTTCGATCTATGTAAATATGCCTAATTGGGGAAAAAATATATTCTTACAATATGCACTTAACTAAGATTAACTTTGTGCCTCAATTTGGCCATTAATCATTTATTTTTCTAGGTGAGTTCAAAGGAATGAATCCCATTTTACCGCCCACTGCCTCCTCCCACATCAAAACAATATTATCTACTACTTTATTCCGAAGAAAAACCCACAAAACCTTTATAAACTACGCAAACACCGAAATATTCTTATAAAGCAAACTAAAAGTTGAACTTTTAATTCGCGCCAAGTTTCCCAGCAGTACAATAAGTAGTAAGTACGCAGTTCGACATTCGATTAGAATAGTAAACGCGTCTGTGGGGAACAGACGTCCCCCTGTCTGCGCCCTAGCCCCGACGCCCTTTGCCCTTTCGCAAAGATCAATCTTTGATTAATAGCGCAGATGCGAATCTATTTCGGCGGGAAAAGATTATTTTATACCTAGCACAGTCACGAGGGGACTGATAAACTATTTCATAATATCGGTTTCGATAATATCGGTTCGTACCACCATAAAATATTTATCAATGCTTTAAGCGAAAATCGCTTTTAAATCTTTGTCACTGTACCTCGACGTATCTTTATTCATTTACTCAAATTAGATTAATTTACAGACGAACTTACGTCTGTTCATTCTGTTCACCGGCAAGCAGCAAAGTACTACCTGAGATAGCAGCTAAATTACATAAAAAATTAGAAATATTTAAATAGACCGTACCTACCCACGTAAATATTTTTCAGTTGAATTATCTACTGATATTTTAACGTTTTCATAAAATTCGTGACCTTTGCCCTAATTGGTATGATTTTCTAGGAAGTTTACTTTCACATGCAGATTCGAACTTTTTGACGAAATTTATGTTAACATAACTTAATTTTGTTAAAACTTTTCTTTTCTTTTGTTAAGTATTTCTTTGTTATTACGTGATAGTAGAGCAGAGTAGAAATATTCGGTTCCAAGAGTTAAAATTAAACACAAACCTAAAAATTACCGCCTTCATCACCGTTGGCAATACATCTCTAAAAATCTAGTTCAAACAACAAAGCTTTCATTAAGTCAACGTCAAATCACGTCATCGCTCCGCTATAATACCTAAATAGGTAAAAAAATCAGCGCCGACGTCGCTTCTGTAATTTCGGGCCATTAGTCTGGGGCGAATGTCTCGCCGGGCCGGTACACCCGCACCGAGCGGGCCCCGGCGCCCTTACCCTGCCCTCAAAACAGGATACGACGCAATATCCAAATTTCACCTCACTTTAGTATTTTTAACTGCCATAGAAAGATCCAATCACTGTTTAGTCTAACTTCTTCGAAGTAATTAATTTAAATTTTGTTACGGATTGATGTAATACGGAATAATTTTTCTTGGTAATGTCTGGTTTGGTACGCATGTACCGAACTTTCCCGGCGCCCTTTATTTGTCCTCACACCCGGATTCGCTGACTTAGACGTTTATTGATGTTCTACGTTACTTTGAGGTAAATTAGCTAAATATTATTCAAAGAAACCACTTTTCGTGTGAGCAATTTAAGGTTGATTTTTCTTTGAAATTCGGTTATTTTTACTTCGGTGGTTTCGTTAGCCGTGAGTACATGCGTACCGAAGCTTTCCTTCGTCCTTATCCTGTCTGCACAAACAAAGACGTGTCCTTCATAGAAGATAATCGTTGCTCATTTATTTAAGAACTAGTTTATGCCCGTAGCTTCTCCCGCGTGAATGTCGGATTAAAAGTACGCTATGTGTTGTTAATCCAGGTTATAAACCTAATCTGTTCAGCCGTTTTTGAGCTAATCCGGAACATACATCCAAAAATAAACAATCAAACGGCCACATATTCTAAAAACTATATTTTCGGCATCAAACTCGTTCCGACACCAGCGGGGCAATCGCGTAACACATTATCAATCGGAATCGGTTTCATTTTGACAGTTCAACAACATTCATTGCGTTATTTACGTGTTGAGGAGAGAAATTTTTCGCACTTAAGAAGCAATGGATTAGCAATTTGCTTCAAAAAGGTACAGATTCCGATTGATAGTGTGTTACGCAATTAGGGTGCTGGCAGCAATTACTTATTTTTTTAAACATTCAAAGTACAGTTTTGTCTTCGTTACTATTTTATTATCTGTATGTATAGAAAACAAGAAAATACAGGCAAAATCCCTAGACAGTTTTTGTTTCGCGCAGATTTCTTTTGCGTCTGTCTTGAAGGACCAAATATTCTTGGTCCTTTCGTCCTGGCTCTCTTGTTACCACAAGTGCGGGTGTACCGAGATCTTCGCTCGTCCTTAGCGTGTCCTTCGAGCAGAATACTTGACGGAGTAGTACCTAGAATAGAACCTCGGGGCGGGTGGAGAGGTGCCTGAGGAATATCAAGTGTGACCGAAAAGACCTGACGTTACAATGTTGTTAAATGTTGTTTATTTAGCTTGTTATGACATGTGTTCAATGTTATAAAGCTAAAGGCCAGCGGGGAAACTGAAACTGCGTAACACACTAACAGTAGCAGTGGCTTTCACTTTGATAGTTCAACAACATTCATTGCGTTATGTACATACGTTGTTGAGCAGACAAATTTTTCGAACATATGAAGCAATGGATTAGCAATATCCTTCAAAATGGTTCAGATTGTGATTGATATTGTATTACGCTATTAGGGTGTTGTGTTGTCTATCGGAAAGAAAGACAAAACAAACGCAAAGGTAAAAGATTCTTTCAAATTCAGACGGAAGCTTTCTACGGGGGGAGATTAAATCCATTCATATTCAATTACTTACATCAAATAGTTTTTTTTTCGTATCGTTCAACATTGTTAAGTTAATGTGCCGTTAAAAGGGCTGCACAATGCTCGTATAAGTACGACTTTTAATAATACGAATCACCTTTTCAATTGCCAAGCGTAGTAATTATGAAAATATTTTCTGCAAGTACCGTAGTTGCAACAATGTGTTCGCTAATGTGTGTAGCATTGCTTTGTATTGTTCATTTTCACTTACAGGAAACGTAATTTTGATAAATATACAGGGCGTCCCACGGCTATGCCACATGGAGGGAAAGTACCTTGAATATTGCAGATGGAACATTTTACTGAAAGGAGACATTATTTTAATTTAAACTGCATTCATAGATTTTTAAATAATTACATGGTTGAACCGGTAATCGAACCCGCTACACGAGAAAAAAAAATACCCTGTAGCTTTATCATACCGATCGAAAGGCTTCATCATAAGGATTATTTTTTGCTAAATAACATAGTGTCAGAAATAAAAGGAAGACCGTGAATTTTAACATTTTTAATACAAAATCGGGTCCTCTTAGTACATTTTTACGAAGAGCATTTGAATACGGAAAGGTATTTAGAAATACTTGCGATTTTAAGAAATGAGATAAATATAATCTTCGGGGAAAAGCGTCAGGATGGCCCACGAAATTCAAATTTTCTTATATTCTTTTTCAATTTGCAGTACAGTGTCATGTTGAATGTTAATTAAAATATGCTTCGTAACAAGTATATATTTACTGAATTATAATCATTAAACTCATGCATACAACCCCAGAAACAAAACGCTTTGACTTCTTCTTCGGAATCTTCTATTTCTATTCTTCTTGAAATCGGTGTGTAACTAGTCATCTGAAATAATACGTTTATTAGGGTTAGATGAAAAACATTGATTTAATCCTTAGAATAATACTACATAAGCTTCCAAAATTTTTCTCCATGAGTCTCGCCACTTAGGTACAGATGTACCGAGCCTTCGGAGTCCTTGACGAGTCCTTTCCCAGGATACTAACTTATCACGTTGTTAAATCGGATTGTTGTAGGCTTTAGAGGGAAAATAACAATAGGGCGGGCGGTCGTTAGTTATTTCTAAGTTCTGCTTATTTACCTCGCTAACGCTTAAGTGCCTTAGGGCGGATTTTCAATCGAAAGATAATTTTTATTTGTGGAATAAAATTGACGTCTGACAGTTTTTGTATGGAAGAACTGTCAAAAATTCAAATTTATTCCTCGGATAAAATTATCTAGCGTTGGAAAAATAAGCCCTTTTGACGTACAGTTTTGATATTATTTATTTAGTCCAGACCTGAGGGGCAATTCTCGCAATTTTAAGAACGTTCACAGTCTGATCTTAGTCTTAATCTGTCAAAAATACTTCTAATTTCCCTACATTTTTGATTTTTTTTGGGGAAATTAGAGGTATTTTTGACAGGTTGAGACTGAGATCATACTGTGAACGTTCTTAAAATTCAGAAAATAATTGCCCCTCAGTTCTTATAACTTACGGAGAGTTAGAGCTTATGTCTTATAATCGTATCTTCGCTTTAATACTTACTTTCATAGGTATACGTATCGTTTTTTTTTTTGCTGTTTGTGTATTTCAGCGACAAACAAACTCATCATCTGCCTAGCCTTTTCACAACTATGTTGGGGTCGGCTTCTAGTCTAACCGGATGCAGCTAAATATCACTATTTTACATGGAGCGGATTCCCATCTCACTTCCACAACCCAGTTACTGGGTAATACGATACCCCTTGGTAAGTAAACCTCCTAGCGTTGAAAATTTTCGTCGGTTAAAAAAAAATCTGCTATTTCATAGAAAAGTGCACTACTTACGCGGTCAAAATGTATAATATAATAATAATAATAACTTTATTTCGGGTGGCATAGACCCATAGAAACCTTAACCTATTACATAATTTTATAAAATAATTTGCCATGACTCGCCACACCTACACAAAAGAAAAGGTCAATATATAGGGTGACTGGTAATTAGTGACCGATACTTAAACACGTGATTTTACTCATCATTATGAACAACTTTTACTATGGTACCAAACCTGAAATCGCGAAAAAAAAAAACAGCTGCTCCCTACATTTTGACGGGTTAAGCGAACATAAATGTAGGGAACAGCTGATTTTTTTTTCGCGATTTCATTTTTATCCCATAGTAAAAGTTGTTCATAATGATGAGTAAAATCACGTGTATAACTATCGGTCACTAATTACCGGTCACCCTATATATAGGTATAGAACAACTAATTATTTGTTTTAAAACCGCAAAAATTTCTACGCTGTCATATGCTCTGGAATGATATGCTAGATTCATGGGTACAGTTTGCGCGCTGGTTTTTTTTTCCTGTAGATTCCAGTTCCTCCTATGAAAGGTCTTTGCCATAGGACCACCAGCCACTAATATAAGTGAAGGTAGCATTTTATAGCCTTGTAAATCTGATACTGTAAAATATGTATTTAAATAAACAGTTTTATGACTATATACATGCAAAATACTTCTTTTATGGAGATTATTATATTAGGTAGATCTATTATATAAGCTAACGGTCTTTTTCATAAGAACTAAGTACTTATAGAAGGCTTAAGACATTCATTAGTTAAAACGCTCTATTAAATTTTGTATTCATAAACGCTCCATAAACGCTTCTATAACTAAAATGTCCTTTAACTTCATTATAAATCTAAATGTTGCCATTATAATGAAGTCATCCAACAAATTGGCCCACATATTGAATCGTTACGAGAATATCTGTCTACGCACCGAATAATTGTGACCATAGACATTATTTATTGCGTACGGAAAACTAATTTATTGTCTACAGTTTCGACAGTTTTGACACGATTAACCATGACGGTTATATATGTAACTTTTGAATATTTTTTTGCAGTGATAATGTAACCTTTTTACTTATAATATCATTGTTTTTTGTATGTAGAAGAAATGGAATTTAGATCGGAGACTATAGTTCTAATAAAGGGCAAAAAAGTGAATATTGGTTGGAGGAGGATAATTTGTGTAGGTACTGTTACAGCTAAAATATGTTCAATGTAAGTTTTTATTTTGTAAATATTCTCAATTTCTTATACTTTTGCTTGCTTTTGCTTCTATTCCTTAGATTTCTTTTGAAGAATTGCTCAGGGAGATCTCCATAATAGAAAAGAAAAACATTGATACAAACACCAACGCGAAAATGGCGTGGACTGCATGATTTACAAATTAGGTGCCTATCCAATTTACTTATATAAAAAACCGCCACCATAAGAATAATTACTAATAATGACTCGTAATATTAGTAATTTTTATGCCGCTACTGATTTAATTATTTTAGTATAAATACAGAATGATTTTTTTTCCGGTTCCAAATTTTTAAAGAGGTTTGTTCTACCCATGAATATGAACAACAACTCTAAAAACAAACTCTAAAAAAATCAGCTGTTTCATACAAAAGTTTAATACCTATTTGACCAAAATGTATGAAACAGATGATTTTTTTTCGTGATTTTCAGAGTTGGTCCCATAGTGAAAGTTGTTCATATTCATGGGTAGAACACCCTGTAAAATTTTGGAACCGACAAAAATAAATACATATCCTGTATCATAATGAAGAGAAAGAATTATAACATTAATTTTTAAGCATGGTGCTAATAATACTACGTGATCACAACCTCGTCATCATTTCACGACGACCACACAGAATCTTCGCAATCCTAAATACTATTAGTCCATCTGTCAACAGAAAGGGCGAAATAACAAAACTGAAATACCAGGACAGCATACTATATCATAGCTCTATAAATCTGTGATTTTCCACCACTTAAATAGCAGAAAAGAATTTGTATCTTTCAACGTGTTCGCGTTAAAAAATGATATATTGTTATGAGGCGAGTCACGTTGGCTTGCTGAAGTTTTGTTTATAAATAACTGAAGTTTGTCCGAGTTTTTGGAGGAAACTTCGAAGTAGGGGCTTTGAAAGAAAGAAACACTGTTTTATTGACATAGAAACACGTGCATATAAAAAAGGATACCAGCTTTGCTTCGTCCAATCTGCCAAGAAAGCATTTCCTTTCATAGTTATTTTACGTCTGTTTTTGCATCACTGTTAAATTCACAATGATCTTTATTTACGTTACCATAAGGTTGCCGAGTCGCTGCTTTTGTTGCTGTCAAAGCTCAAAGGTATAATAACTGCGACAAGTTATTTCCCTGTCACTGTACGTCGAGAGGGATTTTAGGGATGCGTGAAGAAGCCTCCTCGTGTAGCGCAGTTTTTTCCGCCAGTTACTCAACTGAATCGAGCGCTCGGCGCATCCTAGTCAGTCACACCCAATACCTTATTTGACTGGCCAATTCTTCCCTTGCGGTGGTAGGGCTAACGCCCGCCTGGTTTGCGACCACCGGAGTCCGGCGTCAAGCAGCCAGCTGTATTTCGTCGATGCGTGGGAGTTCCAGTGCCTTAGGCATCTTCTGGGCACGCTCGTTCCATCATAGGCCTCATCCACCGCTTTCCAACAGGCGTGATCGACCTCAAGAGCGGGACCATTCAGCAATAGCATTAAAAAAAGGAAACTGGAGTTTTGGGCTTATATTTTTGGCTTTAGGATGGTTCCCACCGTCTCGTCGCTTGTAAGGACTTTCTTTATCAAGTGCATGATTGTTTTCCTATTCCTTTGTAGCGGTATCTAGACCCCCCCTCATGAGAACAACGCGTCATACTGATGTCACGCAAAATCCTGCATCTCGCAAGCAGAGTTTACCGCACAACTAGCATAGATACAACGGCCCGACCTGAATCATCGGGCAGTTGCTCGCCAGACACAACACCCGTCTGGTCGGAGGATCCTCCCTTTTCTATACGAGTGAACTTTACAACCTGTTCCTCATACCTCTTTACCTTAACATTAAAACAATGCAAGTTGGCCTGCGTCACACAGACGCAGGTTCCGTTCTCCTATCGGTTTTTCACAAACCGTGAAAACGGTTTTGCGGGGCATAGTTCTTAAGTCAGGATTATTTTATAAACTTGTAAAAAAAAACAATAACTTGAGTCATCATAGCTTACTGCCGAGCTTGTGCAAAATCTGTGAATGAGGAAGCATACTGAATCCTATTGCGCTCAATAGCGTTCGAAAGATGTCTTCACTCTTCTAACCTTCTCCTTCTCCCTCTACCTATTTCAGTAACTCACGTGGCGACAAATAATTTACTACAAAAAATATTTTATATACAAAACGTAATTCAAGATAAAATATAGGCAGGAATGACAATTTTAATCGCCATCGCTATTCGTCGCGTCTATTTCGATGCGGGCGGGACGGCGCGGCGATTCTATGGTTTGTCTATATTTAAAGCTATGTCTGTCTTGCTGGACAAGTATTCGGGTCAAACTATTAGGCTCTACACAGAAACATTGTGACAACGAGATGCACTTTATAAAGGAGAATATTTTTGGGAATGCGCTTAAAATAACAAATGGACCGGTGAGATGAATCTCTAGCTGAGAATCATTCATTTTAGAGTAATAGAGTTAACATCTAAGTGTTCATACACACGAGCAGCACGCGTCAACACAGAGGCAACTGTAGCCGTCGTTGCGCGTGCGCGGCTGCCATCGACAACATGCCACACGTGTATTTGAGCACGTTGAGCACGAGCGGCACGTTGTCGAAGGCTGCAGTTGCTTTTCCCGTTGACGGCCGCCGCTCGTGTATGCACACTTAATCTACACGCATTTTGCGAACACCAACACCCAAGATTTCAATTAGCATTTTGACACTACTAATTAATTGAAGTCAGCAACGTTAGAGAAGCCACCCTGAAAAATCCATAAATGTCTCATGGCTCAGTTATTTGTAAATGCTTATCTAGCCGATTATAACGTACTCATATAATTACTTATTACGACACCAACTTTCAAAATTCGCCAGTCGACATTCAACTCATCAAAAATGTTTGTAATATTACAAACAACTAGAAATGCAATCGATACCCACAATTATAATAACAAAAACGGCAATTAATACTTGTAGCGGGTGCAATACAATACCTCTTTGTCGGCAGCCGTCGGGTAACAAAAGATAGGTGGACAGATGACACTGTATAGTGTTACAAGGCTATTGTAAAGTTTTAGACAAAAAACTGATTAAGTAACTACAGGCTATGTAACGGTGGTTTTTTGGAAACACTTTTTGTGTCTAGTCTATCCCGTTCTTAATGGGGTAAAAGACAATGATTTTTCTGGTTGTAGGTTGGCCAACGCACCAAACCCAACTAAATAGAAGTGGCTACCGTTTTCTAAAGGCACCTGTAACGTTGGTAACGTAAAATGATTACCGATGCGTTTCGTTACAGCGCCCTTGCGCACACCTTTTTATCCTGTGGTGCTCGAATCTTCACATTTACCTATTGGCGTCGTTTAGGAGTATTTTCTACCTTTTGATCCACTCAAGATTTTTTGAAAAAGCACAATTTTGAAAGTCCATGAATTGGCTGTTTCGGGCTTCCGATCACAAATAAACCGAAATTGGGAATCCCAAGTCCCAACTTGCCATGTTCTAAGCGTCAAAATCAATCCCATAATTGAGTCACTAAGTGCAACCAACCGCCCATAAAAACGAATAATTCATTCATCATTTCACACAAACTGTTTCCTTTTATCAGCAAAAGCATTTAAAATACAAATAGGGACATTTTTATTGGCCAATATCACGTGAAAATGTAGGAACACAACTGTCGCATAGAGGCCATGATTGCACGTAACATATACGTCTAATTAACTGGATGCCTATGCAAATGTGCTGGCATGGGGGTTCCCCTATGGTGCACTGGGACTTTTAATGGAAATACATAGATTGTTAGTGAAAGTGCTAGGGAAATTGTGTTGGGAATGTGCGTTGCTAACGAGAACCGGCGCGTGTATAAAGTCCCTTGAAGCAGTTACTGAAAGTGAAGTCGTCGGAGACCAGCCCTCGTCGCGTAAGATATTTATTAGGTATAGTGCACAAGTGTGTGCGCAGACACAGGTACACTTTCTCTTCCCTAACTCTCGCATAGTCCGACACGACCGGAGAGAGATCAGGCTTCCAAACACCGGGCAATGGAAAAAACCCTATAACACTTTGCCCAACCCGGGAATCGAACCCCTGACATGCAGTCGGGGCGGGTACCGATGTCTAATAGCTAGTAATGGAAGTCTACTTCATCGGGTAAAAAAAGTTAAACACTGCCTTAACTTGTACTCTATTTTCTCAGGTAATAAACTTGTTTAATCATCATCATATTTTAACCTTGAAAACACCATTCTAAAATATTTCTATGAAATATTATTTTCATTTTAACACAATCTCTCAGTGTGTTTCAGGATTGAGTGAAAACGTTCAGCGTAGTGCGCCAACCGACCGCATTGTAACGATATCTATGCTATATTTAGAACAGTGGCGCCTAGCTGCACAGCCTTATTGTTATTCAAACTAGCTTATCTTTGTGAATTCTAATTGGTAGATGAGTAGGTACAATCAGCCGCTCTTTAGGGGTGACACTTGAGCTACGACAGTCGCTCTTACTGTTACGACATAAACGTAAAGAAGAGAGGACTATAGGTTTTTTAGGCACAGAAAAACGAGCATACAAAAAGATTAGTTAAATCGAGTAATAAAGAAAAATAAAAAAAAAACAGTGGCTCTCCGGGAGTGCCGACAGAAGTGAAAACAAAACACAAACAGAATACTTTGCCATCACTCACTGACATATCGGATTTAAAACCGAGTATATCCCGAGGACAGCCGAACACATCCGAATGTAGTGCGGTGTCGGTAACAGTGTCGCGAGTTCATATGGTTTTTTCCCATCTCAAAAAATGCCCGACGCGCCTTAAGAAGTTTTCACTTCAAAAACAAAACACGTCATGTTTTTAAAGATATCTAGAAGCCGCTGTCTATTTCCAATTATTACTGCAGGAAACTCTCATTTATACAAGACTGTTAACTTGCCCAATAATCTTAAAAGAACTGAAAGGCAATTCACGAATTATTAAGAATGGATGAAGATCACATTTTTGACATTTATTGCCGCTGAGATGAGATGGGGACTAGATTTTGAACTTTTCAAAACACGAGAATTGACCTGCTGATGACATCTTAATTCATATAATAATATTATACAATTTATTTTCAGGTAACACAGACCCATAGATACATAACTTAACGTAAGTATACATAATAATATAGTAACAATTTTGTTATACCACACTAATATTATAAAGGCGAAAGTTTGTGAGTGTGTGTGGGGGTGTGTTTATATGTTTGTTATTACTTCTTCACGCTCAAACGGCTGGACCAATTTTGATAAAATTTTGTATGGAGGTAGCCGACACCCTGGATTAACATATAGGCTACTTTTTATCCCGATATTCCCACGGGACCGACATTTATGCGGGTGAAACCGTGGGGCGCAGGTAGTTGATTATAATATCGGTTTTCATGTAACGCGGACGAGTCAGAAAAATGTCGTGAGGAGAGTTTTGAGTATGAATGTCGATGGCTATAAGAGTAGGGGAAGGCCACAGAAACGATGGAGGGACTGTGTGAGAGATGATATGGCTGGAACGGGACTGACTACCGAGATGACGACTAATAGAGAAACTATTAAAATCAAAAGTCATTTATTCAAACTAGGCTGAGAATCAGCACTTTTGGAACGTCAAAATTACAAAAGACAGTCACGAGAACGTCACAGAACGTCAAAATTAAAAATCTCACCGTGAAAACTTAGGTGAAGTGAGTTTGTTTTTGCTAGGAATTGACACTATTCACAGCTCACTCCACGCTCACTTCACCTAAGTTTTCACGGTGAGATTTTTACAGAATAGCACCGCAGTATCGAAGTAAAAGACATGTTGCGGCGACTCCAAAAAAAAAGTGATGATGATGAACAAAATGCCTTATGGAATATTGCAATTAAATGAAAGAAAATTTAAAACTCATATTAAAAGTACACTTTGTAAACAAGGATATTACAAATTAGAGGATTATATCCAAGATAAGAATGCTTGGAAACATGCTGGTCCTGCTCCATAGGACAATCTATAGTCTAGACAAAATCAAAGTGGTTCCTAATTTAATTTATATTTTAAAACATTTTTATAACATAGATTTTTTCAATCTGTGACTATAGTAACTCACACACTTGTTAACATTCTAAGAAAATCATCTACTTTTACAATATTTGTAAATAATTTGTAAACCATGTATGTATCACATAATTGATTTACCTGTCATTGCTTAATTTTTAATTCTTTTTACCTTTTGTGGTAGACTAATTGTATTCTAGGTGCATCGTCTTCACATATAATTATATTATGTATACAAAACCTTGTAAAACATTTTAAAAGAGTAACGGTGGAGTTTCTGGCCCATTCTTCTCCATACGAAAACTACCTTTTTGGAATGGGCCACTAGAATCAATTCTATATTTTTTTGTAATTTTTGACGTTCAAAGGTGCCTTTAATGTGCCTATTTGAAATAAATGATTTGACTTTGACTTTGATGATCCTGGGGTGCCGCCCAGGATCATCATCATCATTCTCTTTTTGTACTGTATGAGAAAGCTTCCACCAGGGGGCCTAAAAAGGCCACTTTGGAGAATCATAAAAGGATAACATTATGAATCATAATATGGCAAAGACAGTCCGTGTTTTTCTTTTTTTCGCTGCACCACGTAGGTATAATCAAAGAGATTGGGATTGGATTTGGATTGGATTTATTGGTATTTTAGCACAGACAAAAACAAAATACTGAAAAATGCTTCACAAACGGGATTTAATACGATTAACTTAACAGATAACTGTCCATTATGTTATCCTTTTATGATTCTGCCAAAGTGGCCTTTTTAGGCCCCCAGGTCAGCTCTAGCTAGCCTAGCATAAGTCATCCACTCCACCCACACCTTTACGATTTTCACTCAAAACGGGCGAGAACCCCGTCAATCAAAAAGTTTGTGTCACGACAAAACTTCACCTCACTGCGCAAAGTTACTGTGACAAGTTTATGTGGGGAAATTGAAATGTTTTGTTTACTTCTGAAAGGGGAAAGGGTGTGGCGTATACAGGTGACATATCAGGCAGCGTTTTGGCTGGAAATTAAGATCAAAGTTTGCGAGATGTCATTGTATGCTGCCGGCTGTGACTTTTACTAATTAAATTGTTTAACAGACAGTAATAAAAAATAGAGGGGCCCGTGGCTAAATAATAACAGCCGCACAGGGCTATCGATTAGGTTAAGCTACGCTTGCCGCGGTTGGTCTGTGGATGGGTGACCATCTTTACATACCGTGCGTGACCCCTCCGTGCCTCGGAAAGCACGTTAAGCCGTTGGTCCCGGCTGTCATTCGTGGATCTTTGACAGACATTATGGGTAGTCAGAAGCCCGAAAGTCTGACAACCAGTCTTACTAATAGATCGACCCGTGCGGCTGTTATTACTTAGCCACAAGCCCCTTTTGTGATACATCCTGTAGTTTATTAAGTATCATCATCGTAACCATGACGAAAGATAGAAATATGGCGTCGGTAAAACAAACAAAGCCTTTATTGATTTAGAGCTCATAATTCCAGTTTATTTCATTTTCTGAACCCTCAGTTACATTAATCTTAGATAATTATCACACGTCCCACTTAACTATTATATTTTAAGATTTTTTTTTAATTGTTATAACTTTATACACTTCCGACCATATAAACCTCTTAAGCAGTTTATTTTTATTCCTTTAACGTCATTAAGTTTTTTTATCACAATAAAATGTGGTGTGTTTTATTATACTTTTAATGGTTATAAAAGTGAGTCTAGTTAATATTCATAATGTTTATATGGACGAATACAAATTTTGTGTCTAAGTTAGTGAAAGCATGTTTTTATTGCAATTTAACTTCTTATAAGGGAACACTCCCTTATAAGAAGTTATGTGTCATGTAGTAAAATAATTTGCCTCATGACAAGCACTGTAAAAATGCATTGGTTTGTCATAAAAAATTATAAAAAAGATAAAAATATATAAACTAAAGATCGGACGGTTTGATTTTTTTGTGTTTGTTTGTTACGCTTTTATACGCTAAAACGCCTGAACGGATTTGGATAAAAATAGCCACGTGGGTAGACCATGACCTAGATTAGTACATAATATTATGATACTTTTATCCCGATATCCCTACGGGATCGAGACTACGGGTGAAACCGCGGGGCGCAGCTAAAAAATAATATACTCAAATAAAAAATGCTAGCAATGGTCTGGTGAATCTATTCGTACAACTTGTAGGTATTCTCACAGGTACGGGTTTTGATGTACAGTCAACAAAGGAGATAAGTATACAGGAGCGTCGGATATAGTTGAAGTTTACTAAGAAACCTGTTCTGGACTGAAATTTAATTTAATAAATGAGCTGTTTGTTTTCTATTAATAAAATTAAATTTTATTCGAGAACATCCATCGGTTTCTTAGTAAACTTCAACTACTTATATCCGACGCTCCTGTATACTTATCTCCTTTGTTGACTGTGCCTAAACAAAAACTTTGCAACTATGTAGTTCCTTTAAAAGCAAGATTCTTTGATAACATTTTCCAACTAGTGGGAAACAGTCTTAGAGTTATAATAATATTTCCCTTCATTACAATAAATTTTATATCGATGCATCTGTCACGCAGTCATTATTCTAACACAATGAAGTTTTTTTTTTCTATTTTCACCACGAAACAGAAACAAATGTCTGTTCCGTGATTTTCACAGATATAAAATCCGTTACAAGTCTGTAACGGACTGTTTTTTTTAAATACGGTTTACTTTATACCTATAAATGTGAATTGTTGACCAAAAAGGGACCTCAAGGTAAAATAAATTGATTTCGAGTAAATCGCGTTTGAAGTTTCGTGTAGAAACAAGTTCACGAACACAAAAAAAATCATAAAAAAAAACTACGGCACCTAAAAATATTCTGGTTAGACCAAAACAAAGCTTAAAGACCAGATTGAAAAATTCAAAAAAAAAAAAAAACGGTTTCCAATCCCTCCAGGTCCCTTTTTGGTCATCATCATCATCATCATCATCATTTCAGCCGAAAGACGTCCACTGCTGGACATAGGCCTCCCCCAAGCACTTCCTTTTTGGTCAACCACTCACAAATGTATACAAAAGAAACTCCGTACTACAAACGTAAACTGATAAGCTTTTAATGTCCTCGAGTGTGCTTCAGCGGGTCAACGACCCCCACAAAGACTTATTCAATTGCCTTCAATTACAGATGAATATCTAAACAATTCTCATTTAGTAACATAGTAAGGCTTATAAACAATTTTGTTACGATTTTTATGATAATCGTAAAAGTTTGTGTGCGTGGCTCCGTTTTTTACTAACCTAAAAGAACAAACATAAATTTTAGGGTTCCGTACCCAAAGGGTAAAAATGGGACCCTATTACTAAGACTTCGCTGTCTGTCCGTCCGTCCGTCTGTCTGTCACCAGGCTTTATCTCAAGAACCGCGATAGCTAGACAGTTGAAATTTTCACAAATTATGTATTTCTGTTGCCGCTTTATCAACAAATACTAAAAACAAAATAAAATAAATATTGAAGGTGGGCTCCCATACAACAAACGCGATTTTTTTGCCCTTTTTTGCTCGATGCCAATAATGGCAACAAGTAGGCACTTGAAATATTCACAAAATACTAAGTTGTATTTTTACTTTAATAATAAATAATAAAATTAAAATGGGGGGCTCCCATACAACAAACGTGTTTTTATCGGCGGGTTTTTGCCTTGTGGTACGGAACCCTTCGTGTGCGAGTCCGACTCGCACTTGGCCAGTTTTTTTACTAACCTAAAAGAACAAATATAATTTTTAATTATAACCATAATTGTCTTAATTGTTGAAACTCCTGGCGTCATATAACACTTTCGAAGTTCAAATAAAATATTAGTTAATTAATATTTAATGCTCTTAAATGAGCAAAAGTAACGATCCGGTAAGGTGGAAAGATTAAATGTACATACATGAAGCAAAAGTCTTTATGGAAGCTTCGTTACATCAGAGATAATTAAATGAAGTGGGTGGTCGATTTTAAGGCAGTCGTGGCCCAGTAATAACGGCCAGAATTACGAGGTGTAGGTCGTAGGTTCGAACTCAGACTGGCGATTTGCTTTGTATTATTTCATCACCACTGCTCTCAACACGGTGAAGGCATGTCCTAGAACCAAAAATTCAAAGACATGTGACATCTACCAACACGCACTGGGCCCGCGTGGTAGATTACGGCCCACTCACAGGGACGAGGCGTGTGTCCCAGCAGTGGGAACATTATAGGCTGATTATGCTAAATTAGATTACGATTGTGATGATGTTAATCGTATCAAATCCCATTGGTGAAGCATTTTTCAGTTATTTTTTTTGTCTGTGCTAAAATACCAATCAATCCAATCCAAATCCAATCCCAATCACTTTGATTAGACCTACGTAGTGCAGCGAAAAAAAGGAAAACACGGACTGTCTTCGCCATATTATAACTCATAATGTTATCCTTTTATGATTCTCCAAAGTGGCCTTTTTAGGCCCCCAGATCTTATTAATCCAATGTTATTCCTCACCCACTCATGTTGCCGACTTCAGACAACAAGCAACACTGACCTGCTCTATATTTATCCTATATTCCCGCCAACAAAACCTGCTGAAATATATTAAAAATAAACAACAAATAATCTGCCTTAAGGGTTCGTTTACCTGATCGAAGTCAGGTGACACCACTAGTTCGAAAATAAACAGGAGTCAAGCAAATGAACGATTTACTCGCGAGACTACTTTGCGGTGGAGACCATCTGTCATGTCTCGACATATGGCGTTTTTACGGACGTACGATTTGTTTATAATGCATCTCTTTCATTCTTTGGGGATGCGGTATGTCTGTCTCCCTCGCACCCAGTTTTCCTTCAAGGTGAGGGGGTAATTGAAATCGAACACTGCATGCGGGTTAAGTGAAAGGACTTGTCTTGGCATAGATTAGGGTGGAGAGATGTGTTTTTTGTTCGTATTTTCTACCTATTTCCATTGGATCGCAAGGTCTTAATTAAAAGAAAGTTATGTATGTTCGTTTATTTAATCAGACGTCTTAAGTGCATCTGAACAGTGCATGGTGAGTTATACTTAATTTAAATTTTAAAGTAAGTTTATCTCACCATATTATTATGCACTTTAAAGTTTAAAAGGTCACCGTTTGACATAAGCGGAAGGACTTAAGAGGAAAAGCGGTCGGAGAGATTTTTGAAAAAGTCTAAGTAAAAAGTCATAATTTGAGGTTTGGCTCTCGTCTATTTCCTCCTCCAATATTGGACCAATTTAAAAGATATTTCATAAACTGAATAAGAAGGATATTATAATATACTGCGTCCCCATGTTTTTCTTTCTTCATTAATAATTGTCAAATTATTTGTACACTAGGCCTCTGTAGACAGCGGCTTAAATCGGCAATTTTGAGCATTTTTTTATTGTTCTAGTGCTTATAAAAATAATTTATCATCAAAAAAGAAAATATAGGGACATACTTACAAGTAATTAATATTTATTATTCTGTAAAAGATCATTGTTTTATGGTCATTAACCAGAAGAAAACAGGTGTGAGCGTTTCTATGGAGAAAAGACCACCCGCATTTCCTCTTAAGAGGGAAGCGTCACGGTAGCCCGCGAAATTAAAAAAATCTTAGGTTTTTTGCAATTTGCAGATCCGTGTCAGATTGTATATTAAACAAAGTATGATTCGCGACCGTTACAAGTAAGTATTTACAATTTTAATCATTAAAACATCAATACAACCCTCTAAGTTCATAAAATCGTATTGATTTATATGAAAGTAGCTGCACCCCGCGGTTTCACTCGCATAAATTTCGATCCCGTGGGAATATTGGGAAGAAAAATTTTTATCAAAGTCGGTCCAGCCGTTTGAGCGTGAAGAAGTAACAAACATTTTAACACCACACACACTCACAAACTTTATAATATTAGTGTGATAGTTCATATTACCCTATTAAATGACTATTTAATGAAATCATTACATTTGAAGTCAATTCTGGGAGTTGTAATGTCAAGTTTAGTGATTATAATTCTGTAAATACGTACTTGTTATGCTCGCGAATCGCGAATCATATTTTGTTCAACATACCACCTGCCACTGACCTGCAGACTGTAAAAAAAAAAAACCTAAAGAAAATTTGAATTTCACGGGCTATCTACGCTACCCCCTTTAAATAAACTGTCGAATTATCATTCCCTTAAAAGAATTTAACTATAACTGTTTTCTGCTTCCTTATAAATCAGACTAGATCAGTAATGGTAATGATACATGCACTCAGAGGGCAATAAAGTTAATTATTTATATTTAATTGATACTTATTTACGTTAATGAAGTAATATATCTTGTTCTTTGAGCTTTTCAAGACAGTACCTTCATAAATTGTAGCGTACTTTGATATAACACTAGCGTTGTGATTGTATTGTTTTGCTATTATGGGAACATTGTTTAATTATAATGCGTAGGTTAATTATATTTATTAATTAATACATTGGTTAATTATAGTGCCTAATGCCCAAAGCATTAAGTCCGCCTTTGTACAGTTTTTACTTGTGCATAAAGTTTAATAAATAATTAAAACCTAACCCATGCATTGTTAATTCGAATAACAATATATACTTCCAGTCGTTTCGATCAATCGTTACGGGTAGTCAGAAGCCCGAAAGTCTGACATACAGTCTTAACAAGGGGTATCGTAGGTCAGATAGGCAGTCGCTCCATGTAAAATACTGGTATTCAGCTGCATCTGGTTAGACTGGAAGCCGACCCCACCAAAGTTGGGAAAAGGCAGGCAGATGATGATGAGTTAGTTACTGTCACAGTGAAACGACCACACAAATGCATCGTGAGGTTGTTTCTCTGTGAGAGTAAAAAGATTAGGCACGATGTATTCATTTGTCAGCAACACGAGGATGCGCTAAGGTAGCCCCCGAAATTAAATTTTTCTTACGTTTTTTGCAATTTGCAGGTCAGGCCGCGAATTATATTTAGATCCACAAATAACCTACACTTATCTGCAAATTGCAAAAAACGTAAGAAAATTTGAATTTCGCGGGCTGCCCTGGTGCTTTCGTCTCATGTATAACTTTTACGTACTTTCCTCAGTGAAGCTAAAAAGCTTTAGGTACAATCAAATCATTTGTCAATTCTTTTACTCTTTGTACTTTTTTCCGCAAACCATGGGAACAATGACCTATCATACTAGGAACCAGCTTTGTCATGTCAGGAGCGTAAACCTGCAGTTAAAGCCAGGTTAAAATTAAACGGGAGATTTATTTACGAGTTCATCAATTTAACCGCAGTTAACTTTATCGATTCATAATTATAGTGTCGGTCCTTTTAAGGAAGAAATATCGATTCAAGTTCTGTTTCGGTACGATACGGTTTCGTCGCAGTAGTAACTTGATATTTTTGTAAAGTTGTTGGTTAACGGTCAATTAAACAGCTGTTTCTTTTGTAAATTATTTTAAAGGATACGTTTGGCAGTACTGATGTATAAGGGCCATTGTACGGAGCAGATGGCATAATCAGTTCCATACAAGTAAATTAAAAAGGGATTGGAGAAATAAATTGATAAAGTCCGCAACGAGATGATCCAGCAAAGAATCAAACTTGTCGACATAGCTCACAGAATAAGCAAGCTGAAGTAGAAATAGGCCGGCCATATTAGCCGTAGAACCGATGACCGTTGGAGTAGACGTGTTCTTAAGTGGAGACCGCGAATCGATAAACGTAAGGTGGGACGCCTTCAGGCTAGGTGGAGTGACGATCTTCGCAGGATGGCTGGTAGCAGCTGGTTGAGAGTTGCCGAAAATCGAGTTGAATGGCGTGCAATAGGAGAGGCCTATATCCAGCAGTGGACTGCTATAGGCTGATGATGATGATGATGATTGATTAAGTATACTGTTAAACTCCAACAAAAAAGTTTTCTCCCATTTTTCTTTATGAGTGACCTGACGAGACTTAATTGGTGACAGTTACATGCAAATGAAAAATGGTTTATTATTTCACTAAGTAAAGTATTTCAATAAGTAAAGTGATTGGAGCCTCGTTTTAAGAAAATAAGCCGAAGGAGACTCCGCTCTTCCTTCTTTTTATCATTGGATACACCCTTGCTCTGCTGTGCGAAAATTATTCCATCTTTTTCAGATAGAATTACCACAGTATAACTGCGCAGTAGTAAACCTTACTTCTTTGTTATTGACAAGAATTGTATGAAAATGTGCCTGATGGGATTTCCTATCGGCAAAAATGGCGGCTTCATACAACCTTTGACCTTATAAGAGGATGAATCATTTTCAAAAATCCTTTTTCCTTAGCGCCCTCTTTCGATAAACAATGTATAGGTAGGTAGGCTGTTCGTTGTCTGTCAGTGAGTGAATGAATGAATGGATGGATTTAAGAATTTTGTCAGTGAGTGAATATGAGTGAATTTAAGAAATTTGTCAGTGAGTGAATGAACTTGAGAATTTTGTCAGTAAGTGAATGAATAAAATTAAGAATTTTATTAAGTAGATAGCGTTTTAGCCACGTTAAAATATTAGCCAAGCAGCAAGGTACTACCAGGGTTACCAGCCCAAGTTGCACCGGACCTACATTTAACTATAGCCACACGTAAAGGCACGATAGAAATAGAATTAGCCAACACAATTCAATATTCAACAATAATTGGCACAATAACTACGTAGGGGTATGATAATGAGCCACACAGCTGGATGACGTGATAGGTCACAAACACCAGTTCTCTATCTACCAGTAGCATCTAGGATCTATGGAGTTCCTTAAGGCGACTACATGACCTAAAGCGCGGTCACTGTCGGACTGCATAGAAAATATAGAGAAGGGCGATGGCACAACGCTGGTAATTTATTGCAAAAAACGAAGCAATTATCTATTTACTTACAACAAATGTATTGTTTGGACTACAAAATTAAAACACTAGTGCTTTAGTATGTTGCTTGTAGAATAATCTGACAAAAAATCATAATGATTGTATGTATATTAGTATGTTTTTTTTTGTAAAAAGAAAGTTTTTAGAGGTAACTTTATGATTTTATCAAATTAGTTGTATTATGTGTTCAACACACTATCTACCTAGCATATATCCTGAAGAATATCATATATTTTTCTGATTTTGTTTACTGTAGTCGATCATATAGGTACTTTTATTGTTTCTAAAATTTAAGTTTTTTTTGTTTAGGTCCTGTAAGCCCCTTAATAATAACCAACAAGTATGTGTCTCTTTTATTTGTATGCTCTGCCAACGGTTTTGCATGTATTTATATACAACTGCTAGGACACATGGTAATGAATCGTAAAACCTGCTGAACTTTAGTTGCAAGCATATCCGTGGTTGTAAGCATGTAAAAAGAGACTGAAACAATGTTTAGAAGAAACGCAAAAATACAGCACATTTTTAACCGACTTCAAAAAGGAGGAGGTTCTCAATTCGTCGGAACCTTTTTTTTTTTAATTTTTTTTTTTTATGTATGTTCCCCGATTTCAAAAATTATTTTTTTGTTTGAAAGGGTATACTTTCCAGGTGGTCCCATTGTCAGCAGGTCAGGATCTGATGATAGGATCCTGGAGAAATCGAAGGAACTCTTCAAGTATTATAGGCACACCTATAGCGATTTGGGTATTTTTTGTAGTAACTCGTGCATTTGCTCTCGGAAAGCATCATTTGGTGAAGTGGAACTGATGATGAAGACCACAGATGGCCACCGGAACTACTCAATAATAAGTATTTCTCGGTTTGCGATTCGATTACTTACTTTAATATGGTTGCTAAGCAAGTTATGCTCGTCACAATGCGAATGGTGAAATGGAGCTGATGGTGGAATACCAGGAGAACTCCTCAACAATTAACGTCCCTGCATCGGGAAAAGCAATATTTTGTAAAAGGCGATGAGCAAGTTGGCATTAGGCTATTGTAACTTAGATACATTATAAACAGACACACTAAAAAGCGAGAAATAAAAACTTTTTAACAAAAAAAAAAAACCGACTTCCAAAAAAAACACTACAAAGTGAAAAATAACTTTTATTTCGGAAGTCGGTGGCAAAAAACTAAAATACAGATCCAAAGACACCGACTTCCGAAATAAAAGTTATTTTTCACTTTGTAGTGTTTTTTTTGGAAGTCGGTTTTATACGAAGAATTCCGTCTTGTAGAAAACAAAACAAACCTTTATCTTGCTTCTGAAACCAATAACTTTCAAGATTCTTGGCTCTAAAAGAGAATTTATCAAAATTGATCCTATTTTGAGGTATTGGGTCGTTTGTCCCTGTATCGCTAAGACTTACTTTAATAGATATTATAGAATGATTGTCAAGTTACATCCAACTCACGGCAATCATTCTAATTTATACTTTACTACAATAAGATAGGAGTTACATTGCAATTACTTCCTAAAAAGTTTTCAAATCATTTGAACGTGAATGTCCTAATAAAGAACGCGACCAGACACAAATCTCCCATATACTTGTAAAAACAAAAAAGTATAAACAGTCTTTTGTTTTCCTACAAACTCAAGTTAAAAACCAGTTCCTGGTCCTTGGAACCCAAGTATCTGATACGCTACGGTAGTGGAGTCTCGATAAACTGTCGGTAACAATTAAATCGATGCCGTGGCGAGACTTTTACGTCAATTAGTCAATTACGTCCGATGTTAAATCATGATTTTGTCGATATATGGATTTTGGGTAAACATGTTTGTATTTTAATTTTATTGTAAACTAGCTTCTACCCGCGACTTCGTCCGTGTGAAGTTTCTTGTGTCCCCGACCCCGTCGTATTGCATCGTGGCATCGCCTGCCCGCGCTATTACTTCGTTTTCCCTAAGTGTTCTTTATTTTTTATTTTTTTTTTTTTCTTTCTTAATCTTTTTGTCAATCACAATCTGAATCATTTTGAAGGATATTGTCAATCCATTGCTTCATATGTTGGAAAAATTTGTCTGCTCAACAACGTGAATAACGCAATGAATGTTGTTGAACTGTCAAAATGAAACCCCCATTGCTACTGATAGTGTGTTACTCAATTACCCCGCAGCTCTACCTATCTTGGGATTGTCTATCCAATGAATGGGGATTAATCTGTTTTGCGTTATTTAGCTCGTGGCCTCCTCTAACCGACCAATCAGAATCACTTGTCAAAGATTACCTCTCCTATACAATATCCCATACAATTTCGTGTGCGTTTTTAACAAAAGCAAACAACGCCACGCACCAAAGCTAGTGTACGCAATAAAAACATTACGCCCGATACATCGATTTCACGTGGGTTGGATCATGGCATCGGTAATAAGCGTACGGTGTGTTAATATTCCATACGAGGAGGTAAAGAACAAATCCTCACTTTTCCACTTTTTCTAATTTTGGTGAAAACAGTAAAATGTAAATAACTAACCGACCACAACATCTGCATTTTGTTTTAGTTGTGTCATTTAAACTAGTGTTTCAGTCAATCTGATGTACCAAATGGCTGATAAAAATTATAAGAATCTGAGCTAATATTTTGAAATGAAATTTGGAAATGCGAGGTTTTGATTTTGGAAACATGTATATAAGAAAAGTGGTGTTTTTAATAAGGGTTTACTTATTTGCTTTGATCAATTTAACATTTTTTTGCACATATACTAAAAAAAAACATTTGTTTAAAAAATGGAAAAGTGAGGTTTTGTTCTTCACCTCCTCATATATTATGGTCTCCTATGGGCTATGTATTGTCTCACTGGTACATTGTTAGGGCTGTGGTGTTTTATTTGACGAATAAATTATAAACACCCGAGTTTACAATTTGTTCATAAGTATGAACCACACACATCAGGTCCAGTTGAAAACCAGCGTCAGGCACTAGTTGTCTGGCATTTTTGCTGAACTGGGCCTTTTTGGCGCAGCGCCCGTGAGGCACAATTTATTTCATGGAACTTTACACTTTTTATTTGTTTTTATCTGATGTATCTCGTGTATTGTGTGTCTTTTAGTTGTGCTAATTAAATGTATTTTCTTTCTTTCTAAATGTAGAAAATATTTTCAAAGTATGGATATTCCCGTGTAAACGGATGTGGCTGTCAATCTTCATGGGGTTTCTTAGTAATAGGTCTTCTTTATAGACTCTTCCTTCTCATAATAAAGGACCCAGACCAGAACCTAGCTTATAACTATCCCTATTTCCGCCCATTACTTACTGGTTCCACAAACTTGATTACCTATTTGCATATCGTGATGTTTACAGCAGAACCGTACACTGTGACCAAAGTGGAGAGGTAGGTCGACGTTCTTTATTCAAACTCACTGGCTGTTTATGATTAGCAAGAAAAACAAATTATTTTAATTTAAGGACCCGTAAATTACAAAGCTTCGTAATTCAAAAAATGTTTTGCAAACTTCTTTTTTTCTCGGCGGCCAGCGGGCAAACCAATTACAGGCTAATTTAATTAAATGAAGTAAATAAATAACAAAATAACGTTGTGGCCACGGCATCTCCTGTTGACGACAAACATTCTTAATGTAGGCAAAAAATACACGAGGCTACTTATCGAAGTTCAATTAAGCTGCAGTTTGGTTTCTATTTAATCCTAAAACATTAGTTATGTCAAAATTAAGTGCATTTTTATGCTAATGCGGGTCGATAAGGACGAATTTAAATTTGCTTGTGGTTGTGGGGAATTCATTCATGCAAAAAACATGGTGAGCTAACTGGTATATAAATAACGTTAGTATTAACGTTCAAAGGCCCGACGACGGTTATGTTATTAACTCATATATTTGTCAATTGATTACTAATTTAAATTTTAATAATTCATTGATTAAAATAGATGTAAGGACATACAGTATCCCTTCTCTATTAAAACATCTATCAATAATGTTTTTTTTTATATCCGTTTGATATCTCCCACACAAGAAACGTCAGTTAAACAATATTATTTCAAAATACAAAAAAGCGTCAGCATACAAAAGCTGTCAAACATTTAGTTAAAAGACGCGATTTGTCGCAAACTAAACATATGATGGATGTAATAATCTGTGTATATAAAAATTCAAAGTCCTGACTGACTGACATATCAACGCTCAGCCTAAACCGCTGGTCCTAGAGCCATGAAATTTGGAAGGATAATTTAAAAAAAATCTTTATGAAGAGTTGGTATCCACTAAGAAAGGGTTTTTCGAAATTCCACCCCTAAGAGGGTGAATGGTGGGAGGGTGAAATTTCACGTGAAGAAGTCGCAGGCAGAAGCTAGTCAACTATATTTTAAAACGAAAAGCTACAAACGGTACTTGAACATAAAAGAAACTAGGTTACAAGTTAACGTCTAGGAAGATTTCGTTGCCTAGGATTATTTTAGGCTGTAGACCCACTGGTTGATAGGCAGTTATTATAGAATAAAGATGGCCGCCACCTGCTACATTGTCACATGTTGCGACAGCATGTGCTTGCTTCCGCCAATTGACGAGGCTCCACTGTTTCCCACGATACGGGAATTTCAAGCATGAATAGATGATTCGAGTATTTAATTATCCGATCCAGCTTACCCCTTGTTGCCCTCTTTAAGCCTGGTTCAGACTATGTTAGTAATTTAGTCAAGTGACGAGTAATTTAGTAACTAAATTTAAGTGAACAACAAAAATTTGTTCGAGTACTTTAGTAAGTGATTAAGTCACTTCAATCCCCACCATGCGTTAGGTACTCCTCATTGGATGATCGGCGAAACAAGTCACTTGTCGAAATTAGTCGAGTTCATAAGCTGCTGCAAAAATGTCGTTATTATAGCTCCACATCTATATCTACTCGTATATACGAGTACATAGGCATCCACAGGACAGCCCAGTAACGCAGCCCACAACCTCCTAGGCTAAAATGGGAGACGCCATAAAAAAGCAACGATTTTCTTGTCACGTAATTAAGAGACGATAATATCTCGCGAGGCTGACTATACTAAAGCCTGATTGACACGGTGCGGTTTAGTTGCCTGTGGCATACCATAAGTCGAAGCAACAATACAAGTTGCATCATTTAAACAGTGTTTAGATGATGCCAATCATTTGTTTCTTACATTTTGTTATATGCCACGGGCTTGAAACTTGCATCGTGTAAATGCAGCTTAATTATACATGCAGGCTGAATATCTAGAAGAAATAAAGGTGAGCTAGCTGGTTATCATCATGATTTTAACCAAGCACCGCCACTTGGACCGATTCTATGTTTTTCGCTTCCAGCGGATTTCTGCGGCCTTCACCAGGTCATCGGTCCACCTTGTGGGAAGTGTACCGACGACACTACGTTTTCCGGTACGCGATCGCCAATCTAGAACCTATCGGCCCCATCAGCCATCTGTTTTGCGAGCAATGTGCCCTGCCCACTGCCACTTAACTTTGGCAATTGGCTAGCTGGTCATGAGGGCAAGCAAAATAGCCATACTTGAAAATTTATATATTGACTTTAAACCTACAGATTGCTTTCAAGCTGTTGTTCTGTGACTTCTAGTGTTTAACTTTACAAACGGAGAAGAATTAGTTCACCGTTAGCACACTTCATAATAAAATATTAATAAGCGTCTTGTGAATTCTTCCAGTAGTTATTTAATGTCTATTTATATCTGTCTACGAAAATCTCGGATCGTGATTAATCTTCATCCAAGCTCACAATGGAAACGCGCTCACGATTCTTTGACAAATCTTTTATTATAATACTTACTGCCACACGGACAGCGCTAATGTCGATTAATTACCGTTTATTATAATGAATACTGCGAATGGGTCGCACTACATTATTTATTATTATCAGATTCATACATTTATATTGCTGAAATTGCCAAAATTAACAGGAATTAATACAGTTTTGGTTGGAAAGAGAACTGTTCAATGAGTGGGTAGTCATTACCCCGCCGAGTTCATTAATAATTGAGATTAGAACATTAATAACGTATTATATTTTTAATAGAACGAATTAACGAAGATTTTAAGGTAAAACGTATATTCAAATTACATTTTCGGTACGGAAACGTAATTTATAATTATCATATTTTTGCCTTCCATTCAACAAGAGAAGTTTTGTGATTATGAAAATTGTGAAAAGTTATAAACTATTTTTATTTTAATACACAATTGGACATTATCTGAGATTGTAGCGGTATCTATCTACAACACCACATGCGAACAACGCGTCATACTGACGTCTCGCCAAAATCCTGCATCGCGCTAGCAGTTTACCGCGCAACTAGCATAGGTACAACGGCCCGACATGAATCATCGGGCAGTTGCCCGCCAGACACAACACCCGTTTGGTCGGAGGATCCTCCCTTTTCTATGGAGTACGAGTGAACTTTACACCCTGTTCCTCATACCTCTATAAGATTAAGCAATTTCATAATTTACTTTACTAGCTAGTGTGATTAAATTTTCATTTATTATTATTTAATTATTTGAAATTTTCGCACACAAAATAGGTACAAAGGCGAACTTAATGCCTTAGGCATTCTCTACCGGTCAACCCGCAAGGGTGGTGAAGAGATTAGATGGCAGGTACTTTGGTCGAGAGGAACAATTATATTTTTTCTGTATAAAATTATAATGACTTATAAATAAAATAGATACACAAGTACATAAATAGGTTATAAACTTATACTACACATACAAAGTCAGATAAGAATAAAAACATGAAATCGTGAAAAAAAACAGCTTTTCCCTACATTTATGTTCGCATAACTCGTCAAAATGTAGGAAACTGCGGAGTCTTTTTTCGCGATTTCAGGTTTGGTCCCATAGTAATAGTTGTTCATAATGATAAGTACAGACGCCAGCACATCAAGCTACTACAATCTGTCAAATTTCTTTAATAGATTTTCAACTTTATCGCTGAAGCATAAGGTTCAAAGTTGATTGGGAAAACTTGACAGTTTCGGGTAGCTTTATGTGCTGGCGTCTGTACAATGACCCCTGAAGAGGTTATCCAAAAGGTCGGTCGGTCGGTCGGTAGGGTACTTAGGTCTTTCTTTCTAATATCTATCTGCCTACCATAAGAAGAAGTCGTGAGTCTATATTTACATTCTAGATCAAGCCAACAATTCCGTTGCAAGCCACTCACAACAAAAACTAAACCGTTATCATATCATTATTATTCCATTAAATACCTCTCTTAGAATTTCATCGAACAAAAATTATTTTTTGCCCCCCCCCCCCCCCCCCCCCCAAATTTTACATGTCATGACCAATTAAAAAATAATTCGCTAAGCCTCACGTCCAAATATTTGATCGATAGAAGGCTTTTGGACACGGGTAAAGTTCTAGATCGTATGGTAAAAAATCTAGTCAAAAAAATAGGTGTATAGGCCATACACCTATTTTTTGCCTAGATTTTTATCGGTAACTAGTAAGCCTTTCGGCCATTCAGTATGGCCGAAAGGCTAAGACATTCGGACATCCTGAATGGCCGAAAGGCTTAGCAAGTTACTAACTGCCTTTACTTCTACTGGAGAAACCGAAAATTCATATTATGTTAGACCTGCAGTCAGAGTTTCAGCCTTTGGTTATAAGAATTCATATTAGACCGGAATATCTCATGAAACGATTTATTCCGGTCTGATCCCCTGAACCAACCTCCTCGATCCCCTGCTAGTTCGTCTTCTGTTTTAATCTCTGTCTTATCCAGTTCTTCTAACTGAGAAGACAGTAGTGCTGCTGGCGAGTTTGTTGCGCCACTTCTTCTCCCCAGCGAAAGCACTAGGGAGTGGTGAAGGGCAGGCGTTACTCATTTTTGTTTGTATATTGGCATGTGCTAACTGACATATGGCATGGCAACTAGTTTAATTTAATGTTTTGTGTTTCGTGATGTTAATTACTTACTATTGTAATCAAGTTCTTCTAACTGAGCAGACAGTAGTGCTGCTGGGGAGTTTGTTGCGCCACTTCTTCTCCCCAGCGAAAGCACTAGGAAGTGGTGAAGGGCGGGCGTTTTGGAGGACTGTCTTTTGTAATTTTGACGTTCAAAAAGTGCTGATTCTCAGCCTGAATAAATGATGTTTGATTTTTTTTTGTCGTTTCTTATAAAACAAAATAAATACCAGTATTTAGCTACATCCGGTTAAACTCGAAGCTGACCCCAACATAGTTGGGAAAAGGCTCACGATGATGACTCAAAACCGACGAATCAACACTCTCTGCTCGCTCAGAGGAGACTCGATAGATACGTGATAAATCAACTACCTACGCCTTAAAAAAATATATTAGGTACTTACCAGACCAGTTAGTATTAGTCACATCGTCTTTTAGATCCTTTCACTAGCTCAAATCTAACCGTATCATAAAATAAATCGGTTTGCGGTGAACGCGATGCAGCCTATTTGATAGTTAATGATGCCGTGACCCCAGTATTTATAGACTTTAGAAAGCTAGGCTAAAAAAGTAGGCAGAAAAATAAAATTGGTGACGTTGAACCAGATTTATGCATCTTCATTTGCTTAATCTTTTCCCAACTATATTGGGGTTGCCGGATGCAGGTGAATACCAGTATTTTACATGGAGCGATTGCCTACCAGAGCTCTATAACCCAGTTACTGGGTAATACGATATCCTTTTGTAAGATTACGGGCTGATTTTTCCATTGCCAGATAACTGTTATCACACTAATATTATAAACGCGAAAATTTGTGAGTGGGGGGGGGGGGGGTGTGTGTGTGTGTTTATAGGTTTGTTACTTCTTCACGCTCAAACGGCTGGACCAATTATAGGCTAGGCGGCTTTTTATCCCGATATTCCCACGGGATCGAAACTTATGCGGGTACACTGCTGGACATAGGCCTCCCCCAAGCACTTCCACTTCGACCGGTTCTGCGCTTCTCGCATCCAACGGGTTCCTCCTATACTTCGACCGGTTCTGCGCTTCTCGCATCCAACGGGTTCCTCTTATTCCTCGAATAAAGTTATCAAATGATTGAAAAATCAGCCCTTATCCATTGTAGGTATATTTTAATTAAACTTATGATTCTGGTGATGTCAGCCCGTTTGATAGCGTTGCACATTCGACGTTTCATTGATTCTCCCCTTGAGATATTATCATCGGAGAGAGGATGAAGATGCTTTGTATGTTTACTGGTTACCAGGATAAAAAATCCTGTATGAGTGCCGATCCTCCATGACTGCCGGTACCACGACCGGAGCTTCCTGCGTCAGGCCACCCTTGCTGGCTAGGTCACCTTCCTATTACCTCATAGGGACACTAGAAAAGTCTTCAGGGACTCTTGTCTTTGGTCGATATAAGAAGATTCTTGTTCGTCAGTGAACATTGATCATAAAGATTGTCTTTTTTAACACGCTTTTATTAGGTCGACCTGTATGTAACTAACTATGTAATGGACTCTAAGGTAACTAATTTAACCATCTTCCAAGGGTCGTAGCGTAATGAAAATTGGCAGCTGTATGTAGTTCTGATGACAATACAATAATATGGTACTGTCGAACTGATCTGATGATGGAGCCGGAAGATATGACTAACTATGTAATGGAATCTAAGGTAACTAATTTAACCATCTTCCAAGGGTCGTAGCGTAATGAAAATTGGCAGCTGTATGTAGTTCTGATGACAATACAATAATATGGTACTGTCGAACTGATCTGATGATGGAGCCGGAAGATATGAACTGGAACTTCATGATGGAAAATCGTATTATAGCTGTTTTGGATTTCTTAGAAGTCTTGTAATGAACTTTGACCACGATTAGGTTTCAAGGTCTGATGATGAAGCCGCATGGCATTCCATGATAGAATATCGTATCATAGTCGTGTTTGCACTTGTGAGAAAGGCCACGTAATGGACTTTGACCACGATTAGGTTTCAAGGTCTGATGATGAAGCCGCATGGCATTCCATGATAGAATATCGTATCATAGTCGTGTTTGCACTTGTGAGAAAGGCCACGTAATGGACTTTGAACACGATGAGGTTTCTTTTTTTTTTTACGTGCATTTATAAAAGCGTGTTTTTATAATGTTTTTTAAACGATTAATTTATTATTTCTACTGATGCGTCTGATGCAAAGGGCGATAAACCAGCCTAACGATAAGTTAAAAAATAACTTAATTTAATTCCGATCCTTATGACTTCATAGAGCAAAAAATAATAATTCAAACAAGCCTGATACAAGACAACGAGCGACATTTCTATCATCACGACACAACCGTCAGGTGGTTGACAGAACGACAGCTCATCAATTATCTCCCGGCCTGACACTCCGTGTGTGTCCAAGTGACAATTCTTAACAAAAAACACACGATAATCAACCTTATGGCATCGTAATACGGATGTAGCTTATCTACTATTTATAATAAGATATTTTTTCACCTAACTTCGTAGGCTAGATGCCGTTGACCGCTGTTTTTGTCTGTTTCCAAGAATCATTGAGTATTGTTTACATTAATTATGTTCAGCTAATTAAGGAACAGCATACTTACTTAAAGTTCAGGGTACTTACTTAATTACAATAGTCATTAATACGGCCGTAACCGCCGATAGATATAGAAAAAGCCGCGCTCTATATTCGATGAAGTGCGTTCCTCAAGTTCTGAGTTAAGGTCATGATTGTCTGATTTTCCGTATAGGAAATAAGTAAAACAATTAAACTGTACAACAATTTCGTCTCCCGGACTTGGTAGTTCACGAGAAATCTGACACATGCAGTTCGCAAGTGAATGTGCATTCCACATTCTCGGAATAATGTCGATGTCGCCCGTTCATTCAGTGGAAGCCTTTCACTTTATACTTTTATGTTTAATAAATTAACATTAACATTCGCCACCACATACCGAACAGCTTTGCGATTCGGTGTATCGCCGAATTACCTAACGGTTATGTATTTGAGCAATGAGCAGTGGCGGCTCAGTGGTAACGGCCATGACTTACGTGATAAAGGTCGTGGATTCGAACCCAGGTTGACGCTTTACTTTGTGTAAATCATTTTATCACCATTTCTGCTCTCAAAACGGTGTAGGATAACATCGTGAGGTTACCAGCATGTTCTAGAACCCAAAAATTCGAAGACATGTGTCATCTACCAAACCGCACTGGGCCCACGTGGGGGATTACACCCCACTACCACTCGATGAGAGCAAGCCTTGTGTCCCAGCAGTGGGAACATTAAAGGCTGATTATGATATGGCATGTACGACGTAGAATCAGGCACTAGGTACCTCCATGATTGTCTTTTGTTTTTGAACTTGGTTCAACACAGTCTTTGAAAGGAATCACGTAAAAAAAGGCGTTAAGTCAATGAAATGGAGAATATTGAAAAAGAACTGATAAGGGCTCGTCCTGTAGAAGATTCCATGGATAAATCTTTCCATGGAAGTTACTTTTATTACTGCACTTATGCGTTATACTATATTGATCAGCAACTCGTAAATGACAAACCCGACTATATGATACTAGCAGCGCCCCGCGGTTTAACCCGCAAGTGTCGATCCCGTGAGAATATCGGGATAAAAACTATCCTATGTCCTTCTCCGGGATGCAATCTATCTCTCTGCCAAATTTTATCGAAATCCGTTCAGTGGTTTAGGCGTGAAAAGGTAACATATAGATAGACCGAGTTACTTTCGAATTTATAATATTAGTATGGGTGTCGGATAATATCGTGCTCGGTAAATCAAGCAATTTGCCGATTAGAATGTAAAGATTTTAATTATAACTTTCATTTACAACAGAGTCCTGTGTCTTTTGCTTATTTTTGTCAGATCCGTAAAAATCCCACCCATATAGGTACATATTGTAAATGGCTGAATTTCCGTAAAAAAGGAGAACCTGGATGAACACAGGACCGTGGAGATAGGCACAAGAGCGGTCTATGCTCAGCAGTGAGTGAAGTCGGGCTGAAGATGATGCTGATGATGAACAGATGTCAGAAAGTCGAAAACTTTCCTTCCAAAATCTGATTAAAAGAAAACTGCACCAGTGAGGTAACTGCGTAACACACTATCAGTGGCAATGGATTTCATTCTGACAGTTCAACAACATTCAGACACATTTTTCGAACATATGAAGCAATGGATTAGCAATATCCTTCAAAATGATTCAGATTGGGATTTATAGTGTGTTACGCGATTAGGGTGCTGAAGAAAATTAAGTAGGTATATCATGCCTGTCCATACAAACACAGTACTTACCCACCTACATCTTTCATTTGATACCCATATTGAAGGGTTTGAAAAAAAAATCCGCCATCTTGGAGCGGCGGCCATATTGAATTTAGTGTGATGTTGCAAATTTTGACGGACAACTTACATACGAACAGTGCAAGTTAAATAACAGCTTGTAAAAACATCAAAAGCCATTGAATTCGTCGCACAGAAGAACACGAAACAAATAATACCTTACAGTATGCACTTGCGCATTCCTGTGCGTGCGCCGCTATGGGAGCCGACGAACGAGCTTTGACGCTAAACATACATTAGTATGTATAACTATATTAATGCGTTAGTTTGATGGAGATTTATGTAGGCATGTAACTGTTTTGCGCCTGTTTAGAGATACTTAGGTATATCAATTACAACAGGGTCAAATTTTATTAGCTAGATGAGTATCGATATCTAAGAACAATAAAATGAAACAAATAAAAAAAAAAATGAAAAAGATTGGTTTTTTGGAGTCAACGACCGCTGCCTGGTAGTTTACATAATTATACACCCAATTAAGCACATCTAGTAATTAATAATAATAATAATAGAGTATTTCTTTCACAAAAACAGCACTTTGCACTCTATACATTGTTCGAAAATGATATTTACATTATTATGCAATTTATAATAATATTGAATTGCTACTTAGCCCTCTTCCTCTCTCCTAATTTTTGCTGTGCCCGACAGGGTCCATATTGATCATTTACTTTGTAATACCATTTATGTAATACATATGGAATGCAATAAAGAATTGAGTATTGAGTTGTTTTGTTACTTGAAGTACCTACTTGTTGAGAAAATATGTTTTTCAACACACTTGCTCTGAAAATCCAGTGCGCGGAAAAAGTCCCCGCGATTTTTTTTAACAAGGTATTCATTCTTAGCCCAGTTAGTTAAGATTCTTAGCTAACTGGGCTAAGAACAAGATGAATAAAGAATTAATACCTAAACACCTATCTCTTGTCGATAATTAAGTCGAAATTATTTCGGCTATAGTTAAAAATAGTATAAGGAGGCCGTTCAAGTATTACGTAAGCAGATTTCTTGCAATTAGTTAACCCGCCCTCGTCCCATGCTTACGTAAACATTGGTACATGCATTTTTCAATGTGTTCTGGTTTCTTCATTGATTCATGAGCAGCAGTTATAAGTCCCAGTAGAGTCCCTGTAAATGCGTTTCGTTTGAAGCATAGACTACTTAGTAGGGTTGCCATACCTATGTGTTCAAACCAAAATCGACAAAATTTAGTAGAAAATCCGAAAAAGTATAAAAATAAATACTGCTGACGTAATCACCATCCAGAGCCCCCATCCGCCATGTCAACAAAAATAAGCAAAGCAAAGACCCCCCGCCCCCCTGTAGTGCTTACGTAATACTTGAATGGCCCCAAGGACAATGCAGAAAATATTCCAAAAAAACCCTGACGTCACCAAGCGCACTTGCATCGAACTAACGAAGAACTTCCTGTCTTAATCAGTGGCCACATTCGTTGTACGATAATGCAAGAACTCGTGGAGGGCACAGGGGATTACTAATTAATGTGGGACTGGCGACAAGTGACAATGAACTGCTTCTGATAACGCTAGTTATGTCAGAATTCGTTGTGACGTAGTCATTTGAATGAATTGAATTTAGAGGCAGTATGCGCTGCCACCGACTGTGCCGTGGAACTACCGTTGGGCCAACAATACACTGTCGTGCCATCGACAAGACGAAGAAGAAAGGTAAAATAACAGAAAAGCAAAAACAGAAACAAAGTTTAGCCGTAGCCGGTATACATAAGACTTGCGAACAAACAAGGGTACTGTAAAACGCATAGTTTTTTGTTCCACACTTAGGCGTATTGGTACAAGTCAAGTCAGAAACAAAGGGTTTTATTGTCAAATGTTCAAAGAAAAGACTTATTCATAGTATCATGATAAAACAATAGTAAAACCGAGAGCTCAAAAGAATATTTTACGTTGCTTTTTTCTCAAAATTTTGAGCTTAAACTATCATTATTTTATGTAATGACTAGCTGACCTGGCGAACTAAATGTATGAGGAAATGAATTATCTTCATAATTTTTTTTTCGTAAATTTTACCCATGTTTTAATAGTTATTCTGCTATTCGGGGCGGAGACAAATCCAAAAATCAAACATCATAAAAATCAGCCCAGCTGTTCTTGAGTTATTTTGGTGTAACTAACCCGACTTTGTTTTATCCATACTAATATTATAAATTATTTATACAGATGGAAAGTTAAACAGTTTTGTTTTTGTTTTAACCGAGTATGTATAAGTAGATAAATATTAAAGGGAATTCAATCAACGAAATTTTTATTTTGGTGGTCATTCTGTTCAACTCATCAAACGCACCGCTGTTTTGAACCTTACTTGTTGCTTTGAGGCACTATTGTCAATCAAGTAATACCTAAAAATTTGCTTCTTACCGCGCCTTATGAAAATATAAATGGACTGTGTCGAAGTAGGACAACACAGAAAACATGACGGCTTATAGATAAGAATGGAACTTTATGAGAAGCACCAACGGTGAAAGCTCATTTCGTCGAACCAAAGATTCCCACCGAAAGATGGCTTTAAATTGTCTATGCAAAATATTACTACACTTGAAGTCATATGCATTGTACAGGTGACACAACTTTCGATGTTGTGGAGTCAAAACACATACACGTTCACAATTTATTTCTCACGAAGTTTTAGTTTGTTTGTTTAAAATTGGTGATAAATAACTTGACTTGCCATGTAGTGCAAAGATCGAACTGAGATGATCAAGATGGATTTCAACTTCCAAATCGTGTCTTGCGAAATAGGTACTGTTTTTTTTTTAAGTGGAAGCTTTCCATCTCCTACTCACAGTCTCTCTCAGTCGTTACGCATATTTACAAGCCCGAAAGTCTGACAACCAGTCTTAATAAGGGGTATCGTATTACCCAGTAAGCAGTAACTGCGTTGTGGAGGTCGGATAGGCAGTGGCTCCATGTAAAATACTGGTATTCAGCTGCATCCTATTAGACTGGAAGCCGACCGCAACATAGTTGGCTAGGTAGCTGATGATGATGTGGAACTTCATATACAGCTCAAAGCCGCTACTGTATATTAAGCTTTTGAGCGCTACAGACATCATGTATAGATGACAAACCAATATGTGTCCAGCACGCTACGGTTCGACTACATGACAGACTTTGACGCCGAGGGCACGTTTTTGATTTTTTGACGTGTGGCGGTCAAAAGGCTAAATATAAATAAGTACGTTTAAAGAGGAGGTTTTTCGTACAGAAAGCCAAGGTGCAAAGACAAAGCAAGATGACGGCCCAGTGTGCGCCAGGCATACATTTTCATGAAAGTTATCATGCTGTTTATCATATTTGGCATGAAAAAAAAAATATTTTCCTCCATACCAAAAACTATCACAGATGAAATATCTACGTACGTAAGTCACTTCATAAATGGGCATTGCTCACTAAAATTATATTCACATAAATAATTCTACAAAGATAATAATAATAGTGTTTTGGCAATCGAACATATTATGTTCGATTGCCAAAACACTCCCCCATGGAACTTGTGCAATAAACTTAGATGTTCTGCCATTATATCACACTAATATTATAAAGGCGAAAGTTTGTGAGTGTGTGTGTGTTTATATGTTTGTTACTTCTTCACGCTCAATCGGCTGGACCAATTTTTATAAAATTTGGTATTGAGGTAGCTGACACCCTGGATTAACATATAGGCTACTTTTTATTCCGATTTTCCCACGGGATCGAAACTTATACGGGTGAAACCGCGGGGCGCTACTAGTAATTCTTATATTTGGCCTTTAGTTACGTTCTAGTCAGCTGTTATTTCTGAGGCGGTAGCGAAATACGGATCTTCTGAGAACCTTGAGAATTAACCTTACAAATAGGATCTTGTAAATTATTTACTACTAGCAGTGCCCCGCGGTTTCACCCGCATAAGTGTCGATCCCGTGAGAATGTCGGGATAAAAAGTAACCTATATGTTAATCCAGGGTGTCAGCTACCTCCATACAAACTCCATACAAAGTTTTATCAAAATTGGTCCCGCCGTTTGAGCGTGAAGAAGTAACAAACATATAAACACACACAAACTTTCGCCTTTATAATATTAGTGTGATACCTTCTCGTACGAGACTATGTCTATCAACTCAGCCTATCGCAGTCCACTGCTGAACATAGGCGTCTTCCAGGCTGCGCCACAACCCCCTGTCCTCCGCCTTCCGCATCCAGATATTATATCTTAGATAATATTCATTTTCTTCTACATATACTCTTCAAGCTAAACTGAATTTTAAAGTTGATTAAGTCTTTCAGTTTCATGGTACAACGATGTTCAAAACTTGCATAGTAAGTCATACCTTCTACAAAATCCACGGCTCACAGCAGATGGGTTTAAAGAAAATGATGAATGATCTAATTAATTAATAAGTTACTAGACACTCCAGGATGATAAAACTCGTGAATATAACACTGAAGATGAAACTAACTTGCAACCTTAACCGTTCAGGCTGCACGTTATCTATACTTCTATACTATATAATACATAAAGCTGAAGAGTTCGTTTGTTTGAACGCGCTAATCTCAGGAACTGCTGGTTCGAATTGAAACATTATTTTTGTGTTGGATAGTCCATTTATCGAGGAAGGCTATAGGCTATATAACATCACGCTACGACCCTTAGGAGCCGCGCAGCGTGTGACACCGCGGGGAACAGCTAGTAATATTATAAAGCTGAAGAGTTCGTTTGTTTGAACGCGCTAATCTCAGGAACTGCTGGTTCGAATTGAAAAATTATTTTTGTGTTGGATAGTCCATTTATCGAGGAAGGCTATAGGCTATATAACATCACGTTACGACCCTTAGGAGCCGCGCAGCGTGTGACACCGCGGGGAACAGCTAGTTTTCAATAAAAGTCCAACGACTCCCGAAAATTAAATCATAACTTCCGTCTCCAAGTAATTGTGACTCACGCCATTTGTTTTAAGTAATTATATCATGGGAAAAGCCTTGAAGTTGGTATTTTATGCCCAGACAGACTAATGATGATGATGACATACTCCGAAAAAGATAATAAACAAACAAATTGTCTAATTTTAGTAGTGCAGGCAATGTTTTTATCATCTTACTCCGACTAAAAACTCAATGAGCACCCAAAAAACTGTTAGTTCAAACTCAACGACCGAATCTTACTTTTTGCCGCCATTTTTTCCCGCCATGATGTAAGCGAGGTCGACGACCCAACACCTGTTGCTTATGTTTTTTTTTTAATCATGTCTGTGATGGGCACTGGTCTATTAATTATTAAGCACTTAGATATTATTGTAACCTCTTAGCTGATTATTGATTTGTGGTTAGAGAAACGTATTGAGTTGTAGTTTCCACAGTCGGTGGTCACAGATGGCATACTAAGGAGGGTAGCTTAAAAAACAGAACATAACGTTGTAAAAAATGTGAAATATAAACGATATAACTTTATAACGTTTCATATTTTATAAAACCAGAAAAAACAAGAAAATGTTTCCAGTTTGTTTTTTGGAAGACAAACTAAAGTTGTGAGCGTCTCGAACGCAGGATTTGAAAGAAAAGTTCAAGGCTTTAGAGAGATAAAAGCGGGGTTTGTAACTGGGAATCGATCCCTATCCCCATGAAAAGGGGATTTGGAAGTTTCTCGAACCATAGATTCACCTTTTGAGCTGTACCCGAAGTTGAGGAGTGTGCCGTCAATATAAAATAACTTTTGATCTCCATGGTTTTATTTACAGGAGGAAAAATAACTAAAGTATTCTGCATATGCTAATATGTGTAGATTACAGTGGGTAGATTACACTCAAAAATCGTACAGCGCCCTTCGCATTCAATATAATAATGCGTTGCGTAATGCGTAACGTAGTTGTTAAGAAATATTGTTACTAGGTAACACATTTGAGTCCTTTGTTATTTGTAATTATATATAAATAAAATAAATAATGCTGTAACCTTTAGCGTGCCGTTTATGGTACAGACGCCAGCACATCAAGCTACTAAAATCTGTCAAATTTCTTTAATAGATTTTCAACTTTATCACTACAGCATAAGGTTCAAAGTTGATTGGGAAAATTTGACAGTTTCGGGTAGCATAATGTGCTGGCGTCTGTACTATCATACACGTTAGACGTTATCTTCTCTTCATAGTTATCCTTTGGCTCTAATCCCAATATCTTCGGAATTGGCGCTGCATGAGGTTTTCCATCTATATTTTCATCGGTCATTATGTCCTATTCCTGCTAGCTATATCATCCTTTACATTATCTAAGGTCTTCCTCGTCATATGGACATGCAAATTCATACCCTAAAAAGTACCGATTTCGAAATAAAAATATTTTGTCATCAAATAATTTATTTTCACTTTCACGTAAATGACAATGTACACATCATCATCTGCCTGCCTTTTCCCAACTGTGTTGGGGTCGGCTTCCAGTCTAACTGGATGCAGCTGAATACCAGTACTTTCCATGGAGCGACTGACCTCCACAACCCAGTTACTGGGTAATTACGATACCCTTTGGTAAGACTGGTTGTCAGACTTTCGGACTTCTGACGACCCGTAACGACTGTCAAAGATTCACGAATGACAGCCGGCACCAACGGCTTAACGTGCTTTCCGAGGCACGTAGGGGTCACGGTATGTAAAAATGGTCACCCATCCACAGACCAACCGCTGCAAGCGTAGCTTAACTTGATCGATCGACCTGTGCGGCTGTTATTATTTAGCCACGGGCCCTTATATGAACACTTATGATATCAAAATAAACAGTCATTAAATAATTTATTTTCGCTTTCACGTAAATAAGAATAGTTGGGGTTGCATTGGCCATGTTCCATAATAATAACTAACTAAAACCAATTACATCGCAAAACCGAAAAAAAAACAAACTTAAAAAAAAATTGTTTTTCACAACGTCATCGTCAGTGTTGTGAACTTTCGTGTCCATGGTCAGGTTGTTGGCTCGGATCGGCTTTCATAACATCCTATGAATGTACCCTTGAGCTCACGCAGACTTTTATTTTTATATCACTCAAACTTTGTACTACTTCATTGTCCAATCGCTGGGGTAATCGGGAATAAAGTTTTTATTCTATAACAGCGTTTTGGAAATTATACCAATAATATTATACATGTACCAGCTTCTGCCCGCGACTTCGTCTGCGTGAAATTTCGGCCCCCGACCTACCCTGTCGTATCGGATCGCCTGCCCGCCTGCTTCATATTTTGCAATAAATTACCAGCGTTGTGTCATCGCGCTTCTTTCTTTTCTATGCAGTCCGACAGTGACCGCGCTTTAGGTCATGTAGTCGCCTTAAGGTTCCTACAAACAGGCGCGACACGCAACGCCAATCGCGCGCGACACAAAGGCACCGCTCGTTGCGCGACTTGCGGTGCCTTTGCGTCGCGCGCGATTCGCGTCGTCTGTCGCGCCTGTTTGTAGGAGCCTTTAAGCCAAATACAGCTGTTTTATCACGCGCCACAAAACATTGCGATAAGCTGCACTGCGCCATAAAGGCCCTCCTCCACGACTGCACGAGTTAGTTTTTAACCACGTCCAATCTTATGATCTCGTACATCGACGCTTTCGGGGGCTCGTCTGAGTTCACTTTTATGACTTTTTAAGTGGCCATTATGGCGATAGAAGGCCGAACTTAATGTCTCTATGTTGAGAACGGCGCACGGATTCATGCACGGAAATTTTCTTGTGCTGCGTTTGGACTGTGTGGTTTTCTATTCAGTCTAGCGGGTTCTGTTTTATAGACATAGGGCCGATTTTTCAATAATCAGATTACTTTTATCTAAAGAATAATTAAGATAGTTAGGCATATTTTCCATACTAAAGCTATCAATCGCAATATTTATTCCTCAGATAAAAGTTACCTGATTATTGAAAAATCAGCCCATAAGAAATAAGAAACAAAATAATCATCATTCAAGAAAAGTTATAAGCCTTATAACTTTTCTTGAAAGATTAGATTAATCTAGGATCTAGAAGAGATCAACGTTTTGATGGATTCCCTAACCGTTCAAAAGTGCCTGTAAATGCTTTAATTGAAAGTGCTTTGATTTGATTTGAAAAATATTCTTTTTGCCCGCTTCACCTTAAACAAATCTAAAGGAGAGTTACGATTTTATTATGTTCCCAGCCGTTGGGTCCCACTTACTTACAATTTTTAAAAGTTATAAAGAAAATACAAATTCGATTACCTATTTTATTTTATAATAAAAACTAGCTTCGTCCGCGTGAAATTTCACCCTCTTAGGGGTGGAATTTTGAAAAACCCTTTCTTAGTGGATACCTACTCTTCACAAAGAACACACCCTCCAAATTTCATGTCTCTAGGAGCAGCGGTTTAGACTGTGCGTTGATATATCAACAATCAGTCAGTTTACCATTTTATATATATAGATAGATTACGTATCGCGAACAGGTCGCTAATACTAGCTTGATCCAAATTGACTACCATACTTTCTAGTAATTTGTTTATTGACAAAACACGCCGCTTAAAATATTGCTTCAAAGACGCAAGAAGAACCCTTATTTCACGGATATGTCAAAAAATAACCGATTACATCAATAACGTGCACGCATTTGCAGCCATTTGTCACTAAGAAAAAGTACCTGTCCGTTAGAGCTCCTGCTTTTGTCTTTATTGATTCCAATTAGTTCCCGATGACTAATATTTCCTCTGTTTACTTGATCGAGTCACTCGACTGATACAAATGCACCCTAAACAAGTTTAAAGTTCATACTTTAAACTTGTTTGTGCGCAGGATGTGGTGGTGACACTGTAATTTTTATTTTTTTACTCATCCACGCCGTTGATGACCCGAAGTTGTTAGGTAACTTGATAGTTACTGTCATAAGATAACTGCTTACCCTATTGTAAGTTTCGTGAGAATATTTCTAAATGTACATTTGACACTTGGACACGACAATTTGCTCGTTAGCCTGACTGATTGTTAGTGAGCATGATAGCTGGTTGCCTGTTTTTTATTTGACCTCTTTTCCATGTAATATTTTTTGATTTCACAAGTTAGCTCGGCAGTCGAGTTAGCGTCATCATTTTTGCATTATCTTCGTCTTGTTTTCTAAGTGTTTTTTAAAGTTTTGAGAGGGCTGGCTAAATTGTTAAATGGTACAATTTCCGACATTATAGAATAACTTTTTTCTTAGACAACAGTCAGTTCTCATCACTGTCATTCCGTAATTCCATGTGACATGTCCATTGTCCACGGTAGCAACTACACTCATGGACAAATATAACGATTTGAGAGGAACGCAAAAAAAGGGTTTAATTTCTCCTGTAGTAATGTCGTGCGCACTGGTCCCCATACTGTCCCCGTAGTTGTCGAATACCTTCGAGACGAAATCAATGCTATGGGTGGCCAGTGCGCTCGCCCGCCTTAAAACCCATAGAGCATATATGGGATAAGCTTGGAAGACAAATTAAGGAAATAATTCCTGGCCCCGCTAATTTAAGAGATCTTAAAAACGCATTACAGGAAGAATGGAACGCAATTTCTCAAGATTTTGTTAATAACTTGATTAGGAGTCAGCCAAGGAGACTGGAAGCAGTTGGAAGAGCAGTTGGGGCCACGCTAAGTACTGATTGCAGCCTTTCCTAAGCATTTATGAAAAAAAAAAAACTTTTTTAATTTGGTTAATTTTTGTCATTTGACCGTTTGTTTTTTTTCGTCGTTTGCAATGTTATATTAATGAACAATAACCAATTTGGTTTTAAATACACACTTTTTTTTACGTTTATCTAAATTTGTCCATGAGTGAACTTGACGAACTCTTTTCTTAAATGCCTGGGCGTAACAAGGGGCCGGATTCAGGGGTACAAAACACAAAATGAGGTTCAATATGATAAATGAACAATATAATATTCTGTTGCCTGTCAATGAATAGGGGAGCCCGGCTACTCAATTATTCACGCCTCCGCTAGAGAAGTCCTAATAACACTAATGTTTTTCTACCCTTAATTAGAAAAAAAGAATTTCATTTGTGCATCATTTGGAGAATTACAATAACGGGACCATCAGTTAAACGTCTAGTTAATGATTTTTTTTATTCGTGGATCTTTGACAGTGGTTAGGGGTAGTCAGAAGCCCGAAAGTCTGACAACCAGTCTTAATCGTATTACCCAGTAACTGGATTGTGGAGGTCAGATAGGCAGTCGCTCCATGTAAAATACTGGTATTTAGCTGCATCTGGTAAGACTGGAAGCCGACCCCATCATAGTTGGGAAAAGGCTAGGCAGATGATGAATACTAAAAAAGGATAGGCAAAGATAATACAAAAAAAAAAATACAAAATTCAAAATCTGTCCTAAAGGTAATCTTGGTAACCCAAGATTATAAGATAATATATTAAGCTCTAGATAACTCTAGAGCTTCAAATCTAATTTCAGAATGAACCCCAAGATTCGCAATAGCCGGTGTAGCCGCATGTTTCCCTATTACTAAGACTCCACTGTCCGTCTGTCCGTCTGTCTGTCTGTCACCAGACTGTATCTCATGAACCGTGATAGCTAGACAGTTGAAATTTTCACAGATGATGTATTTCTGTTGCCGCTATAACAACAAATACTAAAAACAGAATAAAATAAATATTTAGGGAGCCCCCCTAAATATTTAGACCATACAACAAACGTGTTTTTTTCGGCGTTTTTGCCTTGTGGTACGGAACCTTTTTTTGGATATTTTTTTTGTATAGGTATGTTTCTAGCACGCTTATTGATAAAGCCGTGCTTTCCTAAAATTTTGATACATGCGAGATCTTTAAAACGACATTTAGTTGGTAAGCCTTTAAATAATAATATATGTTTATAATTATGTTATCCTTGTCTACAGGTCAATGGAAGTATTTTTGAAGACAGGCCGTCTTCACAGCGAGATCCTGGCAGAACAGAAGATGAGCGAGGGACAGCTGCGGAGACCAGGCGCCACTGTCATATTCTGGCTGAAATGCGAAAAGGTAAGAAATTACAACAATAGCATTTTACAGCCTTATCCTTAACTTTTAGCCTTCTAGCTAAAAGACACCCAAACGGCAATGGAGAGGGCTATGCTTGGAGTTTCCCTACGTGATCGAATCAAGGCTCCAACAAACAGGCGCGACACGCGATATAATCGCGCGCGACACAAAGGCACCGCTCGTTGCGCGACTTGCGGTGCCTTTGTGTCGCGTGCGATTTTATCGCGTGTCGCGCCTGTTTGTAGGAGCCTTCAGTCGGTCTATTCTGTAAAAATCTCACCGTGAAAACTTAGGTGAAGTGAGCTTGAAGTGAACTGTCAATGTTACGTAAGACGAATTAATAGAGAAGGGAGTCTGGACAAGTCATATTATTTCTTTCATGGGGGTGGAGGGGTCTATATTGTTCTCGTAAGATCACGTGCAACAATTATAAGTTTTTATATATATTTTTTTGTAATTTTGGTAGATACTGATCTTACGTAAGATTGAAAAGGGCAGGGGTATTTTCAGATCATCCAAGTCTTATTTTTTCTTACGTAGGGTCAGAAAGCAGACAAAATTGTAAAAAAAAATAAGACAAAAAAAAAGGAAATTGCCAAATTGTGTAATTGTTGTTGTTGTGTGTTGTTGTTGTAGTTGTGTTGTTGTAAGAACTAGGTGTATGAGGCTGTTTATTGCCAGCCTCATACACCTGACGGGCTTACTTCAAGCTCAAGAATACATCGGCAGGACAGGAATTGCCACTCATGCATGGACTACATTAATTGTTCTAAAGAGCCCGCAAATACCTAACTACAGAGGCCTCCCTCCCCAATCCTGAGGATAAGCTCTCCCTGATCCTAGATTAAGGATAACAAATTCAGGATTAGTAATGTTACCTCGATTTATTTGATTGATTTAACTTACACTTTGATTAACTAAGTTTAAAAACATATAAAATTATGTTCCCAACGACGTACTCTAAGTAAACTCCCGTTATCGAAAACATAACTTTATAGCTTATTAAAGAAACTAAATAAAGCGGCCAAGTGCGAGTTGGACTCGCACATGAAGGGTTCGGTACCAGCGTACAATATTTAACTCTACATAAATCTTTTTAATTACGTTTCTTGTATGGAAACCCCTTTCATTTTTAACTTTATTGTGTTTTTATTATTTGTTGTTATAGCTGCAATAGTCATAGTAGGTACACACTCTGTAAAAATTTCAAGTGTCTACCTATTAAGGTTCAAAAGATGCAGCCCTGTGACAGACGGACGGACAGCGGAGCCTTAGCAATAGGATCCCGTTGGCACTCTTTGGTTCCGAAACCCTAATAAAAATAGAATGAATTCTGTACTTACCTAAGCTGTTTTTTTATTCCTAATTATAATGTAATTTGTAGCTATAAACACTTGTAGGATAATCTTAGTCAATTCTAGTTGGTTTTAAAAGCCGCTTGTAACAACGCAGGTGTACATTCTAATTAAAATAGGCGGTAAGTACTGCATTACAATGCTTATAATGGACAATTAATTGGCTATACAGTTCAGAAAATCCTATATCTATGTAGCTGTCAGTGGTCAATATGTAAAGTGTTAATTGTCTAGGATATTTATAATGTTTTACCAGCTGCTTTTGAAGATGGCAAGCTGTTCATTGAGGCTTTTTATTTACATAGCAGTTAGTACAAATCTTTTGATGCAAACAGCCCTGTCTATTTTTGTATCGTATTTCGTATTTTCACACATCAGATGCTTCATTTTTTGTTCATATTCGCCTTTCATTCGGCATCTTTCGCTCGAAGTGAAACGTCACACACAAAATAAAGCAAAAGTGAAAGATTAATTCATTAGTGAACCTATACAACGATGTTCGATTTCGGACTCTGCGGCATCATACTCGCATAACGAATGATTGGAAAAATGAAACAAAAAGAGCAAATTAACGTACCTCCCTCTGTAATTTTGTCGGTGTCATGTGAACGTGGAATGAAACAATAATGAACGTTCTCTCGACTGAACCATTCAAGGCTCCTCCTCCGTCAAACAGGTGCGACACGTGATAAAATCGCGCGCGACACAAAGGCACCGCAACTCGTGCAACGAGTGGTGCCTTTGTGTCGTGCGCGATTATATCGCGTATCGCGCCTGTTTGTAGGAGCCTTCATCAGCTCTGCAGCAAGCTGAAGTGGTAGTGGGCTGGCCATGTTTGTCGAAGGACCGATGGCCGGAGCAGATGAGTCCTGGAGTGGAGACCACGTCAAGCGTAGTGTGAGACGCCCCCCAGCTAGATGGACCGACGACTTTAAAAAGGTTACTTGGACAGACTGGATGCGGAAGGCGAAAGAGTGTTGTGGCGCAGCGCAGGCCTATGTCCAGCAGTGCACTGCGATAGCCTGAGTTGATTGATTGACCTTGTCTCTGCTTTGAAGCCTTTCTACCAAGGATGCCTAAGGTACCTAACGAACGTTGTAAATATAACAGAAAACGGGAAGAATGCTGAAGTACATACGTTTATTTAAAAGTTCCACCCACCCTCGACAGGTGTCGTTGTAATACACACTATTAAAATTATACAAAACGTTGCGCTTCCTGTGCTGCGATGGAAACAGTCTGTTATGTTTGCATGAGTAGCGAGCATTCCTTTGTAATAATTATGTCAATCATCCAGTGTTTATGCCCCATTTCTTTTATCATAATTACATCACGTAATGATTTCTGACATTTACTATTGCGACTACGATTATCCATCACGGGTTGCACCTGTATTTTAAAATGTTTTCCTTCCCTTCGTCGTAAAGTTATGTCAAGAAGATACATGGTGGCATCGTTCTCTGTAAACAATATGCTTCTGTCATCAGAGATTCACTCATTATCTTTAAGTGTCCGTCCAGACTGGGGCGCGGGGCGGACGCGGGCGCGGGGCGGGCGCGGGTGCGGGAACGCGCGCGGGCTGCCTGTCCGCACAGGAGCGCGACTGCGTTCTGCGTGTTGTCGTGTCCAGTGTTTGTCAAAATATAATATGGATGAAGAAGACTTATTTTTACTAGAAAAAAGCTCGAACGGTCCCCGCGCGGGCCACCCGCGCCCGCCGCGCACCCGCGCGCCGCGCCTACTGCGGCCACTTGTATGAACGACATATGGCGTAAGTTGCCCGCGCGCTCCCCACGCGCTGCCCGAGCCGAACAGCCCGCGCCGCTCACCGCGCCCGCGTGCCCACTATGGACAATCAAAGGAAGTTCATATGTTTGAGTTCGCCGCGCCGAGCCCGCGCTTCGCCCGCTCTGCGCCCGCTCCGTGCCCGCCCCACGCCCTCCCCGCGCCCGCTCACCAGTCTGGCCAAACACTTACGTACAATCAACATCATTGGCAGCCTTGTTCCACCGTTGATTATAGACCTCTTCCCTTTTGTGCAATGCTAGCCTGGTCTTTGAGTGTATCAACCAGCGGGGTAGTTGCGTAACACGCTATCAGCAGCAATGGCTTTAATTTTGACAGTTCAACAACATTCATTGCGTTATTTACGTTGTTGAAGCAAAGGATTTTTCGAACATATGAAGCCATGGATTAGCAATATCCTTCAAAATGATTCAGATTGAGATTGATAGTGTGTTACGTAATTAGGGTGCTGGTCTTACCCGTGATCTTCTGAATCTCACCCACCCATCTGACTGGCTTTGCAACCCACACAACAACTCTGAGTCACAATAATGCTGTTCCGTAACTAATACGAATCTCTCCTCCTCATAAAACCATACAGGGTGTCTTTCCTAAGACAAAAACTCGCGCCTTAACGCGCGTTTAGAATGTTCCTAATAAGGATCATAAGCACAAGCACGCGACAAGCTGTGACTGAACTACCAGCCGTCTACAAGCCGCGTCGCCGCGTCGCTTAGCACCTGATCTTAGAACACGGACAACTAATGACTGCATCCCATAAGTGTGATTATCTAAATGCATTAATTAGAATACCCACTACAGTCATAGCATTGGAATAAACAAGTTATTTATAAACTAACACATCGATATTTTAATGCGACATGTGCAAGGGTTGGTGCCTCCCCCCTCTGCGTCCTGTAACACAGTACAGTAATGTACAGAAGTCACGTTCATGAAGACCATGGGAATAGTTTCCAGAGCCGAAAATCTTAGTCGCATAAACTGATTTTGGGCGAATTCGACCAAAACTCAAATAATCCATACCTATGTAAACAGGGTTATTGCGAAAAAAAATCAGCTGTTCCCTACATTTTGACGAGTTATACGAACATAAATGTAGGGAACAGCTGATTTTTTTTTCGAGATTTCATGTTTGGGCCCGTAGTAAAAGTTGTTCATAATGATGAGTACAATGACCTCTTAAGAGGTTGTTATTGTTTTACCAATAACCATGTATAGAGGGTATGAGGGCCAGGGACTAAAGTTCACTCATCCTCCATAGACAAGGGAAGATCCTTCGATCAGACGGTTGATTGATGTCGACCGACGATTGATGTCGAGACGTATTTAAGCTAGTTGCGCGGTAAACTCTGCTTGCGCGATGCAGGATTTGGCGTGACGTCAGTATGATGCGTAGTTCGCATGTGACGATGTAGATGGCGCCACACCTAGATGATAATTATCGCGGTTCACTACTGCAATCAAAGTTCCTCCAATTAACGCTAGTTAACTTGACCTATATACCATTCGCATTTCGTTCTACTGCCTACCAATGCCAACAGTTTTTTCATTAATTTGGTTTCTTAAATTCATAATAAAATTGTAAACTAATATAAAGATAAATCCTCGCATCAGATCGTCAATAAGGCTGATGCACTTTGCTAAGCACAGCGTTGCAGGTGCACCACTATAGTGATACTTCTGCATCTTCCTGTATCGTACCGCGCAGATGCGCCCGCGTCCGCGTCGCACCTGCCAATCTCGGCAAGCAGGTGAAACTGTGTTTACGTTTTTTTTCAACCCCGCGCTACGACCTCCACGAACGGACGTTTAATAACGTTACTTTGTTGCAGCCTTGTGTAGTTTAATTAGGAGTTTAGGGTTGATCAAGTATTTGACGTTTTTGGTAATGATGTACACTGACGTGGAATGTGTCATTTTTGACACATGCTTCGGTTAAATGTCAAAAGTTGTGAAAGGTTTTAACACGGCGGAATTAACAGTTCCTTTTCGGTTTTTTTTTAACTTGTAGGTATTCTTATATGCTAAGGTAGAAAAGGGTGTTAGTCTATTATAAATACTTGATTATATTATTAGGGGCCCGTGGCTAAATAATAACAGCCGCACAGGTCGATCGATCAGGTTAAGCTACGCTTGCCGCGGTTGGTCCGTGGATGGGATACCATCTTTACATACCGGCTCACGGCCTCCGTGGCTCGGAAAGCACGTTAAGTCGTTGGTCCCGGCTGTCATTCGTCGATCTTTGACAGTCGTTACGGGTAGTCAGAAGCCCGAAAGTCTGACAACCAGTCTTACCAAGGGGTATTGAATTAAGTACCCAGTAACTGGGTTGTAGAGGTCAGATAAGCATTCACTCCGGTATTCAGCTGCATCCGGTTAGACTGGAAGCCGACCCCAACACAGTTGGGAAAGGCTAGGCAGATGATGAATTACGTGATTATTATCTATTATATTCTTTAGATTTACGATTGTTTTATTTGCGCTAACTTTGTACTTCACCAACCAAAGACTATACATATAACCACATTCTCTTTGACACCAACTCATAGGGTGGGTTATTTTTAAATGATTTCTTAAGGCGCCCGTCTACCGTAACAATTAAAAGTAACTAACTGCTGTCAGTTTTTAAAATTTATTTTGTCACCTTTTACTATGATACCTTTCAACTCCAAACATTAATCTAAAGTGAAAGTCACTAAAGTGAAGCCTAGAAAGTTAAGTGTAACCTTATTTTTTAATATATTGCACAAAACTACATAGTTTGTTGTTAAAAACTTTAATAATTGGCCGAATGACATACTACTTTTGCACATGATACCAACATAGTCTAATTATCAATATTTTACTTTTGATAACTGAAACATGTTCACGTGGAAATAGAATATAACAAGGTAGGTGCACCTGGCTTAATTAAAAATGTTTTTTATTTAGAGTACCCTATCACGCGAGGGCCCGGCACCATATCTTAACTCATGCGCATTCGGCTCTAGTAACCTCTGTAGTCTGTGGTAGGTACTGCACCTTTTGCCGCGCATTCTGCCGCCATTAAAATGCTAATGTCATCGGGGTCTCTACCTCATGTCACGGTGAACCTGCTCAATACTGGCTGGTGCAATCCTGATTTTCTGCACAAAAAATTGCATTTTTTTTTTATTTATGATTTAAATTCGCTGTCAGAGGCAGCTGAACATTGGCCTGGCTCAGCAATTCCCGATCCCGATAGATTGTTATAACCAGTTGGATTTCTGATATGGATCTGCGATTTTACATTAGTCAAAATCGTGTTGATGGAGACCATCTACCTGCTAAAAATGCTCTTGAGCAAATGGCACTATACGGTATTTGTCGAAAGAAACAGGTAAAGTACATTATGTTTCCTCAGAGACCACACTTATTTTTATACTAGCTTCGTAACAAGACGAAGATAGCGGGACGAGCTTGACTCCTACCGTAAGGACTGGCCGGCACTAGCGAATGACAGATTGTGTGGAAAAGGGAGAGGGAAGCCTTTGCCCTGCAGTGGGGCAGTACAGGCTAGTTAGCTTCTTACCCTGCGAATTCGTCCGTGTGAATTTCGGGCCTGACCCATCGCGTTGCAACGCATCGCCCGCCCGCGCTATTTCTTCCTTTTCGTTTAGCGTTCTTTCTGCTCAGCTCCTAAGGATCCCCTTAAAAATTAGGCTATCAAATGCAACAAGAATTTTTCAAATCCGACTGGTAGTTCCAGAGACTAACGCGTTGAAAGTTAGGTATTTTAAATACATGGGTTGAGGAATGCATGAAACATTACCACATTCTATTTGCCCATAGAGCAACAACAAATTAATAATTTCTACAACTGCTGCAAGACACACATCACCCATCTAATGTCGTACGCATACCGCGTGTGACATTCCCAATATAGGCTTCGGATAGACACACGTCTACTTTTTACTTGTATTCTAAGCTGTGAGCAGATGGAGGGTTTAAAATAATTTATGCTCACATAGAGAACGGGGCAACAGGTGTCTTCCAATATGAATTCTTATTTGTTTTAGTTTTTTAGGAATATGTTTACGATAACAACATGCGTTTTAACTTAAGGCGAAATGCTATCGTAGTCACGTAGGTTTCGAGGGGGTGAAGCAGACGCGGACGGGTAAACGGCGCGCGGGGCCCCGCGCTCTGCCGCACTCGGCCGGCAAGCTATAGTCCGACCGCTGTAAGCGCGACCCTCTCTCGTGAACCAAAATACTTCTGCAGTGGGTCGCACATACGGCGGTCGGACTGTAGCGACAAGTAGCAGTTTTAGTTGGTACTAGTTGCACAGTAGGTATTTAAAGTACCTACATAATATAATACATAATACTGTAATTAGGTAATTACAATATTATTTTATATTTATTTATAGCACCATATTATATCTATCTACTTACGAATACTGGCCTTCTTATAATAAAATAACTACTTATGAGTTCCTTTATCAAACCCAATTAGTTCGCTGTTTGAAAATGAATGGGTACTAACTAAGTATGAGCACAAAATACAGATGGTACAGAAGGCAATCACATGCGTGTACTTCAATTTTCATACCTACGCTCGGCGGTCGCGCTAGGGTTGTCAACTTTGACTTATACACAAAAAACTATCGTGGTAGTGACACTCGTATCTAGTTATTTGATTTATTGTTTGAGCTTCTTCTACAATATTAAAACAAAACAATAAACATAGTATTGCAATACAAAAAGTTTACAGAACCAAAAACATAATAAAATTTGACATTTGTCAATTTTCACTGTCGAAAACCCCTAATAACTTCAAAACGGATTACCCTATTTACACAATTTATTTTGCCCTATCCGTTTTAGATCTAAACCTATCAAATAACACTAAAAACAACACAATATCTACACAAACAAAAAATCGTGTTTTCAACTTACGTAATAATTGGTGGCGTGAATTTACCTTACAAAAAAGTTACTTCGTTTATACTAATTCAAAATAGGTAACTATTATAAAAATCGGGCTTGCTCCATTTTTCCACTTCACAGACGCGTGTCTCAAGCGGATGGCACCCGCGCTCGCACTACTCCCAACCACTCCGAGATAACGTGTCCGTGAGCGGTGTCTATGTGTGCGTTGCTCGAGCGCACTTTGTACGTAGATTGCCTATCTGTATTTTGTGGTATGAGAGATAGAATCCAAACCGGTTTTACCAAAAACCGGTTCTTACACAGGATAATTTTTTTACCACTACCTAAATTTTCATAGGGTGTCCTACCCATGAATATGAACAACTTTCACTATGGGACCAAATCTGACATCACGAAAAAAAATCCGCTGTTTCTTACAAAAATTCAATACATACATACTTGACCAAAATGTATGAATCAGATTTTTTTCGTGATTTCAGGGTCCCATAGTAAAAGTTGTTCATATTCATGGGTAGAACACCCTGTGAAAATTTGGGTGTTGATAAAAAAATTACTCTGTAGAAATGAAAAAACAGGTAAGTATAACAGCTTTTGTATTATTATAAAAAAAAACGCTTTTCTGTTTCTAATAACAATAACAATAAAAAATAACAGCTTTTGTATTATTATAAAAAAAAAATAGTTTTTGATTAAAAAAATGTACCACGTCAACAATTCTGCGACCGGTGATTTCTTTGACAGACTTTGTCTCACACTCATTTTCCACTTGATAGGGCAGGTCTTCTTGGGCGCTGAAACATTTGAAATAAAAAAGCGTATAAATGTAAAATTACTCAATAAAAGCCCCGATTACCTACTCTTTTTTATTACTTTAAATTATTCTCCATCGTATCAGATTTCTAAACGTAAAATACCATGTTTATAACTCAATCACAACTTTCCTATCAACTGTTAAAGAAAGGCCTTGCAATCACCATACTTTAGCAGGTAAAGATCCTTTTAAATATTTTTTTATTTATTCAAATATTTTTTTCGTCGATAAAATTAAGCTATGTTTCCCTCATTTCGTTATGTGCACATTATGAAGACTCACACTGTATTACATTAGCATAAACAAAATTACAATTTCACTGTAGAGTAAACTTACTCGGCAATATCATCACAGGTGGTGTGATTGACAGCGACTGAAGGTTCACATGTGCCGCATCGGATATTTCTGGTAGCTGTTGTAGTGAGACCATTCCTGTACCGTCAGTATCCAGTAGTTTTTCATGGGTGCTGAAATTATGGAAATATTTATACAATACAAGAAAAACATAATATACCATGAAATTAACCTATTCACTTCAACAACTAACTTCATAGTGGTGGTGCGTTTTCGCTACATGCTGGGTAACTTGTAACCTACTTATAAGAATAAAGTCTACCCTCAATGTGCCAAAATAAATATAAGTAATAAAAAAATACACGTGACGTGATAAGAACCGGTTTTTAACTAGAATCGGTTTTCTTGAAGTTCCATTCCCAATATACTATAAAAATACCGCCAAAAACGGATTTTTGATAAAAACCGGTTTTTAGTCGTATTCATGACGTCATCTCTACATAAAATTCAAAGTCCTGACTGACTTATCAACGCGCAGCCTAAACCGCTGGTCCTAGAGACAAGAAATTTGGGTGTGTTCTTTGTGAAGAGTAGGTATCCACTAAGAAAGGGTTTTTCGAAATTCCACCCCTAAGAGGGTGAATGAGGGAGGGTGAAATTTTACGCGGACGAAGTCGCGGGCGGAAGCTAGTAAGTAATGAAAAATACACGTGACGTGTTAAGAACCGGTTTTTAAAGAACCGGTTTTCTTGAAGTTTCATTCCCAATATACTATAAAAAGACCGCCAAAAAACGTTTTTGATAAAAACCGGTTTTTAGTCCTATTGATGACCTCTAACATACAAATTATACCTACGCGTTTTTTTTTTTTTGATATCCGATAAATATAGTGGATCATTGTACTCATCATTATGAGCAACTTTTACTACAGGACCAAACCCGAAATCGCGAAAAAAAATTTGGTATTCCCTACATTTTGACGAGTTATGCGAATATAAAATATAACAGCTGATTTCTTTTTCGCGATTTTAGGTTTGGTCCCATAGTAGTTGTTCATAATGATGAGTACAATGACCCCCTAGAGTTATGGGATAAAAAAAAACACTTTGTATTTTCAAAGGCTTTCTCTAGTACACACTGTACACAGGGTTAAATTAAATTAGCTAGCGAAACTCCGCAGACGTGGCGGGTATACTAATATAAGTAGATAAGTAAGCAAACTTACTCAAAAAACTTGGGTGATACTGATTGAAGTTATACTACTGCCCCATCAGATGTTTCTGACACTTGTGGTGGTGTGACGGCTTTACTCATTCCTTGTGAGTCAGCTGGCAACTCCGCAATGTCAGACTCAGTGTTGATAAGAGTTCTGTAAAAACATAATAATAAACCATTGTATAAATAATGCTATTGGGGTGTAGGTACCTACATGAAAGTTTTAGACCATAATTATCTATCTTTATTAGGCCGTTTACACATTATGCCGCAGCATCAGTCACTCTTGGATTTGTATGAACCACCGAACACGGCGCCGCACCGCGCCGGCGGCGGCGAGTTTTGATAAGACCTATCAAAACTCGTCGCCGCCACCGCGACGCCGTGTGTGGTGAGGGTTCATACAAATCCAAGGGAATACAGAGGCACACGCTATCACGGCATATTGTGTAAAGGGACTTTCAAAAAGAATGTTGTGTGCTTGTACAATAAATAAGAGTTAGTACGTCAATATCAAAATTGGTAATTTTTGGGATAATAAATAAAAAACTTACCTATTCAAGTTTAACAATTTCAGCTTCTTGAGCTTCAGTCCTGAATATTTTTTATTTTTATTTACCATTTTTGCGACTAAGGTATCACTTTACACTTCAATGTTCGCTTGAATAGTTGGCGACAACGGGCGCAATAAAGTTGTACACGGGTGCTCTCTAAGACGCGCTGCGGCCGACTGACGGACTGCGGGAGCGGTGGGATGTCCGTCCTGCGCGCACGCTTTTTATAAATATTTCTTTTTAAAATTCTATTTGCTCTGTTACATTAAAATAAACCCATAATCCCCTAATATATTTAATGGTGAACGTATAGACGAAATTTTATTGAAATTGCTTTAATTACAATCGAATAAAACTGGTTTTTCTCATAAAAAAGGCTAATTTTGAGGAAACTTTGCGATTTTTTTGTATCGAGTCAAATTATGTCAATCGTGTTTTGGCCCCCATAATTCACTAAAGAAAATCTTCAATTTTAATAATCATGAAAAAAAATTTGGTAAATTTGTAGTTTTTGAGGACAAAAATTGGTTTTGCGTGCAGGCGAAATGCGTCAAAACATCTTCTTTGTGACGCATTTCGCCTTTGTTGCACTGTATCGAGAAGTTGTAATGGCCGCGTGTTTCTTAAAAAGTCTGACAATTTAATTCGGGGGGTGATAATGTCGATAAAAAGCTATTATGTAAAAGGACCGAACTGTAACAAATACACAAACCTTTATTTATAACTAGACCCGGTTAGACTTGGTAGTACGTTCCACTTCGTTCGGGATGCAATAAAGAAGCCTCTACGTGTAGCGCAGTTTGGCCCCCAGTTACTCAACTGAACCGAGCGCTGGCCAATTCTTCCCTTGCGGTGGTAGAGCTAACGCCCGCCTGGTTTGCGACCACCCTCTTACCGCGAGATCCAGTGCCTTAGGCATCTTCTGGGCACGCTCGTTCCATCATAGACCTCATCCATCGCTTTCCATCAGGCGTGATCGAGGTCATGGGCAGGCCCATTTCAGAAAATAAAAGCCAAATAAAAAAATCTTCGGCAGTAGATAGGGTAACACGGGCGAAGTCTTATAGTTATTGCCCGCGGCTTCGCCCGTGTGGGTGTCGGAAAATATCCCACGGGAATATACTGCCGGGTCTACCCGAGGCCCGGAATTTTTACCAAGATTTTCACATAACTATTGGTTTACGCGGCGCCCGCCAGTAAAGCTTCCAGTCAACTTTTCCGAGATCTTCAACAATCACAATTTCTGAGAGCCAGTGGTGGCGCAGTGGTAACGGCCGCGACTTACGAGTTGTAGGTCGTAGGTTCAAATCCAGACAGGCGCTTCACTCTATGTAAATTATTACATCACCACTGCTCTCAAAACGGGGAAGGAAAACATCGTGAAGAAACATCGTGCGACATGTCCTAGAATTAAAAATACGAAGATATGTACAGTCAACAAAAGAGATAAGTATGCAGCGTCGGATATAGTTGAAGTTTAGTAAGAAACCGATGGATGTTGTCGACTGAAAGTTAATTTGATAAACGAGCTGTTTGTTTTCTAATAGTAAAATTAAATTTTATTCGAGAACATCCGTCAGTTTCTTACTATACTTCAACTATATCCGACGATCCTGCATACTTATCTCTTTTGTTGACTCATCGACCAACCCGCACTAGGCCCGCGTGGTGGAATCCGGCCCATTCCCTCTCACCGAGAGGAGGCCTGTGTCCCAGCAGTTTATAATCAGCGGTTGATAATATAATCAGCCTATGTCATTGGCACTCAGATAGACCATACTCTGCATTTACACATGAAATACTTTCTATGCGTACAGTCAACAGCAAAAGTAGATGATCAAAATCAGAAATTCAATACCTACTAATGAACGGAGTTTGCGTCAGAACTCTGCCACACAGTCACACAGTCTCTGCACATAGCTCAACAACAACAACAGCAACAGCTCTGCCATACAGTTCTGACGCGAACTCCGTTAATTAGAATTGAATTTCTGATTTTGATCATCTACTTTTGCTGTTGACTGTACATGAAGATAGTTCCTCCAGGAAACAAGTAAAACGATAGGCAACAACTATCGGGTTTATAATTGCCCTAATTATGGGTTAACTTATCAGCTTATTACTGCATGGCCTTCCTAGTATTTGAACTACTTATTTATAATTAATCATTTGCCCAATCGTGCCTATTAAGGTCTAGTGAATTCCGTCATTGTCGAACTATTCACAGAATAAGTTACCAACTCTCCTTTGTGTTTTTAATTTCAGTATTACGAAAGTGCAATTTTATAGGCTTTCCCCTTTATTCATAAACGTTTAACCATACATTATTGACGTTTAAACTTCACTTAACTTTAATCAACCATACTATAATAATATTATAAATTCGAAAGTAACTCTGTCTGTCTGTCTTACCTTTTCACGCCTAAACCACTGAACGGATTTCGATAAAGTTTGGCAGAGAGATAGATTGCATCCCGGGGAAGGACATAGGATAGTTTTTATCCCGATATTCCCACGGGATCGACACTTATGCGGGTGAAACCGAGGGGTGCTGCTAGTCGTTTATAAATAAACCCCAGAATATCTAGGTATCTACGAATGACCGTAGTATGACTTATTGGGTAACTAACTCTAAATTACAATCGCTGTCATTTTGACATTTCAGTAATATCCAGTATTATAAAACATACGACGCAATGAATATTGCTGAATTGTCAAAAAGAGCGTTGGTCATTAGGAGAGTCAGGGGTGATCTGGGGTGATACACGCTCGGGTCGGCAGGATTCAGATTTAGCACAGGCAAAACCAAATATATTTTTCGGCCCGGCTATGCCGAATCGTGCCGAATTACTGCGACCCGGACAAGTGTGTAGCACGCCTAATAACACATCAATTGTACATGAACCGTGTTTGGAATATGTGGCTTACCATTTGTCGGCCACCCAGATACTTCAATCAACTCAGCCTATCGCAGTCCACTGCTGGACATAGGCCTCTCCCAGGCTGCGCCACAACATCCTGTCCTCCGCATTCCGCATCCTGTTTGTCCCAGCCACCTTTTTAAAGTCGTCGGCGTCCCACACTACGCTTACCAATACGCAGTCTCCACTCTACAACTCGTCTGCTCCACCAGTCATCGCCCCTTCGACAAACATGGCCAGCCCACCGCTGCGACCAGATACCTACCTATCTCTTTAAAACCTTAAAGTGCTTATATGTCATCATAAAACAAACCAGCCTATACCATAATATTTAAGTCATGCACACCTGTTGTAATTTCTTACTTTACATTAGAAATACCAAATTCCTAATACCAGCAACACCTTGAGGCTATTTAATCCTGTCTACTAACAATTATGCTAAACACATGTTAGGGCTACAATAATTATTATAATTATTTATGAAATAGCTAAGTGTAATAACGTAAAAACCACTCACCTTTGCGGGAATTAGAGACGTTATTGTCTATAGAATAAGGGGTATTGTGGAATGGGAGAGATGCATTTTTAAAGTTGTATAATTCTGCATAGTTACAGGGGACACACAATTACAGTTTTTAATTGAACTAAATGTGTGAATAGACATTATAATGTATTAGAAGGAAGTGTTTAATCATTGAAAGCTTTTGAATTTTCAGTTTATTTTTTCAAGAATTTTATTCGGACTATTACGAACATTTTAAACAAAAAATTCATAAGGGTTCCGTTTTTGCCATTTGGCTACGGAACCCTAAAAATTGACAAATCGGTCCATCCGTTCTGAAGTGATGCGCTTCCCAACCAACAGCATTTTATTTTTATTATAATATATCTAGATTTATCTGTTAAATCCTCAAATATGGTTATGTTTCTACAACTTACGAACAAATATTTAACATAATTAGATGCTTGCCCATCCAATCTAAAACATGCACAAAAGCTTCCTTAATTAGCCTAATAAGTAGACGATTTTATTTTTTCCTCTATCAAAGTACAGCAGGTGCTGCGCTGCGCTCGCGCACGAGTCAGGTGCGTTCGGGCATCTTCGGCACCATTCGGTTTTATGATAGGGTTTTAATTGATTGCGTAAATCACTTTAATAATTAAGGGAGAACGCTATGATCGCTTGTATTCCCCGTTTTTTTCTCGGTGACAAGTTCTGGGGAGGTCCGACAACGTGTGGGTGTAGGGGTTCACTCTGATACATGTTTCATGTTTTAAAATATAATTTAAAAAAGTGTCCATGGAGTTTCTTGCCCCTTCTTCTCCATAGTTACCTACGCTTTGGAATGGCCAACTTGCTTCATTTTTTCTGACTGACCGACTTCTTGACAATTCAAAAGTGCCTGTAAATGGTTTAATTGTTTATTGTTTAATGGTTTAATGGTTTAATTTGTTTGGATTAATTTATTAGCGGGCACAAGCCCGGCTCATGGCAAAAGGCTCCCTATTGCAACAACCTATTGCAGCACAAAACCAGTACTACTGAGAATTTTCTGATGAAAGAACCCAATAACACTGCATGACTCATGTTCCGCAGTCATGCTAGCGACCAGTAGAACATGAGGGTGTTAACGAAGCGACAGAAGGTCGTACCATAGCTGCTGCGTCAGATATAGAATATGGTGGCAGTATTTCCCTATTATAGATGAGCTCCTTCAAAATCTTTGTAGAGTTCTCTATACTACTACTATCTTCGGCGTGGCAGGTCACGAAAGTGTCTCGCCATGTCGCGGGGCCCTCGTGCAGTTTCAGCCAACCCTTCAAATCGTAGTTGAACTTGTAATCAGGAGCGCCTAGCGCAGTATTATCTGCGGATAAAACTATAGTGGTTACTGACAATTAGGTGGCAACAGGTGATTTTTGAAATGTGTGTAATTTTTTTTACTTTCATGTAGGAGTTGGTAGAAGTTTAAAAAAAAGAGTGGCGCTCCGGGAGTGCCGACAGAAGTGAAAGTATTCTGATGGGTTTTGTTAAAACACTAACAGAATACTTTGCCATCACTCACTGACATATCGGATATACATTAAAACCGAGCCGAGTACATCCCGAGGACAGCTGAACACATCCGAAGCGGGTATTTTTTTAATCGTCTTATAAACAAAACACGCGCGGTGTCGCTTACGGTAACAGTGTCGCGAGTACAATGGTTTTTTTCCTATCTCAAAAAATGCCCAACGCGGCTAAAGAAGTTTTCACTTCAATAAGTAATCATTTCGATTCCCCGTGGTAAAGGAATTACGATATTCTCCACGGAGACAGGTTTCAAAATCAAAAATCATTTTTTTTATCCAAATTATGCTCAGCACCAGCACTTTTTGTACGTCAAAATTAGGAAATTTTGGGAAGAAGAAGTGGTGCAACAAACTCCCCAGCAGCTCAGGGAGGTTCATGTAACACCACATAAAAGCTCCTACTTCAGTCTTCAACCCTGTGGAATATTTTCTCATAGAAGGCGAAACTACTGTTTATTAACGAGCACAATGTTAGACTCCGAGTTACTACTGTGAATTCCCCGATAAAAAAAAAACAGTGGCACTCCGGGAGTGCCGGCAGAAGTGAAAACAAAACACAAACAGAATACTTTGCCATCACTCCCTGACATATCGGATTTAAAACCGATTACATCCCGAGGACAGCCGAACACGTCCGAATGTAGCGCGGTATCGGAAACAATGTCGCGAGTTCAATGGTTTTTTCCCATCCATCTCAAAAAATGGCCTTTTTTTTAAAAGAAGTTTTCACTTCAAAAAACTAAAAACTTAAAACGAAGTAGGTACAGACCGCTCCAACTCATTAAAACGCAACAAGTACCTACCGGCCCACCTCATAGTACCTACGTACTATGTACGATTACGACTAAGTACGGGTTTTAAAGAGGTAGCTGATAGGATGAACATACACGACAAGTCGAGTTGCAGGACTTGCAAGGGTCAACCACAATAGTTAGAAGGATTCCAAAACAAACTGAACATAGGTACTTGCAAGAAAGCTGCGAACCATTTAATCCGCCTTGAAGTAAATTGACTGCTGTCCCGGCATGCGATAAATGAAGACCTATTTACCAAGAAAGCCGACTGAAACACAGGAAAGGTTACGATGATGATGTATGTGTCCCTGTTCGTCGTAAATCGGCTATGTTCGGCTGTTGTCGGCACGTGAGCGGCGTGTGGCGCAGTCAGCCACCTGTTGTGTCTGCGCACCCTCCATGCTTATACAGGCTGATTGTAAAAATTATGAGTAAAGAGGTTGGATAGTTTCTTTTGTTTTTATTCGTCTTGTGCTCGGTTCCTATAAACAAAAGCGAATCGTTTTTCTTACCAATTTTTATATTCGTAAGCTAATTTTACTTGTTAGCTACTTCAATGGGAGAGTCTACTATGCAAAGCTGTGAGGTCTTTGCTTCATTATTGGTAAAGATACAAGATTCTTAATTTTAACCAATAACGGTCCGTAAATTATACTGCAGAGCACACTATACAGTGGCTGTAAGTACAAAACTCATACTCTTTAGGTCATCGTGCAAAAGCCTTTGTAAGTTATTATAATAAATAATAATAATAAAACCATTTTTTTTTCAGGTAACAAAGACCCATAGATACATACCTTAACATAAGTACCTATATATAATAATATACATAGTACCAATTTTGTTAGTAAATAAAACTGCAATGACCTAGTGTCCTTATACGAATGTGTTGGTAATTATTTTATTTTCAATGGAGAAATTAATAATCCCCATCATCATTATCCTTATTTGGAAGATAAATCCGATTATAGAAGTATAAGTGAACTTGTTTTTAATTGAGAAGACCTCCAATTACTTAGCGCTATATTTAAACAACTCATTACTTTTTTACACTAGTGCAATGAATCAATTTTTAATTACAGTCCATTAAATTTTAAATGGACTGTATGAATTAATATTAATCGTAAGTCTATTTTTCATCTACGATAATAACCGAACTTCTAAACTAATTATAAAGTCGCTTCTCGTGTCTGTCTGTGTGACCGCGTTAATCTTCTAAACTACACAACTGGGTTTTGATGCGTTTTAGAGAATTTATTCACCCTCCGTCAAATCGTAGAAACCGTGCGAAGCAGGGGCGGGTCGCTAGTCCATAATAAGTTACTAATTGCAAACAATCAATAAATTAAATTCCCAATTAAAATTGTCAAATGGCTGAAATTGATGCAAGCATCGCAATTACTTTCAATTCTGTATCAGCGTAGCACCCTGTATTTCTCGCGCACGCACCTGCTGTTTTCCCGCCCTTTTTTCTTTTTTTTTCCTTTGTTTTCCCATCTTTAACCCGACTTGGCAAGTATAAGCCAGTATGTATTATGGTAGGTCATTTGGCATCAGTATTTTAACCTTTTTAATATGTTGTTGTTATTTGCACCGGAACTGGCGCGCATTCTTGGAATTACTCGAACCGTCGCGCGTCGCGGTAGGGTTGATGAAATTGCTTAATTTATTTCTCTATTAACAGCGCCCCGCGGTTTCACCCGTCGATCCCGTGGGAATATCGGGATAAAAAGTATCCTATTTGTTAATCAAGGAAATGGTCTATCTATGTGCCAATTTTCATAAGCTGTTAGTAAATAAAACATTAATCTGAACTGTTTTAAACAGTTCCATGATCCTAACGTTCAAAACAGTATGTTGTACTGATCCGAAAACAGTTAAAGCTTGAGGCAAAATGTTACCGTCATGACAGTAAACTTTATCGTTTCAAGTAGGTAGCTCACAAAGATCACAAAATTAACTGTTTTATTCATTTGGTGATATCGTAATTTACTTACATTATACAGTACCTACCTAATGGTGGTTTTCCTTTTTTTTTTTGTTTTTAGGGTTCCGTACCAAAATGGTAAAAACGGAACCCTTATGGTGAGACTAAGTCTGTCTGTCTGCTGGATATCTGCTGGATATCTCAAGAACTACTAATGCTATCAACTTGAAATTTGGAATATTTTTAGATAACGTTTGCCCAACTATTTTGCAAATAAGAAAGAAATAAAAATATATGTATATTTTTTGCAACAGGGACTGAAAGGGGTCTGAAGATTTCGAAGTGGTATCATATGAAAGAGCGCAGTTTGCACATTCTCAAACATTTTTTCTTTTTTTAGGCCGCACTGTTTACGACTTTTGATAAAAAATGTAAAAAAAAATACCGTTATCTCCGAAGTTTGCAAACAGAAAAATCTGAAATTATTCTATGTGATAGAAGTTTATGTAAAGATTACAGGAAAAATAAAACGAAGTCTCTAAATAGCACACTTTTTCAGAAATCATCAACAACAGTTACATTAGTCCCACTATCGGTCAAGAGATGGCGCTGACATAAAACTTCAATATTCTACACCGCAGTGCACAGTGATAAAATTCTCAGATGAATATAGGCCTCGCCGATGAAAATTTAAAAACATAATGTTGGTACGGAACCCTCGGTGCGCGAGTTCGAGTCGTTATTTAATAAGCTGTCTGCCTCCTTAGCACAAATGCGTGCGTGGTGTGGTACCTAATAATTGATTTCACATTCATTCAACGCCTCTCAATCAGTGAACGTCAAAATTGTCGATACCACGCCGGTATCAAAGTGCCGACAGATACCAGATACTGATATTGCAATTTAGGCTGATACTACAGGGGCGGACTAGGGCTGGGATGGGTGCATTCGACGATGTTGCTTTTCGAAGGGTTTGTTTTGTAACTATCGTAATTTGAGCAGGTTACGTTACCAACTTCTGACTTCTGGTCCACCTTAGCGAAAATTTACTAAACTTTTGAAAAAAAACTGTTTGATAACTCCTAGGTCACCATCTGAAAAAGTAACCGAAAACATAAATACATTTGTGAGAAATAAGCGTAGAATCTGTAGACATCAATGATATTATATTAAAGAGGTAGATATGTCACTAGCGGGCGCAAATTGTTGCAGACAAATTCAGACAATTGTTGTAGTTTCATTTAGTCCGCTAATAGCAGATAGCAACACACTACAGATAACTATCTCTTTCTGTGTCATACGTTCCGTTTATCTATCGCAGTAAGTACTTTGTAATAACAACGCAACAATACAGAACGTCGCTCAGTATGAACGTAGCGTATCTTTCCTTTATAATATCATTGGTAGACATCCAATTCCTGAACATCAAAGGTCAACAGTGAAAGCTGTTAGAGATCGCTGTCACCGAATCCCTATCAACAACAATTGAGTATCGGCTGTCGTAGAGCAATTATTTACAACAAACAGAAAGCTCTACAAAGAGTATTTCATTCAAGTTGCACCCGACTGCAGGCAACTCTTTTCGCACCCACCATTGACTACCTGGATCCAGCCCTGTCCTCTTCTGTCAGTCTAGCGAGCTCCCACGAATCTACAAGTCCCGACAGGTTGAGAAACCAAGTTCATAGACCCCAAATAAAATGACAAAAAGCGATCGCTCGGTTGTAAGCACGCGTGAAAAAAAAACCGTCTTAACAGACTGATTAAGTAATTTTTGCGCAGATTTCAATGACTCGCGATTTTTTGCTCCGGGAAAAACATAAATGATTTTTGTTCTCATATGCAGAACTTTTTTGGGCATTATCTTGGCGTGTCTACTACTCGACTCGGAAACGCGGCTTGGCGGTTTCTACTATCATTTTTGGAATCTACGAGTAAGTGTTGTACAGACGCCAGCACATCAAGCTACTACAATCTGTCAAATATCTTTAATAGATTTTCAACTTTATCGCTAAATGTTAAGGTTCAAAATTGATTGGGAAAATTTGACAGTTTCGGGTAGCTTGATGTGCTGGTCTGTACCTAGTAAATTACTCACATTACTTTTACGCTAAACTATTAACGTAACGAAATAAAGATTAGATATAATAAAGATAGAAGCCAATTTTCATTTAGATAGGTACTAGCTTCTGCCCGCGACTTCGTCCGCGTGAAATTTCTTGGTCCCCAACCCACCCCGTCGCATTGCATCGTCCACCTGCTCCTCCTAGCATTATGTTAAATAGCCTTCCTCAATAATTGGGCTATCAAATGCAAAAAAAAATTCAAATCCAACTGGTTGTTTCAGAGATTAGCGCATTCAAACAAACAAACTCTACACCTTTATTGTTAGTGTAGATATAGATACTTACACAATTAGTAAATAATATAATTATAAACAGGCGTTTGAAATAATCGTAAGTGCGTAAGAAGATTTATATGAAATTCAACAAAAAATGGAGACCAATGTATAGTAATTTATTTGATAACGTTAAAGCACCGTACGTGTACTAAATAATATCATTATTTTTTTATTGAAACTGTTAAACGATATTAATCACTATTAATCTGTTTCGTGAACCGTAATAGGTGTCTAGGTTTTTTCTTTTTTTCATTAGGTATAGCTTTAGAAGTTCAGAACAAAAACCAACATACAGGAGAATGATTGATGCTCTTTGAAATCCGAAAGCTTCAAAATTTTAATGGATAACAAGCAAAACATTTTCACAAAGTCTGAGAGGATTATTTGCCATGGATTTAGATTTTATTACAAGTAATAACTAATAAGCAACAAAAAAAAAACAACGTCGAATGTCAACAAACCAAAAGTAAACAAATAAAGACTATTTATAGAAACCTAATAACATGGTTCTGTGAATTTTCAATACTCCATAATATAAAAGGGGTGACGTCGCGTGACCTAAAGTTCCCCGAAGCGTAGGCTCCAATGAGCAACAACCTCTTTAGTTCGCAGTGCCAACGCCCAGCTCAAGTTTTGGCGCGAACCAAACGTCAAACATCAGTGTCTATGGTTGTCTATGTTTTTCTTTAAACTTTTTTATGAGGCAAAGGCACAAAAAGTCGCCCGTACCTCGCATCAATGATAGCCATTTAATGGCATCACGACGCGATAAAAAGCACTGGCATCGATAAAAACTAAAATGTAGATCGTTTTGAAATGAGCATACGTGAGGTGTGTTTTTGTTCGGCCATATTGTTGTCGCTGAGGAGTTTTGTTTTGTTATTAAAGGCTCCCGCAGACAGGCGTGACGCGAATGTGCGACGCTATTATGGTAGAACAATTTCCATGAAGTTTTCATAGAAACTGTTCTACTAGAGTCGCGTCGCGCCTGCCTGCGTGAGCCCTAACGTTGCAATTTCGAAACGTGTTTAAAGTTCTGTTCAGAAAGAGTCGAGTTGCGGAATATTATAAATTATTGCTTTATTGTTCTTTCTGGAGCAGTAGTGAATTTATTTTATGAGTTGTGTTATTTATATTTTAGAAAACTTGTTTAGTAGGACACACTGGGGTTTAGATACAGATAACGGATAAAGTCGCACCTAAATCATTTCAGTTTTTGCTAGTTTAGTTTTCTTTTTTAGTTCTCATGTGTTTTAGGAACTTCTAACATTAATTCTTATTATTTCACTTATAACTAGATAAGTACGTACTTATGTAAAATGTGAAAGGATGGGAATTCTCATACAAAAATATATATAGACATACTAAACCTATATGAAATAATCTCAGTTTTTGTTTATTTTAAGGCATCATCCAAAAATGTATGGTTAAATAATATTTTAGTTAAGCTGAATCAACATTTAACAGATTTAATTAAATGCACAAATGAAAATCTCTCTTACATTTTGGTACTGAACGCGCATCTTTTTTTTTTCGGAGATATTCAGACTTGTTTCCAGCAGAAAATTGAATTAGGTCCAGTCGTTTTTTCTTTATTTATAAGGCAAAACTATATAACAAAAATTATTTTATTATTATAAAAGTATATGATATTTTTGTGATATGAAAAACAATGTTTTGATAGATTATATTCAACAGAAGCTCTCAAATTAGCTCTCCATGAATTTTTGCCTAAACAGGCATCAAGAGAACGATTATTGCTTAATATATTTTTTTTTTATATAAAAACGTTGCCCCACACTAGGAATTTCTCCTGTATTGTGGGTGCGTTTACAAACATTTAAATTCACGTACACAAACAGCCAGACCCGGAACAACTACTTGTAGGTCATACAAATATTTGTTCCGTGCGGGAATCGAACCCGCGACACGCAGCGCAGCAGTCAATCGGTTAACCACGTACCAACCGTGCCGTCATTAAATAGACAAATAATAAAAAAATCGCTTTATTATTATTGTAAAAGAGAAAACTAACTATATTTATCAATTCTGTAATAGGCCTCTTAAGAACAAAATATTAGGTCCGTAAGTGATACGGAGTAGAAAACGCCCGTTACTTCTGTCGGATTTCGGGCTTAGAGTAGATAAAACCCTGCATTGCAATCTAAACTACAAAAAATATTCCCCGCGTCGTTAAATTGCATAGAGACATCCCTATCCTGAACAGAATAGCATTTCCGATTATTCTAAACGAGTATGAATGGATCGATTTCAATCTGTCGATTGCTATTTGCCAACTCATCGGGGAGTTCACTTTTTTTGACGATTACGCAAACTTCAGACACGCGAATGATCGATTTTAATGCACAATTACATTTGCGAAATCCATTACCATACCTATCTGCTATAAATGTTTAAAAATATGGCGTGACAAAATATTTTAATTTTGCTAAGGCTGGTGGTACATCGATGTGTGTGATACTGATACCGGATGTGGTTTGATGTTATATTTTTTTAACACAAATGTCAACGGTTTTTTTTTTAGTTTTGTTGTCGTGAAGCTTGCAAAGAAATAGTTTTGAGACAGTCCTTTTTTTATTATATTGGACAGTCATTAAATGAGAAATTTTGTTTAAGGTAGGTACTAGGTTAGGTACCTTCGTTTTGTTTTAATTATTTAATTTAAAACTACGACGACGTGCCTACGCATTGGGGTATGCTAAAAATAACGTAGGTAATATACGCACGCAACTACGCATGCATACGCATTATTTAAATCTCGGTCCTCAAAGGTTAAAAAATAAATAAGAATGTTAAGAAATTTCTGCTTACGTTTTCAGGTAAGTAGGTTACTGACTAAACTGTTGATGGCTATGATGGCCGGCTGAAGTCTTTTTATTCACCACGTATGAAACTTACCGTTACCGGTAAAGTTTCATAATCAACAATATTTATGGGAAGTCTTTGTTGAATTTGCTAGAACGAATCCGACATTGACAGCCAGTGTCAACATACAAATATGAATTGTGTATTCAAGTTCACCAAATTTTGAGGAAAATGAAGCAGATTTTTCGTCAAATTTAATGGAAAATCACCATTCCTCTGCAAGCCTTACCAAATGTTTGCCATTCTAAAATAATATTGACTGTGGCTGACAGACATTCAATTCGTAATCAGTCATATCCGTACTTCCGTTACATTTTTTTTACATCAGTCCTCGAGCGGTAACCATATGGTTATTATTTATTGGAACTTATTTCACCCTGTACATAGTTACTATAATGTTAATTTGCAGTTTTTTTTTTGTGAAAACTTCTTTAGGCGCGTTGGGCATTTTTTGAGATGGGAAAAAACCATTGAACTCGCGTCACTGTTACCGTAACCGACACCGCTTCGGATGTGTTCGGGTGTCCTCGGGTTGTAGGTACTCGGTTTTAATGTCATATCCGATATGTCAGTGAGTGATGGCAAAGTATTCTGTTTGTGTTTTATTTTCACTGCTGTCGGCACTTCTGGAGTGCCACTGTTTTTTTTTCTGTAAAAATAACAAATAAAACCAATTTAAATCATCATCATTCTCCTGCTCTTATCACAATTTATTTGAGGTCTTCATATACTTCTCTATTAGCCGCCATCTTGCCTGTCACCCCCTTTCTAACCATAATTATCATCGTCCAATTTAAATATATGTAGGTATAGTAACCTCGATTTCCTACCTAATAAATTAAAAATATTCATGTGAATCAACAAGCCTTTTGAGTATTGAGGCAGTAATAAATATTTCTCACATAAACTACAACAAAAGTAAATAAATATTCATTTCAATTTCAACCAACCCCAACCACAATCTACCTCTTTTGTAGAACTAAATGCGTTTCGCGGTATAACATGAGTATCGTGTCAACACCGCCTAACATCTGTTATGCTTTTTTATCGAATTTAAAACTGGCATCAATAGGCACAATGTGAAATAACACTTTTACTCTTACATGGAATTAAAAAAAAAATCGTGATTACATAAAAAAAATGGAGAAACGTCCGGCTGTCACAACGGCCGCGGCAGGGTTGTCTGATTTTATTTTAAAATAAACGGATAGTTGCGTAGTAAAATAAATAATAATTCTATTAAATTGACGCAGCTTACCTAGCAGGATTTTTTTTTCTTATCAGCTCAGAAATTATCGCCCAAAGACTGCCTAAATAAAAAAATATTGCTACAGTTTTCAGTCTCTCAAGAAATATGCAAATAATCGGATGTATAAATATTATTTGCAATTTTAATGTGACTGTATTTATTATTTACGTACCTATCTCCAATTTACACATAAACAAACAAACATTATTTTTGACTTTTCGTGGCCTCTAATCCAAATTCATTTTCAACGTTTAATTTCGGTAACATTTTTGAAATAAAACTGCAGAATGTTGTTTTTTCACTTCTCTTTTTTCGGTTTAACCTCTCTGCTCGACTAGATTTTGACATATGACATACCAGCTGATTCGACGGGGTGTTGCGAATTACGTCATGATATTCAGGAATTTACTTCAACTTTCAGCATCCGAATTTATTAAGAAAAATGTGTTACCGCGCCTATTTTGTACAATAAGTTTGTGGCAAATATCTTTAACTATATGCTGAGGTCGGTCAAACCGCGTCATTTTACTGCGAAAGTTGTATAAAATAGATATTATTACACCTATCCAAAAGTTAGGCACATTAATTTTCGCTGAAATTAAGTAAATAAACCACTTAATTTCTTGATGAAAATATGCAAAAGGGAAAAATAAAAATATTGTCATTCTCTCTGCATTATTACTTTTACCATTTTTCATACATAAACTACATATAAAACATGATCAAATCTTGATAAAAATTACTAAAAAATGTGATGCGACGTGACACTTCTTAGTGCTGACCATCTAGCCAATTTTCATATTTCGATTCAAAAATGTCATAAAGCCTAATCGATAATCGGTGTTTAAAAAAAATAAAAAAATTGTAGAAACGGAATAAAAACTCTTTGGTATATTTTTCATGAAGTAATTATTTTTTTAAATATAATCATTTTAATAAGTACATACACGTACAGTGTGGATAGGGGTGTAACTTTTTATGGTTCCCTACGTACGAATGAAAAAACGGAACCCTTATAGGATCACTCGTGTGTCTGTGTGTAGGTCTGTCACAACCGATTTGTTTCGAATCTACTGAACCGATTAAGTTGAAATTTGGTACACATATAAATTTCTTTGACTCAAACACGGACGTGTAACATAAATAAATTAATTTTGAAAGGGGTCACTTTTTGGAGTGACATTAGAAAATTTAAAAAAAAAGCCTTGCTTACGTAGGTACCGTGTAATATATCAAATGAAAGGGCTTGTGTGACTTCGTGAGGGTCACATAAATATTAAAATTAAAGTTATTTATTATTTTATTGAAAATAGAAACAATTTCTCTGAAACCACAGCCTAAAATTAAAAAAAAAATACAAAATATAGTTCTGTGATTATAGATTCCAGGAGATCTTATCAGAAGTCTGCAGGGTAATTTAGTAACACAGTATCAGTAGCAATGAGTTTCATCTTGACAGTTCAACAACATTAATTGCGTTATTTACGTTGTTGAGCAGAAACACTTTTCGTACATAAGGAGCAATGGATTAGCAATATGCTTCAAAATGATTCAAATTGAGAGTAATAGTGTGTTACACAATTAGGATAAATCTCTAAATATACTGCGTACATTTGGTCATAGTCAAAACATGTTCGGGATGTTATATTCAACTAGCTTCTGCCTGACTTCGTCCGCGTGAAATATCACCCTCCCCCATTCACCTTTTTAGGGGTGGAATTTTGAAAAACCCCTTAGTGGATGCCTATTCTTCACAAAGAACACACCCTCCAAATTTCATGTATCTAGGACCAGCGGCTTAGGCGTTGATATTATATCAGTCAGTCAGGACTCTGATTTTTATAAAAATAGATTTAAAATCGGTATTAGGGTTCCGTACCAAAATGGTAAAACGGAACCCTTATGGTGAGACTCAGTCTGTCTGTCTGTCACACCTGGATATCTCAAGAATTACTAATCCTATCAACTTGAAATTTGGAACAGTTTTAGATGACGTTTACCCAACTATTTTGCAAATAAGAAAGAAATACAAATATAGGTATGTATATTTTTTGCAACAGGGACTGAAGGGGGGTCTGAAATATTCGAAGTATAAAATACTAGGGCATGTGCGGTAACATATGAAAGAGCGCAGTTCAGCATTCTCAAAAAAATTGTTTTTTTTTTTAGGCTGCATATTTTTTTTTTAAATTACAAACATTAGTTATAAGCTAAATTCTTGTTACTAACAACATTGCCTTGCCTATGGACTATGGACCCCTTATCTCCGAAGTTTGCAATGAGAAAAATTAGAAATTAATCTATGTGATAGAAGTTTATGTAAAGATTATAGGAAAAATAAAACAGTCTCTAAATAGCACACTTTTCAGAAATCATAAACAAAAGTTACATTAGTTCCACTATCGGTCAAGAGATCGCGCTGACATAAAACTGCAATATTCTACACCGCAGTGCACAGTGTTAAAATTCTCTGACGAGTATAGGCGACGCCGATGAAAAATTAAAAACATGATGGTACGGAACCCTCGGTGCACGAGTCCAACTCGCTCTTGACAGGTTTTTTTTTTAAATGTTAATCTTAAAACACTTGTTATAAAAATAAGATTTTTGGCATATTCGATCATAAATAGCGGCCAAGGGGGTTAATTGCAGACTTTGGCTGTAATAGTAAGAAATGGTCAAGATGTTATTCCCCATAAGAAAACATGAAAACAGTACTTTTATTTTCTGGCCGGCCCTTTAATTTTTGGGTACGTTATGAACTTATGAATGATGAGTCTAAGAAATACAAACTTATTTTTGCAATCGATCTAATTAATGAAGTGCATTGTGCATGCGTAAATATTCAACCAAACGACCGAACCTTTCACTGTGCGTGGTCCGACATAAACATGGCCAGTTTTTTTTAAACGTTTGAATCTACCACAAAAAAAAAACAATTTCTATTACTCAAGTACCTAAACTAATAGAAACAAAAACTACCAAGCTCATACAACTAACAAAACATATTGAAATGTAAAGTGATTGTGGAATACCCAATTTATACCATTAATTTATCATCATTCCCAAACTTTTGCTAAGCCTACCTAAAAAATGTATACCGGGCATTCTGTAGCAAACTATTAGAAAGTATCAAAAATAAATAGTAAGTAGGTACAATAAATAAAAATAATTTTGAACGGCGAGCGCATTCCGAAGATAAATTCAAATATAGAATCAATTCGGCGCGAAATTCAATAAATTACTATGGTCAAAGGTCCTCAGTTAATGACTCAGTTTTAATAATTATAGTGTCCAAAAAACTATTAAAATAACATTAGAAAAGCATAAATCATTTTTATAAACAATGCTTATTGTATTTAATGCTTAAAATAATTTTATTTCAGTTTCCGAGTATCGATTTCCGAAATTCGACATATTAATTACCCGAATCAATCGAAATTAAAAAAAAAATCGTTTAGCATAATCGCTTTCGCACATCATTACTATAAAAAAAACAATAATGGACTTCGATTTTGAACACAAATTGAGTAGCGGTAATGAATAATACGTGTTAATGGACCTGTGCTTCAATATTACGTTAACATTTGGGCATTTTCGTGTTGTTTATAATATTTTCTTTAATATTTGTCACATTTTAAATCTTACCTACATGTGTGTGCGTGACATTTGTGAAAAGTTAAATGTAAACACGTAGGATTGGCGCGAAACTTCGACATTCGATATCAAAAAACTTCATTACCGCTACTTATTTAACTTGAACAATGGATGAATTCGTCAAATAATTAAATGATGTATTATTCACTGCCCCTTTGGTGGAGTTTGGATGTTTGAAATCCCCAATTTTTATGTTTTTTAGCCTCGACCACCACTGTCAACAAAATGGCGATTATCGCATTTACAGACTTGAATTTAATAAAGGTAAATTAATATGCTTGCGCGCTAAATATGAAATATTTAATGGTGTTAACTTAACAGATTTTTATCCAACTCTCTTAGTTAACGCACATTCATAAGATTGGATGGGTAGCATAACAAATATTTACATAATCAATGTAGGGTGTCGTATGTCGTAATTCCTGGGTCCAATGGGACCCAGTTCCGAGCCGGCGGAGGTTCGTGTGTTCGGGTCCATTCGGGGGCACTTCCGAACTATACGGTTAAATTCGGAATGGCGTCGTCAACCCTATCGCGCGACAATTATTCGCACGTACCGTCGCGTCGTACTAAGTCAAGGGCAGTCACCGGGGCAGCTGGTTTCCTACTGAATTTTAATACGCAGCCGATTCAGAAACTACGACGTTATACTAGTTTACGACCGCTCCCGAGGTCACAACTCGAATTGTAGTCTTGTTACTAATCGGGATTTCGCGTGGAAAAAATTTATTATTCACTTATTTCGTATGTGTACCTATTCCATTTTTTTTTTCGAGGATATCGTAGGGTATTCATGTATGATGCACGGCGTTGTAGACCTTCACAGTGTAGTGTCAGTAACCTGATGTGTGCGTAGCGATAAGCAACTGGTTGCTATCTGGATTTTGGCAGAATTTTCAGTCGATTTATGTGGCCAGTATGTTTACACACTTTATCTGACATTCATTTTCGTACGCTCAACACCACGCATGAGTCATTATCGGCTTTTTATTGTAGCGATTAAAATGTACTACAAAAAGTAGCAGTGTCAAAATCAAAAGCATAGTCGCACTTATTGCAAACTTTCAGCCGAAATAAAATCAAAATTCAAAACATAAGCGCGTTCATTGATCGAATGTTTTGACAACAATTTAAAATTGGAATGGAACTTTCCCGCCAAAAGCATTTAATTTTCAAAGGACGCATGGAAGCCATCAATATTTCTGTCAACATCGATCTCCTTTTGGATTATCACGCACGAGGCGTGCCCAAAGTTGTAACTTTCATAAATTTACGCAAATAAAATTCACTTTCGAAATCCTTAAGACTTACGCATGTTCACAAACAGACCAGCGGTGCTATTCTGTAAAAATCTCACCGTGAAAACTTAGGTGAAGTGAGCGTGGAGTGAACTGTCAATAGAGTCAATTCCTAGCAAAAAAAATCACTTCACCTAAGTTTTCACGGTGAGATTTTTACAGAATCGACCGGCAACACCCTAATTGCATAACACACTATAGATCACAAACTGAACTATTTTGAAGGATATTGCTAAGCCATTGCTTCATATGTTCGAAAAATTTGTCGCATGAATGTTGTTGAACTGAAACCCATTGCTAGTGATAGTTTGTTACGCAATTATCCCGCTGTGTCATAGACAACACGCAATTCTATTTCTGAACTCCTTAAACATCCAATATTTACTTGAATCACGTAAGTACATAATTAATTTTAATAAATGAGCGGAACTTTTCATTCATTGGCACGAGCGAGCGTATTCACTGTGAATTAGATGTTGGAGCATAAATTAACAAATTCTAGCATAGTAGCAGACGGCGTAATATTTTAATGATATGGAGTAACTTAGGTAGTTAATTCTAATTAATCCCCAAAAATGCTGGGCTCTGTGAGCTCCGCCCAAGGTCAGACGCTACGTTCGCTTGAACTTTAAAAGCGCCAATTTGGTTTGAATTTATTTCAATATTTAACACGATTTATAAGGCGTGACAGAGGAAATTCATTTTTGTGAGTGCTTGTAAAAAGCACTTCAAACGTACAGACGTATACCCAAACGATGCAACTAGTAAACTTTTTAATTTATTTTACGTTCAATACATACGTTTTGGTAATGTTATGACTTAGCACCAAAAATATCACTAATTGCTATCTTCCCGTTGGCAATTAGCGTTGTTTTTGGTGCTTAGATAATTAGGTATATTTTTGGAACAAAGAAAAAGAAATGATGTGTGGTATTAGCATTTAAATTCTAGACATGAGTTTGATGTTATCTGTGATTTAAACGCCTTCAATTACTCGTTAACATAGCATTAAGTAGTTTTTGTAAGTTTAATGTACCGAATCGTCGCGTATTTGTGTCGTTTTTTTGTTGAAATGTCCTTTAAACATTACAATATCAAACTACCCGTTTTTAGGGTTCCGTACCCAAAGGGTAAAAACGGAACCCTATTACTAAGAGTTCGCTGTCTATTCGTCTGTCCGTCAACAGGCTGTATCTCAAGAACCGCGATAGCTAGACAGTTGAAATTTTCACAAATTATGTATTGTATTTCTGTTGCCGCTATAACAACAAATACTAAAAACAAAATAAAATAAATATTTAAGGGGGCCTCCCATACAACAAACGGGTTTTTATCGGCGTTTTTGCCTTGTGGTCCTTTCGTGTGCAAGTCCGACTCGCACTTGGCCAGTTTTTTTTTTCTAATTTTTTAGCTTATTTGAGTTAGGACAACTACATTTTTCCATTCATGATTCTTTACATTTTTCACTAACCATACGATGGTTAGTGAAAAATTCCTCTTATGTTACTTGGATGTTAAAATATAATTTTGAAAGGCAACAAAATGTAAAGAATCACGACTAGAATAATGTAGTTGTTTTTGCAAATGTTTGTGTTTAAGGGGGGCTCCCATACAACAAACGTGTTTTTGCCCTGTGGTACGAAACCCTTCGTGTGCGAGTCCGACTCGCACTTGGCCAGTTTTTTTTTTCACAAACCCTTATGAGCGTTTACGACGAGCATTTCAGACAAACTTTCAAGCCCTTGTTTTTCGAAATGTATGAACGATTTTAATAAAACTTCATACGCATAAGCAAGATACAAAGGTCTAAAAAGTTACTTAAGAACATTTTCGAAATATTTTATATAAAAAAAAATGGAAATCTCTGTTTCTGTGGATAATATCTATTAAAATCGGTCTAATTTGACTGTAACACAATTTTTCGAAAATGTTCTAAACTAACTTTTTAGACCTTTGTATCCTGCGCGTATGAAGTTTCTTTAAAATCGGTTCATTCATTGCGAAAAACAAGGGCTTGAAAGTTTGTATGAAATGCCGTACGTCGTAAACGCTCTTAATAAATTACCTAAAGCAAATAGGAAGTTAATTACTGTAGATACTTACAACTGCATGGGAATTAAATTGGTATAGATCTTAGTCATTTTGAAAGATATTGCTAATCCATTGCTTCATATGCTCGAAAAATTTGTCTGCTCAACAACGTAGATAACGAAATAAATTTTGTTGACCTGTCAAAATGACAGACATTGCTACTGTTAGTGGATTACCCGGCTGGTCAGTTTTTGATTTATTGTTGGCTAAAATAAGGTACAGACGCACATCAAGCTACCCGAACTGTCAAATTTTCCCAAGCAACCTTGAACCTTATGCTTTAGCGATAGAGTTGAAAATCTATTAAAGAAATTTGACAGATTGTAGTATCTTTATGTGCTGGCGTCTGTACCTAAATGATTTTTTAAATAAATCCAAGACCCAAAACAGAAAGTTAATTCATTCAGTTTGACTGAAATCCTATATTTTTTCTTTCAAACACGATTTCGTTTTCATTATTTTTATACAATGTCACTTACTCGTCTAATGGAATAAAGTTGCCCATTCACACGACCACAAATATACGCGACGTTTTTAATAGCCCTTTCGCAGATAATTTAACAATTTAATTTGTTGTTTGATATATGGAATTGAGTTTGACTGGTCGTTATCCCTATTATTTTGCTACTTAATTATACCTACTGTTATTTTCACAAGTAGTTTAGAAGATGAATCACATATTGACGTCTTATGTTAGACAGTTTACAAAAACTGAGACATTGAATGAGACTATTGACATAGAATAGAAAGGCCTCCTATAAATAAATACTTATTTATAATAGAAGGGACCGAATTGAAGAGTTGTTGTACCTACTCAGCAACTTTATTTTCAACTTTGTCACAGTAACCATAACAATTAATTATTTTACTGTTAGATTCTAACTTCTGACCGTTCTTTCATCACAACAAAGTAGCAGTCCTCCTTTATAAATACTTTATAAGACCGACGATTAAAAATCGCAAATCTAAAATCGCGCCGTGAATGCGCGCCTCAGAACTTAGGCCATCTAAAATTTGGAAACGTCTCGACTAACCTTGAACGCGGGCACAGTCGCGACTCGCGATAGTGCACAAGTTGAATGTGCTCGTTAAGCGTTTTTTCTTCTTACTTCATTAATCTATTAGTATGCACTAAAGACCACATTGACAGCAGCATTCAGCATACAAATTACGTGGAAATCTTAAAATCAATTCTAACTTCAACCACTTCTGAATAGGTATTGTCTGGTATGCTGACAAGCAATCTAATCTGCTCATTTTGTCAATAGTTTTCTTTCTAGAACAATGGTTTGTCTAAATTTAGGTTTATGGTTTAGACAATTTTACGATGCCCAATGTGTCACTGCGATACAATTTGACATTGACATGACACTAAACTCGTCAACTATGTCTATAAAACCGTTCGAATCCAGCGTCCAGCGCAGCCCCATGTCTGAGTGCAGTTCAATGCGCTAGCGTGCTACGACGCGGTGTTTCGTTCGGCACTACATTCCGCCTCTGTTAGTCAGACGCCCACGAGCGTCGGCGAATTCGTACGAATTTCGCACTCGGATGCACGAACACGTTTTAATAAATAAATTGATGTGACAGCTCCACTTGTTTCGCTGTTAGATTTTGCGAGATGCATGTCTTAGTTTTTCTAAATGCTGGAGATCAATAGACTGGCGAGTTGCCTGTCTAGTATTTTAAAATATTTAGTACTGGCAGTAGTACTCGTAATTACTTGAATATACAACTGTCTATCTATCTTTAAGTCGTGCGTTACATATTTCATCCAGTTGTCGACTTTTTTCCTTTGATTGTGTTTTTCTGGAATCATCATAATACCTAATCTTGACAAGAAACTCATGTATATCATAATGCTTTAATTATGTTTTCTTTGATGCCACCCACTTAGGTACCACTTCTTTTGAAGCAAACTTCGTTTTATCTCGATTTATTTCGGTCTATTGCTAACCTGATATGACATCCTACTACAAAGTGCGAATTATATAATTATAAAGCTGACGTGCAACAACTGCTAAGTAAACGCCTCTTCAAAGTAACCCTAATCTTCTAATCAACCTCTACCATTAACGACGACAAAATGTCGTATGAACCAGCGATTGATCATATGTAAATTACACTCGAAACGACAATAATATAATCTATCGATCGATATATGCAAACGGCTTCTAGTAGGCGATCGTTTGATGAGTTAATATATGCCATCCGTCTTAACATCTTCCTCCCATCTTTAACAAGTCAAAAAGCTTTGCCTGCCAATCTAAATATTGCAACATGCCTCATCCAACATCCATTCATGGTTCCTAGCAAACGGAACTCGAGACCAGATACGCCCAAATTTGGTCACGGGTCGTGCGAAATGCAGTTCACTATACTATTATAATATTACGCGTATAAATGAAGCATTTAAATAAAGTGCTTGAATAAACCGACCATGGCAAATCAAGGAAATATCACTTTGAGCTAGACCTTTGATTTGGGAATAGATAATGGGGTTTGTACCTGTAGTAGATCATTTTGACCTGTTCGGAATGCCCATGAGAACGAAGCTAATTGTAATGAACTAAATTATTGGTTTGGCACCAATTCTGTGCTATTCCCTGACACAGTGAGGCGGGGTCGCGGCAGACCATTGATTTGCTGAATTTCGGTTATGGTGACATTGCTCAGATAGTATTAACACTAGTGTAAAAATATGGGGTATCAGAGTAAAGAAGAACCTTTTAGAACATAGTAAATTCAACAAAGAATATACAAGAACCAAGACTAAAACAGCCGTGTCTGTAGTCCTCAATTAAAACATTGAACGACACACTGCTGCCCATATTTTACCCATTTAACATCGTTTCCCAACATCATTTGCAATTTCATCACCTAATTCACATTCAGGTTTTCGTGAATGAACGTTTAAAGTCCAAAACGATAAGGTAGGTATTTAAAAAAACCGGTTCGCTAAATAAATATTAGTGAGACCGTGAAAATTAAATGAGTGGTTGATAAAGTTATGCGTAAGGCGCTTATGGGCGTGGGACGGTAGACAGGCAGTCATGCTCAGTGAAAGGAGGCGATGCGATAGTCATGAATGAACTACGATTTCTATGTTTGTCATTAGTACTACAAGTAGGTCCGCGGCTTCGAGAAATTGCGTAGGAGTTCTGCCGCACTTGAATAAATTAATGGTAAAACATTGATAATGTTCAATACTTCATTTTGTAATAACGAAAATAGACAGATGGACAAATAAAAGGATTATTTTACTATACTTACTTTTACCTACATCAAAACTTTCTCAAAACCTTATAACACGAAAAAACGTAGTAGGTTCTGCTTTCAACACTGGCAAAAAGTATCCCAGGGATTCAGCGGAACAGATAACCCATTCCTAAAAATCAAAATCTACTTACACCAAACTCTACCGTGTAAATCTAGCATGTTAATGATATAAACGCCGAAGCACATTGCACGCACTCCCTATCTACTTTCAATTGCAAATTCCTTGACCGAGTGCTCTTAAATCAGTCAACAAGCGAAAATAAAAAATTGAATAATCGCATTGTGAACAGGCGGCGTTACGCCCCCAGAAGTCAACTGTCACAACATCCATAACCAACTCGTTGATTTAACGTCCAATTCAAATTTCGAACGTCAGATTTCACCGCCCACTAGATGCCCACAGATGACATAACGTTTGAGTCATGTTGCGACTGCATAGACTCATAGAGCGATGCACCCATTGTGGAGTTGTGAGCTATAATGAGAGTAATTCGCACGCACTTGTGTGTCACTTGACTGTGTGTTTTGTTGTAAGTGTGTCAGGATAGTTCGATAGAGACAGTTTTAGGTGAAAAAATTGTGCTGTCTGGGGACCCGCTTCAGGAAAAAGAAAGAAAATACATTTAGCACAGACTAAAAGACACAATACACCAGATAGTCAGATAATAGTCGAAGTTCCTTACGCGAAGGAAAGACAGAGAGAGAGAAAGTCGTATGGAGGGAGCGTAACACTTTATCCTGACGTGACAATTACTACCTGTCAACTCCTACCTTCGTTCCAAAAAGGACCTACAGTATCCTATCTATCGCACAGTATGAACCTGTATTGTTTGGGTTCGCTTTCAGTCTAGCCAACACCCATATTCCGAAAATCAACCACAATCTTGCGCGACACAGGATTTTGCGTGACGTCATCGTCAGTGTGATGCGTAGTTCGCATGTGACGTTGTAGATGCCGCCACACGTTGATAGATATTAGCATAAACATAAGCAACCTCTTGAAGTAACGGCCACAGGACTTACAACTCCATACAAAAGGACATAGGACATAATGTAAGTAACTCCGTAATGGGCATCCAACAGTCGTGTTTCCACGTAATTAGGAGTACAGGTCATGTTGCGCCAGTCACGAGTCATCAGACGCCTGGCGCATGTGATTATAGCTGGTTATTAATAATACATGCTGCACGATACTTATTATGGTGGCGTAAGGCTGGTTTGCATTGGCAGCGGAGGCGAGTAAGCAAGCTGGTAGCGGACACTGACTGTCCTTGGGTGCGACAGACGTCATTTTAACTTCAAGTTTCGACTTCTGGAAGTTCTGGAGGCCAATTTAACTGTTAAGTATGTCACTCTAAACATATAACATAACAGCATGTCTGTAGTTAGATAGAGGTGTACCTATAGTACAGATGCCAGCACATCAAGCTACCGAAACTGTCTGTTCCCAATCAACTTTGAACCTTATGATGTTTTAGCGATAAAGTTGAAAATCTATTAAAGAAAGACAGATTGTAGTAGCTTGATGTGCTGGCGTCTGTACCTACACCCACATTTCGCCAATTATGTTTAAGTCCCATGTAATACAGGGCGAGCGTACTAACCACCAACCGGGCACAAATCCAGACTCCGGGCTGCTACTGAGAAATTTTAAATAAATAACCCAATAACACTTTGTCCGACCTGGGTATCGAACCCAGTACCTCATGCTCAGCAGTAGCGCCTGCGACCACTGGACCAATAAAACGAAAACGGCGAGCAGAATTGTTTTAATCAATCAAGTGATTGTCCGCTCGCAGTATGACCGCAGCCGGAAGGTCGTTAAAATAGCAGTATTTATTCGCTTATTATTGCTGGGTTGTTCCGACAAACGGCAAAGCAACGGCAAAGTCCTTCATAAAATACGCGAAAATGTTCGTATTTTCGCGTATTTTATGAAGGACTTGCCGTTATACCAAATGGACTTTCCCGTTGACGCAATAAAGGCGTGACACGACGATGCAACGCGACTCCCCGGTAGAACAATTTTCATAAAGTTTTCACAGAAATTGTTCCACCGAAGTCGCGTCGCGTCTGTCTGTGGGGGCCTAAAATGGTTTAGCGGTAAAAGTAGGAAACATATTTTTTATTCCAATTAACGTTTGTGAAAAGAAGTTCAAGATTTGCTAATGAGTCACCATCTATCTCTTCATTATTCTATCGAAGTCATCCGAACTTGTGTGATGATATTGCCCTATCCTATTTTGTATTAAACTTTTTGCAGAACCGCGGGGTAATTGCGTAGCAGTGGCGAAGGTTCCATACAACTTTCCTACCGATTCCTACCGGCATCCCTTTAAAAAATGGCACAGTTAGTATTCTATAGACAAAAACTCAAACTCAAAGCATTTATTTCAATTAAACCAATTACAGGCACTTTTGAATTGTCAAGGGGTCGCGTCGGTTAGTTGCCCATTCCAAAGCGTAGGTACCTATGGAGAAGAACGGGCAAGAAACTCCATGGACACTATTAAATCGAAATAATATAGTTACAATACAAAGTCTTGTTTACATCATTCATGTTAAAAATTATGCATGTGAGAACGATGCAGAACAAATAATATAATCATATTTAAAGATATATCTACTCCGGCTTACCTCTTACAAAAATTGACCCTTCGCTACCGTTGCGTAGCACACAATCAGTAGCAATGGCTTTCATTTTGACAGTTCAACAACATTCATTGCGTTATTTACGTTGTTGAGTCCATTGCTTCATATTATTATGAAGCAATGGATTAGTAATATCCTTCAAAACGATTAAGTGATTGATAGTGTGTTACGCAATTAAGGTACCGTTTAATTATAGCCCTTTTACATAGCTAATAAGTATTACCTGCCAATCACAATTCAAAGTTTTACCAAACAAAAGTAGATATATAATAAAGAAAAGTAAAAGTAAACAACCAGCGAAAAGACCACTTAATTTGTATCGTTTTCCTTATCTGACGCATACTTCAAAAGGTGAGCAACAACAACACAGCTGTGTTGGTAGTTTCTTGAGTTAGTCAGCTGATCAGCATTGTTTTGTTTATGTTTATTGCACCACGGCGCGGCGCCTGCGCTGTGTCACAACATTGCACAACAAGTGTAATTCTCCTACATAACGATATCGAGTTATCATTCGTGATAGTAGTTGCGGTGCAAGTGCATTGAAGAGGGTGGAATTAATATGCATGTTATTGCACAATAATTCATCATCATCATCATCATTTCAGCCAAAAGACGTCCACTGCTGGACATAGGCCTCCCCCAAGCACTTCCACTTCAACTTCCAATTAGTCAATTGTTTTTCAAAATTTTCTATTTTATTGCAGGAAAATTGGGTAGGATACAATTTTCGGTCTGGCTTAATGTTGCAAAAATTATTTCATTAATTTTGCGAGAAAAAAGACTGAAAAGGATGTTGAATAGTATGGTTTGTAAATAATACCTACTAAACTAGCAGCGCCCCGCGGTTTCACTCGCATAAGTCGCGATCCCGTGGGAATATCGAGATAAAAAGTATCCTATGTCATATTCTGATGTATGATCTACATATATTACTGTAAAGTTCATCAAAATCCGTTCAGCAGTTTTTGTGTGACAGAGTAACAAACATCCATCCATCCTCACAAACTTTCGCGTTTATAATATTAGTAGGATTAGTAGGAAGTAAGATTAAGCATATAGGTAGAGTTAATGTTTATTTCCACCTTTTTTTACCAATATTGCGATTGAGACATTAAAATCATTTATTCCATTCGTGAGAATCTTAAGACCTTAATATTTTGTATAAAAAAGCCAATTTATTGCAATTAAATAAACCATCCGTCGACTATTTATATTTTATTTGATTTTAATTAAAACTCATTAAAATCAAATAAAATATAAATATTTTGCGGATGTAGTTATAAAACGATTAGTCGCTTTCCAAAAATGGTTGTTAAGCTAATTGAACCCATTTACGAAATAACCGATTTATTGAAAAATACGATTTAATGCTAGTGTAATAAAACCTGAAATGGTAAAACATTCGGCCTTAACACTGCAGTGGACAATTACGGACTGATTTATTTACATAACTGGAAAAATGTTGGTATACAATCGGCTACACCTCTGCCTAACCTTTCGTGGATTAAAGGCGTGATGTTATGTGTGTCAAAATCAAAAGTCATTTATTCAAACTAGGCTGATAATCAGCACTTTTCGAACGTCAAAATTACAAAAGACAGTCCCCCAAAACGCCTGCCCTTCACCACATCCTAGTGCTTTCGCTGGGAAGAAGAAGTGGTGCAACAAACTCCCCAGCAGCACTGCTGTCTGTTCAGGAAGAAAAACTTGATTCTTTACAATAGTCATCTGCCTAGCCTTTTCCCAACTATGTTGGGGTCGGCTTCCAGTCTAACCGGATGCAGCTGAATACCAGTATTTTACATGGAGCGACTGCCTATCTGACCTCCACAACCCAGTTACTGAGTAATACGATACCCCTTGGTAAGACTGATTGTCAGACTATTCTTTAGAATACTAGGTATGCAAAGTAATTATTAACTTTACGGGACACAGAACATTAAATTTAATGATTTTCCATATGTCAGCTAGCTTTCATGTGCATCCAGCTACCAAACACCTTATATTAGGGGTGGCCAACCATTCGATCGCGATATATTTTCCCTCTTAATAAAATAAAAAATACTACATAATTGTGGACTGAACTATGCTGTTTCATTTAAGATTTCAAGAAGTATATAATTGGTAGATCGCACAGGCTGTCGTCAGTGAACAGTAGATCCTGGGTCTAACCAAGTTGGCCACCCCTGCCTGCCCTGTATAGTAAATAAATCAGCTTTGATTGAAATATCACCCACGCGAAGTGAGTGGTCTATTTATTTATTCATGTATTCCGAACAGTGAACTACATGTCAATATTATGTGTGTCATATCACAGTATTGTTTATTTGTCCAAACTCATAATAAACATCGGGCGAAGTTATGACAAGGGCACGATTATAACTCAGTCAAAGGCTTGGAGTCAAAGTCAATTTTATCTAGTATTGAAATTATCTTCTCTAATGGGGACGAGGACACAAATGAGTTACGTGATTCATGTGAACTGTGATACACAGTATAAAAAGATACCAGTAGTACAGTTGGACCAATATTTGTTGGCTCTGAAAGTCTGACAGAGATACACCTATAGTATGTAGTTAGTATACATGCTGCTGAGAAATTCTAGATGGAAAAACTCAATGAGGAAAAAAAATTGTAGGTCAGTTTTTTTAAATTTAAGAAATGAAGGAATAGTTTTATTAACTTTTATGTGAAAAAGTTTCATTTAAAAAAAAAATATGTAAAAAAGGAGCTACGTCTGCCAATAAACTGCCTTGCAGTTTGACAGAGGTAATATGTCTTATAAAAAAATATTTCTGTGACAATACTTCTATACCTACTTTGACCAAATATATGGGACGACTAATTTTTGTTTTCACGATTACGATGTTGGTCCCGGGGAAAAAGTAGTTCAGTTTGATGGCCTGTACCACACTCCCCAGTTTGGTCACACCCACTCTGAAAAACATTGTATTTCATTATCATATTATATCTATACTCATAGATTTATGATCTTATACAGGGTGGCAGGGGCCCCGACGCGCAACCTGTTACGATGGATTCAATACATGATTCTAGACTCCCTAGGGTTGAAATTGGTTGTGCTGAATTAATGGTTACAGTTTGCGCGTCGATGTCCCTACCACCCTGCACGACGTGTAATATCCCCTTTAGATACCTATCGTGAAACCTACGGCTGATGAACGAGCAGCTTTGCATAGCACCCCAAGGGAAAAAGCCCACACGTGTATGAGCTTTTCGTCTCACATTATTTATTCAAAAGTGGACCTACTGTTCTATTCATCCTGTGACCAGTGTGAGTATCTATACGTGCACACGAGTGCATGTGTTAGGCTGAGCGCATGATGCACTTATGCGCGTATCCGACCGACTACGTCCGAACATAACCCTTATATTATGTGGGGTAATCGCTGTGTGGAAGACGTTTGTTGTAAATCTATTGGCGTACTGATTGTATTAGTTAGAGGTGAATGGGGATTATATATTTTAGACTGTGGGTTAATTTTAGCAGCATTTTAGGGTTTTATTGGTAGTTGATCGATAATGAAATAATGAAGTGTTTTCTTTACACGTCATTGTTGTTTGTCAAATAGTGGTACTGACGGAAGGCGGCTAAAATGTAAAATGGTCCTTTGATCTATAGTAAAGTGATACCCCTTTAAGGACCACATAAAACTTTAAAGCGTCAGTACACAAATAGGCGTCTGACTTGCAAGCTAGCAGATGCTACGGGTTCGAATCCCATTAGAAACAAAATTCGATTTGAATTTTCTGTACATGGAAAATGTTAATATTGCTAACCCAAGCATATTTAGCTTAGTAAAAGGAGTTATAGTAGTTTCATCTCACGAAGGCAGATGAATCGTAACAAAATGACTCTTATTCCGACGTCATATAAGTCACGTAACCCGCCTTCGTGAGATAAAACAACTATACCCGAGTTGTTTAATATCAAAAAACATTCTTGAATCAAGTAAACAAACATATGTGATTAGATTAAAATTGTACCTTTTCAATATAAAAGAAAGAAAGAAAGAAAGAAAGAAAGAAAGAAAATACATTTATTTAGCACAGACTAAAAGACACACAATACACCAAATAGTTAGACAGTAATCGTATATACATCAGTTAAAAACAAAAAAAAGATATTAAAAAAATAATAAAAAGTGCAAATTCCGATATATAAAATTAGGAGGAATGTGTGCCTCACGGCTGCGCCAAAAAGGCCCAGTTCAAAACTCAAACCCGCAAGTTGTCCTCGTTTTTCTCAGTACATACCTATCCAACTACAATTTTCTCATCTTCTTGTTTGTTTTCTCTAGCACTCGGCTATACGCTGGGGGATAAGATCCTTTTATTACAAGCACGTGTAGAAAGCACACGTGTAGGGGAGGTACGAAGGTCTCATATATGAGACTTAACTATTTCCTTCCACGCTAGTGCATTTAAGTCCTAGTACTATAATGTTATTCATTATTATGTATAGTAGTGCTAGATACTTTGTTGAACCTGATATTGTGCGCAGTTTTGTTTGACATTTATTAGGGTTTATTTATAAACGATGATTAAAGTTAAGTGACGTTTAAAAACGTCAAAAATGTTTTCTTAAACAGTCGCTAATCACTACTCAACTTAAAGCAACGTTTATGAATAAAGGGGATTATGGCAAAGAAATTAGGCTAAGATACAGAGATGAAACTTGAAGTAAAGTTACGCTACGATTTGTTAAAATTAGTGCATTTTGGCGTTATTTTGACAGATTGAAGCGTAATTTTGCGCTAAATTTCGTCTCAGTATTATACCCTGAGAGCCTAGTGGCCAGGGTACGAAGGGTTTGTTGAAACAGCACCCTGATTGCGTAACATACTTTCAATCACAATCTGAAACATATTGCTAATCCATTGCTTCATATGTTCGATCTTTTTTTCTTGTCAACAACGTTAATACCGCAATGAATGTTGAACTCGTGCACTGTCAAAATGAAAGCCATTCCTACAGTTAGTGTGTTACGTAATTACCCCGCAGAGTTGGTAGAAATCTAAATTGCCATTACCGATTCGACTGTCAAGCTTGATATCTTCTTTGACTACGTTATTTATCGATGTCCATATAGAGGCATGAGGAACAGGGTGTAAAGTTCACTCAACTCTATAGAAAAGGGAGGATCCTCCGACCAGACGGGTGTTGTGTCTGGCGGGCAAATGCCCAATGATTCATGTCGGGCCGTTGTATCTATGCTAGTTGCGCGGTAAACTCTGCTTGCGCGATGTAGGATTTGCGTGACGTCAGTATGACGCGTTGTTCGCATGTGGCGTTGTAGATACCGCTACACCCATTTGAAAGACCATGGTTGCCGTAACTTCGGTGGACGGATATGTGAACTTTTCTTTTATCCATAGTGCCAAGTCTTAGGTTACAACTGATTGTAGGAAAATCTATATTCTCACTCAACTTTAGTCGAGTTTATTGCTATTGGACATGATACTACACGCAATCACTGTCGGTAACCCTATTCCAAATCGAGTTTATGCCGCACAAATAGCAACCAATTATAAACGTATTCATACACTAAAGGACACAATTGCATAGTAACCGTCCAAAGTGAGCTGAGGTAGTAGTGCAGAGTACTATGCACATGCAGTGTACTCTGCGTACAGTCGAACAAAGAGGCAAGTGTACAGGCAACAATTTTGTAGGTGTCCTGAGGGGTCAAATGAAACTAAAAATCAAATATTTTAATTGCACTCGTGTGATAAGTAGACATTTCGTTCAAGAACCCTAAGAACACAGTAAGCTTTACATCACTCTTAACAAGATGGCAATTTAGCCACCTGCATCCGTCAAAGGTGATTCTACCCATCATACTAAACAACTTTCGCTACGAAACCCAAATCCGATTCGTGAAAAAAAATAACAAGTTCCTATACAACAGTAGAAAGACTATTTCTATGCATGTATGAAAAGTGTTAATGTTTTTACGAATCGGGTATGAATTTCATAGGGAAGCTGTTTAGTAGGACGCATAGATTCACACCCTTGACGGATGCAGGTGACTACATCGGCACCCTGTTTGTATGTCTAAAGACTAAAGGGCTATTACTCTTCTATATCTAAACTGTTAGATATAGAAGAGATAGATATATCTTTATAGATAGAGAATTTTTAATTTAGAGAATTTATTCCGAAAGGTTTATGTGTACAATCATATTTAACTTAGATATAGCACAGAAATCTCGATGTCCGCCACATTAGTATATTGCACCCGTGCGAGGGGCGGGTTGGCAGTGTACTAGAAACTTAGAAGGATGAATACTGTGTATTTTTTGCCTGCATACCAAACTCTTACTTCGAGTGTACCTACTGTGCACCTGTAATCGTGCATGAGAAAGGTCAGTGAAGGACTGACACACGCTCGACCCAAATGACATAACCGTGACCAACACGGACGTACTAGCCTAGAGCTAGTGTACTCGACTGCTAGCCTGCTACTGTACTCGTTTGAGTACATTTCAATGTCTCAGTTACTACAATCTGTCAGATTTCTTTAATAGATTTTCGACTTTATTGCTAAAGCATAAGGTTCAAGGTTGATTGGGAAAATCTAACAGTTTCGGGTAGGTTGACCTGCTGGCGTCTGTACACTTACTTACCCCTTACTAATAAACGTATTATATCAGATGAATAGTTACACACCTACAAATTTGTACGGAACCCTTGGTGCGCGAGTCTTCCAGGTACTCTATTCCCGCGCCACCGCAAACGTCATTTGTCTCTAACCACCAAATTTTCCGAAGTTCAAAATCGTTATGGATTACTACACATAAAATTGGGCAAAGCTCATGACCAGCTTAACACCATACTGTCTTGCCTTATAAGGAGCAATATCATTTATTCACGTAATGCAAGGAAAATGATAGGACACCTGCAGCGGGCTAAAACCTTCTAAGATTCTAAAAAGATCATGGAGAATGCAGTGCTTTCGAACTTTTTAGTTCGAAGAGCTTAAACTTGACATCACGCCTGTATTCCCTAAAGAGTGAGACAGAGGACTCCCACATTTCGCCAGTTATGTGTAATAGGGGGCGAGCCTATTGCCATCAACCGCGCACAAATCCAGACGACGCGGACGGGCTGCTACCGAGAAACTCCTGAAGGAAAATCTCAATAACACTTAAGTGACCATAAATGTCAAGGCAGAAACTACAGAACGCCACCTGCTACCATCCTTACATACTCTTTTTACCTCGTTTACGTTACGTTCATACATTTGGTTGCCAGTACTACGCACCTGACCTTTCTGCAGAACATCACCAATGAGGTCACTATAAGTCCTTCTAGGGCATCCACTCCCGTCGTTTCCACTCACGTCTGCCTTGTAAATACCTTTGTTGGCCGATCCTCTCAACATGACCAAGCCAGGGCATCCGGTCATTCGTTTGAATATTCGGAACGCTAGCGCCATCTGGTGGCGCTCGACAGAGTCTAGCCTGAGTTCGTGGGGAGTAGAAGAGAGCGTGCAGCGAGGTGGAACGACGCTCTTGGACATTGGACATCGTACGAACAACATATGCTCAGAAACTGTCCTGCGTTCCGTATCTGGTTGTATCGTGTACCTACAGTGTGTGATTTGCTAGTGTGATTAAATTGTTCGTGAAATTATAATCTGATTTGAACTGCAAACCGTTTTTCTATTGCGCAATAACCAACACTACCCACATAGTACGCCCACACTAGTTAAAATATGGCTGATAATAACGAGACACACACACCTTCCCCGTCATATACCTATACTCCCACTTTCATATGACTGGACCTAGATTCAGCGTATTATGCTGGTATAGCCACATAGCACTCTTATCTCATTGATGCTGGCACACCGCACGCTTGCGGAAAATACAATGCGTCAAATGCGTGCTCATGAATTCATGATTCATCGCATGTAAACTATGAATAGTTTTAGCTCTGCCCCGTTACTTTGTCCATCACGATGTCATCATCTGCCTAGCCTTTTCCCAACTATGTTGGGGTCGGCTCCCAGTCTAACCGGATGCAGCTGAATACCAGTATTTTATATGGAGCGACTGCCTATCTGACCTCCAAAATCCATTTACTGGGTACTTGGGTAGGACGATTCCCCTTGGTAAGACTGGTTATCAGACTTTCGGGCTTCTGACGACCCGTAACGACTGTCAAAGATCCACGAATGACAGCCGGGACCAACGGCTTAAAGTGCTTTCCGATGCACGGAGGGGTCTCGTTATGTAAAGATGGTCACACCCATCTACGGACCGTAGCATGCGTAGCTTAACCTGATCGATCGACTCGTGCGGCTGTTATTACTTAGCCACAAGCCCCTATTCTTTTGATGACTAACACTATTAAAATCATCATGACATACATACAGACCAACAGTTTTTCTACACCATAAGCCCACCTGCCCAATCTTGCCGAGTCGTGATTCAGACGATAATTGATTGTTGGAAATCGTACGCGATCGTTATAATGTGTTAACGCCCAACATTAGTCATGTTTCGGCTAATTGGGGGTTGTCCTCTAATCATTGTGATTACCATATTCATGACGATTAGTATGGAAATAATTATCAAAATGTTAATGCTAGCAAGTGTACGAAAGACCGAAAGTTTTTCTGATAAAAGTTTTCCTGAGTCCAGTTCATCCCGCCATCTCCATCTGGGCCTGCCGCGACGTCGTTTGCCATTAAGCGGGACCCACTAGGTCGTAAGTTTGGCCCATTGATCGTCTGACATGCGGCAGATGTGTCCAGCCCAACAGCTTTCAGAGCCGACGCAGAGACTGACAAAAGGAATGTTTATATTTTTTTAAATATTTGCACCTATTAACTTGTCATCTTACCAGCAATGTTGTCGTATTAAGAATTTTCACTCCTTTCTGAAAACTCTTCGTAAGCATGAAGCCCTAAGCAGTTTGGGACTTGAAATACCAATTAACCACTTCCCAGTATTAATTGCTTAAAATCAGTGTATTATATCAATTTTTAAACATAAGTTTTTCCTAATATCTATGATCATAAGAGGACCAGCCGTCCGCATTTTATTGGAGAACGGAGGATAGACCTTTCATAATCTTAAACCGATTTCGCAGCTTCAATACAGTCTAGATTCCCAAACAGCTTAGGGTAAGGAAATTACATCTTTTCAAGTCTTCCTCGGCTTCATAAAGGTTTTCATGAAAGATGTTGTCTCACTGTGTTTACCTGTTTGTGGATGAAACTTTCGCGCGTCTATGCGCGCCTAGTACTTTGCGTTTGATATGAAATACTAATAAAGGGTATTTTAACTTTAATAAAATGCGTGGATAATATAAATCATAGTCAGTATGAAGTAGCTTGTAGTAGAGGGGCTTTTGGGTAAGTTATTACAACCGCACGGGTCGATCGATCAGGTTAAGCTACGCTTGTCGTGGTTGGTCCTAAGATGGGTGACCAGCTTTTCATATCAAGCCCCTTCGTAACTCGGAAAGCCGTTGATCCCGTCTGTCATTTGTGGATCTTTGACTGCCGTTATGGGTCGTCAGAAGCCCGAAAGTATAACAACCAGTCTTACGTACCAAGGGGTATCGTATTACCCAGCAACTGGGTTATGGAGGTCAGATAGGCAATCGCTCCATGTAGAATATTATAGCTGAACTTGGTTGGACTGGAAGCGGACCCCAGCATAGTAGGGAAAAGGATTTTCCAGCTCTTTGGGCCCTTTCCCTATTGACAGCAACGCGGAAGCGCGCTATGGACCAGATTTATTCAAATACTAGCTTCTGTCCGTGTGAAATTTCTTGTCTCCCGACCCACCCCGTCGCATCGCATCGCCTGCTCGCGCTATTACTTCGCGTTCTCTCTGTATTTTTTTTTCTTTTTGCTTGGTTCCTGAGGGCCATAGCGTGATGTTAAGCTGCCTATAGCCATCCTCAAAAATTGGGCTATCAAATGCAAAACGAATTTTTCAAATCCGACTGGTAGCCCCAGAGATAAGCGCGTTCGAACAAACAAACCCTTCAATTAGTATACATAGATGAAACAGACTTTTATTAAATAATCAGCCAAATAAATAAACTAGAACTCATGCGGTAAAACGTGAAACAGACCGTTAGTTATCTTTTTTTAAAACCATTAACATAATCCTTTACACGAGCCAACTTTAAAACATTCCACCCGGGTCTTTACATTTTCAGTGACGTAAGTATTGATTGCACCAAAGTGCATACATTTATCACCTTATCTTATCTGCTGTCGCGAATTCAGATTTATTTGGTTCACACGGGAATCCTTCGTTCCCTAGGTAATGTATCTACCTACATGGGGAACTGGGGTCTTCGTCCTGCTAATCAAACAGAATTCGGGACACCTGCCACCTGTATAATTTGTCAAGTACAAAATGAAATGGATTTTTGTTTACTTGGAGATTGTGTGGTTATTTCTGGGGGTATGGTTTCCTTGTGGTTATAATGATATATTCTGCTGTAAGCTATATGCTTCTTTTGAAGACTTGTAACCTTAAAGGAACTTTTACTAACTTTAATTAATACTAGCTTCTGCCCGCGACTTCGTCAGCGTGAAATTTCACCCTCTTAGGGGTGGAATTTCGAAAAACCCTTTCTTAGTGGATACCTACTCTTCACAAAGAACACACCCTCCAAATTTCATGTATCTAGGAGCAGCGGTTTAGACTGTGCGTTGATATATCAACAATCAGTCAGTTTATCATTTTATATATATAGATTACCTAATGGTCTCGTTGTAGAAAAAATTTCATTTCATTTCAAACAATATACAGGTTGACTTGTAAATTGTCGTATGGACCTGATAGTGTGACCCGTTTGCAACAATTAAGCACCCTATAAAGCCTAAAAAACCACCCCATATAGTCGAAAATTCATGGGATTCGAGAAAAACCAATTTTCATGTATTTTTGAAAAAAATCCGAGAGTTTAGAGAAAAGCGATATTTAGTGACGAATTCTGGTCAATTTTCAAAAATACCTAAAAATTGAGATTTTTCGAATTCCATGAATTTTCGCCTATGCTTTATGAGGTGCTTAATAGTTGCAAACGGGTCACACTGTCAAGTCCTGAAAGGAATACGTCAAATTACAAGTCACCCTGCATAGTAATTTCATTTCGCTGGAGAAAGGGAACGTCAGACTCCTACTGACTTAATTCTAGCCTTCCAAAACCATACGCTGGTGACCGCGAATCCTTGCGAAGTCCTCACAATACATTCGTCTTCCAGGCCAGTCAAGACACTTCACCCTTCGCCTGTAACACCCAATGAAATAAGTCTAATTAGCGATAATTTTTGTTACAGACAATCCACGATCAACGACTGGACGCCCGGGTGGACTCGATGATAGAGGAGGGACTCATTAAGGAGTTACTGGACTTCCATGAGCAACACAACAAGCAGAGGATAAAGGATGGAAAGTGAGTTGGAACTGCACCGTATTTACAAGCAAAGGGATTAGTAGTCCATAAGTTCAGATCCCTTATCAAACGTCTTAGTAGTCCATAAGTTCAGATCCCTTATCAAACGTCTTAGTAGTCTATAAGTTCAGATCCCTTATCAAACGTCTTGGTAGTACATAAGTTCAGATCCCTTATGAAACGTCTTGGTAGTCCATAAGTTCTCTTACCAAGGAGTATCGTATTACCCAGTAACTGGGTTGTGGAGGTCTGATAGGCAGTCGCTCCATGTAAAACACTGGTATTAAGCGGCATCCGGGTAGACTGGACGCCGACCCCAACATAATTGGGAAAAGGCTAGGCAGATGATGATGACATTTTGACCGCGTAGGTAGCAGATTTTTCCTTTTGATAACCGGCGAAACTTTTCTAGACTCTAGTCTAGGTCTAGAATCATGTGCTGAATTCATGGTAACCACCCTGTAGGGTCAAATTAAATTAGCAGGCGAAACTCGGGTATAGGTAGATATCTAAACACAATAAAACAAAAAAATTAAAGATTATGTTTATTTCGTAGGGGTCAACGACCGCTGATAGTGTTGTAACATGAAGTATATCAGTTGAAAAAATGAGATTTATCGTTTTTTTTTAAATATCGATACCAATCAAGTCTGTGAAGTTTACACAAAAAAAAAACAGATTTTTAAACTGATATATCAAGTAATACGGCAAGGAAGTCAAGCCGAGCATTAGTGTAGAATGCTCGGCTTGACTCCCTTGCCGTGCCCCCAGACAGCGGTAGATGACCCCACAAAAAAATCATCTAATTAATTTCCTTTTTGTTTATCATGTTTTGATATCGATAACAAAACAGCGTTGACCGTATAACAATTCAAGGTCAACGCTGTTTTGTTGTCCTGAACCTACTTGCTAAAGACGTGCCTCCATAACTACGTGAAAAGAAAATCTTAAAAAATGCTGTTTTTTTTTTTTTTTGCTAACCTGTGCGATCCCACTGCTGGGCAAAGGCGTCCCCCAAATCCTTCCAGGAACTCTTTTCCCGAGCCACCTCGAACCAGCCCTCGCGGTACGCGTCCAGGTCATCTCGCCATCTCTGTCTGGGCCGGCCTCGGCGGCGCCGTCCATCTTCAGGCACCCATTGTGTGGAGATTTTTGCCCAGCGGTCATCGTGCATACTAAGGCTAATGTGACCTGCCCAATCACATTTGAACCTGGCAGCCCTCTTTCCTACATCCAGTATACAGTTTACAGTTTTGGAACGCAGCGTGGTGTTTCAAATTTTGTCCTGTCTTTTAACACCCAGAATGCTGCGTTCCATCGCTCTTTGGCGAACTCCATGGCGGAACTTTTGCGACTCGGTGAGCGACCAGGTCTGAGCACCGTAGGTTAGACTATGGTTAGTAAAGGAAAATGTTTTGAGGAAACTATACCTACTTAAAACTACAAACCTAAAAAATCAACATCTCAATTATGCCAACATAAAAAAAAAATCCTTGTTCCCTATTTAATATCATCATCAGACAGTCTTCACTGTCGATCGATTCTTAATTTACGATAAACAAAGGGCATTCGATCCACACAAATTATCCGTGAAATTAAATGGCGCTAAGCGAAACATTTTGTTAGTAAGAAACGCGAAATTGACAGGAAACTCTTCTTTAGAATGTGACCAACATTATCTGACACGTGGCGAGATACGGAACTAAATTTGAATCTTGTACTAAATTTGACGTTTGCCAAAGAAAGTGGCGCCACCCTGAAAAATGTCAAAATATACTGGACAATGTATTTTAGTGTTGCGTAATTGTGTGGCTTGTTTGCCGTATTGACTGGTTGAATGGTTTTCAAAGCTTTATATTCGATAATGGATTCAACGAACTTGACTTGTAGTTCCACTAAAAAGCGAGCCTAATTGCCTGACGGTAAGAAAGAATAGTATAAACAATCAGCGGGGTAATTGCGTAACACACTAACAGCGGGAATGGCTTTCATTTTGACAGTTAACATTCATTGCATTATTTACGTTGTTGAGCAGACGAACTTTTCGAACATATGAAGCAATGGATTAGCAATATCCTTCAAAATGATGCGGTTTGTGATTGATTGTGTGTTACGCGATTAGGGTGCCGGTCAGTTTAGGGCCAATTCCATAGAGATGTCAGTGTTTTTCACTTTCATATTCTAAAACATTAGGTACTCAATCATGTAGCAAGGAAATTTATTACTTAACAAATTGGCAGACTACGCAAACTTTCCGTGTCATACCCATCTCATACAACTGTCAAAGAATGACAGTTGTGATTTGAAAACGGACCTTACTAATTGTGTAATTAGTTTCTCTGACTTTACATAAAAACTTTCAATTATTGTTTGATCGAAAAGCTCTTATTGCTTGGTTGACTCTGCCCCATTGTAAATATCTTTCATCTCTGGTACCGGTAAATGGGTAATCACTTACCAATTCTAAAGGCTCCCGCAGACAGGTGCGACGACGGTGCCACGCGATTCTAGTAAAACGATTTCCATTAAATTTTCATAGACATTGTCCTATTAGAGTCGCGTTGTGCTGTCGCGTCGCGTCTGCGGGAGCCTTAACCCTGACCGCTAAACCGCCACGCCACCGAATAGTTTATCAGTTGTTTGATCGAGACATTTGCGTGTCTATGTGGCTACAACGGGCCCACATAACTTTAGCCTATTACACAAATAACCAACCATATCGATGCCTTAGTTCACAATTGCACTAACTACAAAATTGACAATTTTGAGGAGAGCGTTTTAAAGTTTTTTAAAGTTTAGACGTGAACAGTACGAAAACAAAGTAAAATAATAAAGCAATTATGCATCTATTCACAAGACTAGTCCTTTAACTCCATCTTAACTCAATATTGTAATATTAGTATATCCATAACATTAAAAAAATTGCTAAATAAACATACAACCCCCGATTTATTACATTTGTGCACTAAAATTGATTATGTTGATGTGCATTAAGTGAAAAACTCAAAATATTTAACAGTTTTATCAGGCTGGTTCAAGGTCCAATAACTAATAATAAATCAGTGATTCATATTCATACTGTTAATTTTTTTTTCTGTATAATACAAACACTTTTCAAACTACAATCATGAAATATTTTTTCGAACTTGCAATCAAATTTTTAAGAGGACTAAGCCCAATTTTATGTTATTTCTCAAATAAATTGGTTTCTTAATAATTATAGATTAGAATTTATTAATCAGTCTTCAGTTTGGTAACAATAATCGATTGCTATTTAATGAGAAACATTTAAATTTCTTCAACAATGGGATCAAGGTTAACAATAGCCGCAGAAGCGGATGGTCTAACTCTGTAATATTGGTCCTAATCTTCTGGAATAACTCCCATCTTTTAAAAGTGATAACAAGTCTTTTAACTTTCTTTGCGAAATCGCAATCCGCGATTTATATGCCTATTTCAGAGGTTTTTTTTTTGTTTACTGATGCATAATTGTTTATTTTTGTCCTTGTTTTTTGGCTTACAAATGTCTATTTCATTGAAATGTGTATCAGTCAAATCGTATTTGTAAAAAATGGAAGCGGGGGATTCTTTCTTCAGTCGTAGCCATTTAATTTTCAACCACTGCACTGGCTCATTTTAAGTATGTGTCTTCATCCAGCCCGTGTTTTACAATAATAACATCGTAGGGTTTCACTTTGATTTTAGCAGACCCTATCACCAAAGCATATTCACTTTGCGTGAATATGCTTATAAGTTTTCGCGCTCTTTCTATACAGGTTTCAGATAGAGATTTTAGTAGAACCTTTTTTTGCCATTACATTCGTCCCATAACAGTGTTGTCATGAGAATCTAAAAACGTAAAAATTCCCAAACCCCTTTAAGTAAATAGTACTAAGCACACTTGTACAAATGGGACTATATCTCAAAACGATTTAATGCATTTGTGCACTTTCAAAAATTCCAAAACCCTTAAAGTAAAAGTGATTCTTTTGTACTATCAACACATAGTTCACTAATAAAGCACTGCTAAAAAGTATTAGCAGATATTGCAAGTGTATATAATACGTTTGTGTTTTGAAATTTTCTGCAGTTGAGAAACTTAAAATCAGTTAAAGTATGTCTTGTTTGGATTTATAAAAATAAAGGTCATTAGTGTAGTAGAGCATTCATAAGGTATTCATGGAACTTATTTAATACAACTGTGAACTACGTTTTTGGTAGAAAGAGACGGATTATCGGTATTTCGATACGCGCAAACGAAAGAGCACGAAATTTAGTGTATTTGGCACTAAAAAAGTGAAAATTGAAAATTTTGTAGTTAGTACAATTGTGAACTAAGGCATCGATATTATGTATTAAAACTTCATACGATCGCGATACGATAAGACTAGACATTATTTTTTAGAAAGATACTCATAAATAATAATATAACTAATATGTGTTCGCGATTTATTTGCCAAAAATGTAAACAAATATGAATTAATGGATAAATAACTTTAATTCCTACACAATAAAATTCAGTATAAGCTACAACTTCAAACATTTTTATAACTTTTTTAATAGTGCTAGTCACTATAAAATCAACTTAATTGTCATTGAAATAAAGTTGATATTGGTTTAACTTGGAATGGGGGGGGGGTGCGCACCACTACGCACTTTTACTGTAGACTATTATTGTACCACTGCAGGGCAAAGGTCTATTCTCATAGAGAGAAGGCACGAGCTTTGATCACCACTCTGGCGCAAGACAGGTTGGCTGTTGGCTGAATGTTTTTCCTTCATCAAACTCAAACGCAAAGCATTTATTTCAATTAAACCATTAACAGGCACTTTTGAATTGTCAAGAAGTCGGTCAGTCAGAAAATATGAAGCTGGTTGCCCATTCCAAAGCGTAGGTACCTATGGAGGAGAACGAGCAAGAAACTCCATGGACATTCTTCTAAATTATATTTTTACAAAAATATTAGTTACATAATTAATGTTGAATTATATGTGAGAACGATCCGATCGTTAAAAGCGTTCAAAGTAGGTACAGCAAATAGTAACAAAACAACAATCCAAAATAAAATAATTAAAAAGACATCGTCGCGCGTCGGTAATGTCAAAGATAAACTCAGAACTTGTGACTTTTTAACTCGGATTTGAATCCACAACCTCGTGCATGAAAGGCGACGCTATAACCACTGAGTCATCACGACACGAGCTTAAGAAGAATACTAGGCTATAGGTACGAATACTTCTTAAAATCGCCCCAGCATTTAGTTTTATACGCAACAGAACAGCATCACCAATCCATTGCTTAAAATATTTTATCACCATGGCTGATGTTGAGGATAAACTGCAACTGGATTGCAGAAAATAAACCAATATGCTTAAAAGGTCACTTCAATAATAAAACTTTCCGAGTGGCCAGCTTCTTTACAGTTACAAACAAAATACCAACGCACCTCCACGGTACGCAGTCTATGGTATTAAAAAAAAGTTGCACAAAAACAAATATGGCGTTCGCGGGCAATGTCCTGAGTGTCATCTGCTGTGCGGTGCTGCGGTCGCCTACTATGCACAGGGTCGTGTTACAGGGCCGAGCCTATTCTACTACGATCTTATTGTTTGGTACTTTGCATTTATTTGGGGAAAATTGGCTCATTAAAAAATACTGCCAGGTGCAAACACTAGAACTTAGATTATTCTAGCCACAATAATCTGTTACCAAAGAAAACGTCTTCCTCTCTCTGCCACTACTTCCTTTACTGAAATAGTCTTGTGATTGTGACAGACGGACAGGCAGATAAACACATGCAGTTTGGTTTTGATACCTTACCTTCACGACGATATAGTAGATATAGCGCTTAGCAACTGTAGTGCGTTAAATAATTTAGAAACAGCATCTTTCATCATCATCAACATCTACCTACTTTCATGATCGATTAGCTTTTTTATTAGGGTTCCGTGCCAAAATGGTAAAACGGAACCCTTATGGTGAGACTAAGTCTGTGTCTGTCTGTCACAGCTGGATATCTCAAGAACTACTAATGCTATAAACTTGAAATTTGGAATAGTTTTAGATGACGTTTGCCCAACTATTTTGCAAATAAGAAAGAAATAAAAATATATGTATACTTTTTGCAACAGCGACTGAAAGGGGGTCTGAAAAATTCAAAGTACTAGGACAAGTGGGGTATCATATGAAAGAGCGCAGTTTGTACATTCTCAAACATTTTTTTTCTTTTTTTTTAGGCCGCATAGTTTTCGACTTTTGATGAACAATGTAAAAAGAAATATCGTTCCCCTTATCTCTGAAGTTTGCAAAGAGAAAAATCTAAAATTATTCTATGTGATAGAAGTTTATGTAAAGATTATCTACAGAAAAAATAAAATGAAGTCTCTAAATAGCACACTTTTTCAGAAATCAGCAAAAAAAGTTACATTAGTTCCATTATCGGTCAAGAGATGGCGCTAACCTAAAATTGCAATAGTCTACACCGCAGCGTGCAGACTGCAGTGTTAAAATTCTCTGACGAATATAGGCCTCGCCGATGAAAATTTAAAACATGATGGTACGGAACCCTCGGTGCGCGAGTCCGACTCGCTCTTGCCCGGTTTTTTACATAATTGAAATCCATGGAACAAAAAACTGAGTATTTCTGATTGATTCTTTTTTAACGCACTGTGTAATTGATATCCAATCTACCGGGACCAATGAACGGAACTTTCGGTTTTTTCTGATTTTCAAAAAGTGAAAGTTGTTTCTGGATAGGTACACTATCGATCTATTTCAATGGACTTACAATACCAGAGCCAATCAAGGGTCTACTTCTTTATAGAAATAAAGAATACGATTATAATAGGATATTATTTATGGTTGCTGCAGGCTGCAGGTGGGTAACAAACAAAGTTGGTCAACATACATCTAGAAGAAGAAAGAAAAATTGTTTTATTATTTCAGAAACACGTAGGTAACATAAAAAAGACTAGTTTCCGCCCGTGGCTTCGTCCGCGAGGTATGTCGATAAAAACAATCCTATGTTCTTCCCGGGATGCAATCTATCTCTCTGCAAAATTTTATCGAAATCGGTTCAGTGGTTTAGGCATGAAAAGGTAACATACAGACGACAGAGTTACTTTCGAATTTATAATATTAGTATGGATAAGTTAACTCGAATCCTAAAAGCATTCTTAGGGGTTAGTAGACTTACTATAGATTTCTGAGGCTGGAGCTGATCGACACAAATAATAATTAACTGGCTGACAAATTAATAATTAAACAAAATAACAGCAACCGTGCGTGAGTATAAGGCCATCAAATCTTTGACATGAGGTTTGAACAGAATAATTTCAATAGGTTTTTAAAATAGCAAGTATCAAGACTAGTTAATTAGAGGAGCGCTGCGTAAGCGCGGGGCGGTAGCAAACAGTGAACACTAACCAACTAAACTATGGTATGTGAGCCAACTTGCTACCCCTTCATAGGACCTTAGCCCGTAGACGAAGTTCATCTTAGCCTTGTGTCCACCAACATTTAAATCAACTGATTAAATATTTAATAGCTTATGAGACTAGTATCGGATATTAGGATAATTATTCGGATATGAGTTTCGAACCAACCTATACATAATTGCTCTCATTTTCGAGAATCAAGCTTTAGCTTAACACGGATATTTTTTTTTTTTTTATAAAAAAAAACGTTGCCCCACACTAGGAATTTCTCCTGTATCGTGGGTGCGTTTACAAACATTTAAACTCACATACACAAACAGCCAGACCCGGAACAACTACTTGTAGGTCATACAAATATTTGTTCCGTGCGGGAATCGAACCCGCGACACGCAGCGCAGCAGTCAATCGCTTAACCACTGCGCCAACCGTGCCGTCAAAAAATAAAAGGCTCTGTTATTCTATAACATTTACTTATGAACATACTAGCAGCGCGCCGCGGTTTCACCCTCATAAGTGTCGATCCCGTTTGAATATCGGGATAAAAACTACCCTACGTCCTTCCCCGGGATGCAATCTATCTCTCTGCCAAATTTTATCGAAATCCGTTCAGTGGTTTAGGCGTGAAAAGGTAACATACAGACAGACAGACAGAGTTACTTTCGAATTTACAATATTATGGATGAGTGAAAATGTTCAAGTGCTGACACGAGCCTCCTCTCTGTGAGAGGGAGTGGGCCGAAATCCACCACGCGGGCCCAGTGCGGGTTATTAGATGTCTTCGAATTTTTGGTTTTAGGACATGCCGGTTTCCTCACGATGTTTTCCTTCACCGTTTTGTCAGCAGTGATGAAATAATTTACACAAAGTAAAGCCCCTGTCTGGGTTCGGACCTACGACCTACAACTCGTAAGTCGCGGCCGTTACCACTGCGCCACCACTGCTCTTACTATATTAAAATTAATTGAAGGTAAACCCTTCACCCTCCATGCCAGTAATATGGGGGTAATAGATCAAAATTGTGCATAAACCAGGTATCTACACCAAAACCACACCCGTTTGACCCTTTTGTATTGCATGAGAAGACACGTAATCAACTAGCAGTTCTTTCGTTTCACGTAGAAATCTTTAGAAACACAGAATAAACTATAACGTTCAATCTTACAAACGGCACTAAATCTTGGTAAAACTTCAGGATGCAGACTGAAAAGCAGATTTATTCCGGTCTGATCCCCTGAATTACCGTAAGCGACACCGCGCGTGTTTTGTTTATAAGACGATTAAAAAAATCCCGCTTCGGATGTGTTCGGCTGTCCTCGGGATGTACACGGTTTTAATGTATATCCGATATGTCAATGAGTGATGGCAAAGTATTCCGTTTGTGTTTTGTTTTCACTTCTGTCGGCACTCCCGGAGTGCCACTGTTTTTTTTTTTTGGTCTATCTTTCAATTCCCAAGTGTGCACAAGCGAAAGCAGCTTCGTTCCAACCGGGTGTCCCACGCACGACCCAGTAAAAGCATGAACCTCCAAAAACATCAACTTAGAGCACTTCCAGTAACTCTAACTCCTGGTAAACTTATAGGTCTTCATCTAGCCGGTGGGTTCATTACGCGCACGTAATACGTCACCGTATACACAACTACCCTTTAACCTACTTCAGCGGTCCTACCCTTTGAATGAGGACACTGGAGCTGTTAGTGACCCTTCTTCAAATGTATTGTTACTATGCTCCTTGGGCTGTAGATTCTTTGTGATTGAGAAAATTGGAGGGAGTGTGAAAGATCCTATTTCATGAAGAGCGGGTGTTATATGGAAGTATTCTTGTGTGTGCAAAGCTGACACTCCTTCCTCAACTCCTCTTTGATCTACAGTACCTACTAAATTGACAATTTTATTATGCTTTATTAGGAACTAAGTACTTTCCTGTTGTTCGCGACATCGTCTGCGTGTGTTTTGTATTTCTAGATATTTTGTACATATTTGAAACAGGTCCCTGACAGCCGACAGGCCTATGTCCTGTCCGGGACATGGATGCTATCCTGGAGGCTATAACCTATCTGTCACATTTCATAACAATCGGTTCGGTGTTTTTTCCACTCGTCGACGAAAACGTTATTAAATTTCGATGAGTGTCGAGTACCGACAGGTAGGTAGATCGGCAGAGAGAGAGACACAAGTTATTTTCGCATATTATAATATAGATAAGTATTGGTTGTTGCGATTTGGTCAACTATATCACCCAATTTGGAACAGCTTAATTTTTCAGGCGTATAGAAACTTGTCACATATCATACAACATTATTTTTAGTATATGCGAAACCCGAAACACGTGTCTAGTATTTTTATGTAAAGAATCTATGTACAAAATTTCAAAACTGTATCATGAAAAATCACACAGTTATAAGCTTGTTAAGTTACCTGTTTGTCCGTACAAAAACATGTTCACCCGCGCCGTTGCGCTCATTAGTAGGTACCTAGGTACCTAACCGTTCGGCGTGGAGATTGGATAACCTACTTAGTGTCGCTTGGTGTCCAACTATTAACCTTTTTTAAATATTTTTGGGACAAAATATACCATGGGGTAAAATTTATTGGAATCTATTCAGTTACTTATTCTGAACAAACTATATTCGGGTTTTGCATAATACTAAAAATAACGTTGTATAATATACAATACTGTTTTACAAACTAAACTACGTAACCTTACAACATTACATTTACAATATCGTTGTCAAATAGCCCGTTGTTGGACCACAAATTCTCGTGTCTACAATTTAATTAAGTAGGTACTGGCTTGTTTAATTAACCCAATCACGACTATACATGTATTGTTAACTCCAACAGATTCTTGTAAACTAAGATTACGTGCCATTTATAAACGGATTTTGATCTTATCTGGCACTATAATCGTAGAACCTATCAGTTAATCTGTACATAATTATTGATTCTGAACCGGAAAGAGAACTCGACTTGTCCTGACGTACAAGGTACGGGGATTTCGTAAAAGTTTTTACGTCAGTCAGGACTCAGGACTCAAGAGTATGACTGTATGACTAGCAGTATGATCTCAGTCGCTGATATTAGGCGTTGTAAGTTCCACTTTGAGCTTTAGGAGATTTGATTATATAAATAATAATATAAAAAGCTTAAAATGATTCCTTCCAATTATTACAATACATACATTATTACTTTAATAAAAAATATACATTTCAATTTAATTAGGAAAAAAATCAGAATGGTTAGTTATTAGTGTTAATTAATTACTGCCTAAACAATAACAGCCGCACAGGTCGGTCGATCAGGTTAAGCTACGCTTGCCGCGGTTGGTCTGTGGATGGGTGACCATCTTTACATACCGAGACCCCTCCGTGCCTTGGTGGATCTTTGACAGACGGGTAGTCAGAAGCCCGAGTCTGAAAACCTTACCTTTACCCAGTAACTGGGTTGTGGAGGTCAGATAGGCAGTCACTCCATGTAAAATACTGGTATTCAGCTGCATCCGGTTAAACTGGAAGCCGACCCCAACATAGTTGAAAAAAGGCAGCCAGATGATGATTATAAGGACCGCCTAGTGCGGTAAAAGCCTCTTCCATCTGTCTCCATCTTGTTCTTTCTCTAGCTAGTCAGCTCCATGTTTTTCCTATTAAGCCTGATATGTCGTCACTCCATCTCTTGTTGGGTCTCCCACGCTTTCGCTGTTAGTTGATAGGATACCAGTTTGTTATGGTTTGAGTCCATCTGTCATCGCTAACACTTTGTAAATGTCCAGACCATTCCCATTTTAGCGTTAGAGTTTGTTTGATTACGTCTTTAGCCTTGGTTTCTTGTCATATTGAGCTGTTTCTGACTCTATCGCCTAGTTTATGGCCCATATAGCTTCTCTCTATTGCTCTCCGAGATTTGATTATCAGCACATAAAATATACCGTATGTAAGGATCGCAGGTGGTGTTCTGTAGTGTCTGCCAATCCCCGTGGAAAGAAAGCGTGAGTTTATGTTCCTTTGTATGTAAATATCGGGCTTAGTACAGACAAGTGTCAGTTTCTTTCAAGGCGTTTCGTATTTCTACGACTTTTAACAGGATAGACATAAGCTATTTAGTAGCTTATGTCAAAGCCAATACATTTTTGACATTTTTGTCCTCGTTGTCGCTGGTAGAAAAAATGTCACTTTGTCTAGGGCCTTTTTTTTGCGGATGGGAAATCATCAAAGTGAGTGTCAGAAACTACTGACTAAAACCCACCCGTGTTCCTTCCTTAGCCCTTTATGTTCCGGGCCAGCGGTAACCCTTTCGGACAATCCTGCGGACCCTTGTCTAGGGCCTCAGGTAAGAAAGAAGATGCCCTAAAACCCACTGCTAAGACTAGTCCCTTTTCTATCAATCGCGAAATTCCTAAAGCTTTCAAGGTGAACTGCACTAGGTAATTGACAATAATAATCAAATATAATAATACATTCATTGGAATGGTTCCCACGTAAAACCTAATATCTTTTATTTTAAATTCTGAGAATGAAATTGATGTGTCACGATCTTGTTTTAGCACCAGGTTTTAGAGTCAAATATTTTTATTAAAAACTTTCGACAGGTTGGATAATAAGGATAAAGTTGTGCGAACAGCATTATTGCTTTTTGGAGTTTTTGGTTTAAAATTCCGAAATATTTTGCCAGTGGATATATTGTACGTATTTTTATAAGTAGGTAGTTCGTTTGACTTATAATTCGGCTGATTCGGCTTTCATGTTGATTTTAAAATAAATGGTCCAAGTCCTACCTATAAGCTAATGATATTCCAATATTAATACTGTACTGTACTGTAGCTGTTGGGTCAGTGAGTCATCTTAGGGGCGGGTTTGTCTGTTTAGCCAAGGTTATAAATGTGCCCAATTTACTAATAATAATATAGGCTTCCAAAAATAGTAGGTTACTTACCTAAGTATAATAAATTGGAACTATCTGCGTATTCGTGCGACCACGTAGGACTGCGTACCTACCTAATGCGTAGGTATTCGGTCTACGAACACGTGACTAAAACACATGTGTGCGATAAAAATATCAAATTAGAGGAAATAAATCGAATAACTTTTGAAGGTCAAACGTCGGCGGCGAACAAGCCTGGGGTGAACGAACGATACCCAAACGTTACGTAATCGATGATCGCTCGCTAAATAATTATACCATCGACAAAAACTCCGCCACGAAATGGCGCGCAAATATTCATATTTCATTTTTAAATGTTCGGGTTTCTACGTTGTCTCTGAATAATGTATTGATGTTTTATGCAAAATACGTTAGTCGTGCATCAGCTGCATTGAGCGTATTTATTTTATTGTTATCGTTAACTAGTTACGTATTTATATCTCGATCAGTTGTTCTAGTAGGTACCTATCTTGTTAGACAGCTTCGTGCTCGATTTAATAAGCACATTACGAGTACAAAACTCAAATAATATTGTACCTAACTCCGAATTGCGTAACGTTCAATTACAATCTGAATCATTTTGAAGGGTATTGCTAATCCAATGCTTCATATGTTCTAAAAATTAGTCTGCTCAACAACGTAAATAACGCATTGAATGTTGTTGAACTGTTAAAATGAAAGACATACAAGGACATGAAGCTTTGACTAAAGCTTTCTCTAACGTTACCATAAAAGGAAAGATACAGTTCAGCCTAAAATTAGCATGGGTTCATGGGACTACATAGAAATTTCAACAAACGTTTTGACGAGCATCCGACACCTACAGTTTCTTTCCATTGCCAATAACAACAGAATTAAAAATTTCCGAATGTAAATGTTCCTACGAAGCCGCGGTGTACCTATATTTACTACTTAGGTATACATACTACCCAATAAAACAAACGCCGAACACAAGTAAACAATTCCCGCGAGTAAGCGAGTTCCTGCACTTCCATGAAAGATATACGGTATCGAAAAGATAAACAAAATATTTTTGCATCGCTTTATAAATGTATGTTGGCAAGTACGGAATACCTACTTATCAGAAGCTAATCCGGCACCGGACTGACCCTGAACGATTTGTCTTTAGTATATTACAGTTTTTAAACAAATCCTGAAATATCTACCTCGACAGGTTGTTCAGTACTTGTTTACATAATTCATTAGTAAGTACACACAGCTCCATTAAGTAGTTACCCCCCAAAAGACATGTGCGTTCAAATCCGTGATAGGCCCAAGTTGGTTTTTGTATTTTGCAAAAACATTTTATTTTAAATAATGTATTGTTTTAGTAAATAAATAAGTTTAAGAAAGTACTTTTTTTTTATTCTGTTTTTATTATTGTTTTTTTCAATAAAACAATACTTTTGTGACGACAAGCAACAATAATAGGGTTAACATTTACGACAACTTATTCATCGTCTAAATAGACTGGAGGTTTCAAGACCGCTTACCGTGCATAAGATTGGAAGTTCAAATCCTATATAGGCACGAAATGTGCTTTTTGTTCATTATATTATTTTGATATATTTTTCTATTTTGTTTTAAGTAGTAATTATTTATAAAGAATTAAAAAATAAAGAAAAATAAAATACTTTATTAATCATTTAATAATATTTATTATTGCTATTATTTAACAAAACTATGATCTTATTTTACAACAAACAGAACAACTATTTTAGTTCTCATAAAATCAGAAATCATTTAAAAAAATAATGGATAAATAGTAGTCGTTTACTCTTCGCCGAGTGAACGTATACAAAGTTCTAACTTGAAGGTATGGATTAATTTTATAAAGACAACGTAAGTAAGTAAAATTAATGGATACCCTCAAATTATAACATCTTTCGATTAGACAGGGACCTAAAGATATAATGACTCAGCCGATAGTAGATAACAATTTCACCGCAATTCATATGGGCTCGCTGGCTAGTTCGTCAAACTGCCGGTATGAGTATGACGACGTTCGGTGATGCGATGGTTCGAATCCGAGTCAACACAATGGACTCTTTTTGAAGTATTCTTTAGATTATTCGTAAGGAATTCAATGCCATAGATATCCGTGGTTGTAGCAGTGTAACATTTTAAAACTTGAGGGGTTAGGACATAGTGACGCTTTCTAATTCATTAGTAAGTACCTACCACTGACCTGTATTATACCTACAAGTGTATGATAGAGGTCAGTGGTATATACCTACTTAAAATCATAATCTTTGCTTCTGGCTTCCATAATAGGTTTACTTTGGCTTTCCGTGTAGCCAAGTAACTCAAAATCAATTTGTTTGAGAAGTTCGACTTAGTACAGCCTGCTCAGTGTTCGTACCTACTTATGTTTCATAATCTTAACCAAGTCGACGTCAATAAATATTCGTACATAAATAATTGTTTAATTAATCACTTCTGTAAACACAGATCCGTCGAGGATAAAAGCACATACGCATTGACATATATATTACTAGCGATCATTTCACATACGTCATCAAATGAAAATCGTCGTCAAAAGCACAGAGCATGTAACCTTTTAGTCAAAAGCATATACCTAGCCTACGTCTCCGTCGAGGATAAAAGCTTGATGAAACCATAGACGTTTATGCTTGGCGGTGTCCGTACCCCATGTAACATTAATAATTTATTTCATACATTATCCTATTTACTTATTATCGTTTTCCAGGCCACCGGACTACACCAAAGGCGTCTTCCAAACTCTCGGCTTTAAAGAATTTCATGACTATTTAATGTTATCAGAAGAGGAAAGAAACAGTGGTTCAGGAAAAAAATTGCTCAATCAAAGCATTGAAAACATGAAAATGGGCACCAGAAGGTACGCCCGCCGGCAGAACAAGATGATTAGAGGAAGATTCTTAGAACATCCTACAAGAGAAGTAAGCAGGGTTTAATTAAATTTCAAATAAATACAACAACGTGTTGTATGACTTTTGTAATAACGGCATTGTACGTAATAGAAAAAATCTACGGGATACAAAATGTACCATTATTTTCCATGTCGTGTAACATTCGATAGATCAAATAAGCGATATCTAGTACCTATTGCGTGTTATTAGTTTATTGCGATATATTTTATATTTCGTTTGTACTAAATGTTCACATGAAAGTACACATTTAAGTATTACTTACATGTAGGTAAATAAATTACATAATTGAATAGACAGAATTGTGTACCTCGAAATACTTATATTATATTAGTCAGGCAGGTAGTACAGTAACTCAGTTATTGTGTTCCATTAAATTATTTTTTTGGCTATCATTATAATTTATAATAAATAGTTTCTTGCTATTTATGAAACATATTTGAATAGAGACATCTCTTGTCAAGTAGCAAAACTACAATGAAGAAAAGAAAACTAAACAGCGACATCTAGTGTCGAATAGCTGAACTTCTGAAAACGAATACAACTTGCAACTGTTTCAAGGCATAGAAAACTAGATGGCGCTAAAATCATTTTAATTTCAGGTACCACCTATCTATGAACTTGATACTACAGATGTTTCAAAATGGGATGAAGAAGTTAAAAACAAAGCTATACACATTTTAGAAAGTTACCTGAACGAAACTCCATGTGACTTTGAACCATTAACAAGCCAAATAGATGAAATGAAAATAGGTGTTGATAGAAATTCACACAACCACTGTGAAGTGTGCAACAGAATATTCATAGGGGATAATGTGTATGCCATTCATCTTAAGTCCATAAGACATACTAAAGTGCTGAAGAAAAAGAAACGCCTTGAAGAGCTGAAGAGGAAGATGGAGCTGATGGATGAAGGGAAGAATTCTGATGCTTGACGATTTGCTTAACAAGCACTGTAATGTAGTGTGAATGTAATGTAACTCAAGAGTAATTAATAAACTGCTTCTCCCAGAAATTATTTATTGAAACATAACTAATATATACATCTAAACAATCTAGGTATAACTTAAAAACTTTCCTCTACCACTTTTGTCTCTGGTGGTACTTTTTTAGCCCTATAATCATAGTGCTCAAATTCAGGATATTGCTTAATAATTTCACTGTATGCCTGAACTATTCTGGCAAATTCCATGTTAGCAATCTGGAACGATCTGGTCACAGGATCAATGTCAGCCATCTTGTACATTCTTAATGCCATTTCTTCTCTTACATCTTCAGGGAACAATGTTTGAGCACCTCTAATTGAATACTTTTGTCTCATAGAAAATATTTGCCGAACAACTTTCTCAACCATTTTGAAAGGATGCTGTATTATAGGGTGTTTCAAAGGTGTTAAGGTCACTACTCCAACATCAACATCTGGTTTTGGAAGAAATGCTCCCCCTGAAATGTCAAACTTATATTTTACTGTGCACCAGTTCTGGCACATGACAGATAGCCGGCATCTCTGACTGCTGAGAATTCTTGCTGCCATCCTTTCAGCTACTTCTTTTTGAAATGTCAGTGTCATTCTAGTTCTACCAAAAGCCCATGGACCTTCTTGCTTAGACATCATCTCTAGCCAGCGTATTATCAATATTGTAGACACACTAAAAGGTAAATTGCCAATTAAATGAACTGGTGGGGGTGAGTCAAGCCAATCGGTCTTCACATCTTTAGGGATGAACTGACCAATGTCAGTCTTTAAAATATCACCAGTTATGATGTCTACATCAACTTTATCTCTACATGCATCTGCTAAAAGTTCCAGTGATGGCACAAAACGTCGATCTTTTTCGATCAGGATTAATTTTCTTGGAGCTCTTTGGATTATTGACCTTGTTATTCCGCCGGGTCCGGGGCCTACTTCGCAGACTACGTGTTTTTCTATATTACCAGCAGCGTTTACTATTTTTTCTAACAAACGCGGTTCCATGAGGAAGTTCTGAGACAGTTCCCGAAGAGCACGTAATTTGTACAGACGAATAACATCTTTAATACTTGGTAGAGGAGGTAATCTTATCTGTAAAGCTTTCTTTGTCGTCGCCATATTACTGCTGCTGCACTTTGACGGGTTCCTCAAAGTCGTCGAGGAAGGTTTCTTGTTTCACGGCGAATATCGAATACAAGTAAACACTTATCACTCCAGTTCCAATAGCCAGTCCGGTGATTCTATTTTTTTTGGAAATCTGCTGCAACCTAGTTACTCGTTCACGGTTTTTCTGCTCTATCAATTTCATGTAAGCTATTTCAGCCTGTTTAAGTACTGGATCTTGAGCAGTACTGTTGATTTTTGGCTTGAAAGTAGCATCGGAGTCTCCCATTACGAAAACACAAATTCTCGACAAATATAACCTCAAAACGCAGCAAAGTTCTAGAGAACGAATGGATAATTGACCACAGATAACGAATACGAAATGTTATGTAATGAATGAATGATTGTAATAAAACATTCCAGGGATACGTAAAGTTGAGTTCTTAAACATCATGTCATGCTATTCCTTTTGGCAAAATAAATGAATCTTTTTCTATTTTGCCAACATTTTCAACGCAAATGACTAATTTTAAAACTTGAGTTAAAACATAGACGAATATAACCAATATTACATGCATAAAAAAATATTTCTGCGGTTATTTTTATGCAAAACAAAAACAGCTGTTCCTGACGTCTTCCATAAAATCAACAAAACAAAAGACATGCGCGCATCCATCCTTTTCTAAACAAGACTTCTCTGTCGCACTTATGCATTTGGATCGGCTCGCTCGAACTCGCAAAGTCGCAACCTCGCACTTCTCGTGTCAAAATCGTCAAATCCCGTCTCGCGTTGTAGACGTTAGCTTGTGCGACTCGTTTGGTTGCGCACTAGAATCGCGTTAAACTTTGTTGTGTTTTGTGTTATAAAATGCCTTTTATTTCAAAAGACTGGCGGTCACCAGGTGAAGAATGGGTGAAAACTCAAGAAGGATGGGAAAAGAAGAAAGTACTGGAGTGTACCGCACAAAGGTGAGTTGCGTTGCAAAATAAACACAGTCCTTTGTTCGCATTTAGTTGAACGCAACGAAATAACATGGGCCGTTTAGTCATTAATATTACCTAACATTAGTGCGCTAAAAATGATAATTATGCTTGATTTTTGTAGTGTTACTGTGATTGTTGAAAATTGCTATTTTGTATTGCAGATATCCCGCTATAACTAACTTTAATAACCCCGATGATAGTCAGCAGAAGTCGTGGTGAGTGTTGCTACAACTTATCCTTACGTTTGTTATATTTTGTCGTGATCAGCTGTTGTCTGTTGTGCGCTGTTATTGATTTTCCTGCGCGCGTGTGTGTGAGTCCTTCGCCTGGTTTTGTGTGAAACTGTGAACCACTTTGTGCAAACGAAGAAAGCGTATAACACATACTTGTGTAGATAGGTATGTACTTGCTTAGACATAGGTAGGTAGGTACCTACTGAAAGCTATTTGTGAAACAAAGCACTTCATTATGAAAAAACGTTCCTTTCAAGTTTCAGAATACCTAATTAAAATGTTAGGTACCTATCAAGGGTACCTATGTAGATAGGTATATTGCATCAGTGAAATTGTGTTTGTTTACCTCTTGATTCCAACGTTTTCTTTGGAAAAAACCAGTTAGGTCACATAATAACACAAGACACAACACAACCACCACCCACTTTCACGCGTTTTATGACCTATTAAATTAAATGCCTAAGTACCTACAAGACTTGTTAAATGTACGTATTTATCGTTGCTATTATAATAATACTAATACATAGGTACTTAGCTTTGCTAGTATACCTATACTGGCAAATAGCTATTGTACAGACGCCAGCAGGTCAACCTACCCGAAACTGTCAGATTTTCCCAATCAACCTTGAACCTTATGCTTTAGCAATAAAGTCGAAAATCTATTAAAGAAATCTGACAGATTGTAGTAACTTGATGTGCTGGCGTCTGTACCTACCTAGGTAGTAGGAACACAAATTCTACATAATTAGAAGTTCTTATGTCGGTAGATACCGATTTTAGTGTATCTCTCAATAAACCAGGTAGACCTAAAAACAGAAAATTGCGAACGAAATAGGATAAATCTTTATAGGAAAATACAAAAAATAGAGTTTTTCCTAGATGCTGTCGTCTTTGTCATAAGCACTGACGCGAGACGTTATTTGTAGCTGTCTGAAGCTACTTATAAATTACACAAAGCGGCAGACACTGACACCATCATGCCGCATTTACACAATCGCGCGAACCGCGAGGCGAACCACGAGCCGAATCACGAACCCGCATGTGTAAACAGTGGGCTCGCTATTCGCCTCGTGGCTCGCCTCGCCTTTTGTCTCTGAATCGCCGAGGCGGCACACAGACTTCAACTGAATTTCTTCTTCCCTCCTCCCGACTTCGACCTAAGTGACCCACAGCCCACTGTATCACAAAGAAGGTCGAAAAGAGCAAAGAACCTCAAGTCACTGCTACTTCTCTCACTTCCAATAAATCAAATCGGCGCCGGCGCGGGCGCCCAGATTCCATATCCCTAGACTCTAGAGATACCACGGAATAGACAAGTTGATACTGCAACTACTGCAAGAACTCAAGTACCTACCTAATCTTATCTATGTTCCAAAAACAATGATATGAATATCATTACAAACTATCTAAAAGATATTGTATCGATGCGTAATAGAGAAAATAGGCCGTTTGATAATATAAAACCTACATAATATTATAATGTAAATAAACAAACATGCTAGCCAAAGAATAAATTTATGTAAGTGAACGTGAATCATCATTTGTTTCTCAACCACGATGGGCTACTAGCATTCTTAGTAGAAGCGACTGAAATTATGTTCTGACTAGCACCGCCCCGCGGTTTTACCCGCATAGTAAGTTTCAATCCCGTGGGAATATCGGGATAAAAACTGTCTCCTATGTGTTACTATCTGTGTGCCAAATTTCATCCAAATCCGTTCAATATAGTTTTTGCGTGAAAGAGTAAAACAAACATACACACACACTGATAAACATTCGCCTTTTACTAGGTAGTCGTGCGACTACATATCAAGCTATACATTTCCAGTATAAGCTGACTTCTCATTGTACGAAAAGCCTATACATATGCGAGGTCAGCTAAAACTAGAAATCTATAGCTTGATACATATATCGTCGTGAGGTACCTAATAATCATCTAACACCGCCACCGTATCCATACTCATTTTTTATTTTACCCTACAATTGTGAATACAATTAGGTATCTAAATCTTAATTACCTACTCTGATGGACTTCAAAACCAACAGCTGAAGTAGTTGAAAATGACCAGCATATTGTTAAAACCAAATCAAAGGCTGGGAGACTTTTTAGTTTTGAGATAACTTCAAGTCTTTCATTGAAACAAAATACCCAAAACAAAAAGAACAGTATTAAAAAACGGTCTTGGGTTTTTTTTTTTAGCTAATATTGTTTTTCGTTAACAAAAACAGGGGCCAGATTCCAGGTGAAGAATAATTTTCTCGGGTGCTTTAAATAAATAGGTAAATGAATCACTCTGACACCACAATGACACTTTACAAAGTTTACAAGAAACAGCAATTAAAAATAAATTTAATGAACGCGACGCGACGGGCGTTTGAATTTCAGATTCCATTTATGAAATCGGAAATAAAATCCATAGACTACGAACACGAACGAGTATATAGTAGAAACGGCAAGTCGTGACCAAACACAAAGTTTTGACCGTATCTAGGTCAGGCTGAAATGCACAGTTCAGGTCAAACCACTCGCCTGAAAAATTCCGATTCAAACATGAGGAACCAATTTGTTTGGCAGACAGATTTTGTTTAGCAAAGTATTTAGAGCAAACTAGATAGTTTAAAGAGAAAACTTCGACTGGGTTCAATTTAGACTAACCTAAATATTGACACTGACTAATTTAGATTTTTCTGTTACTTGTATAAAACTTCAGCTTTTCATTCGTCTTTTCCATCAGGCTAATTTTAATTTTAATTCCGTAAAGGCTTTAGACCGTAGACCACATACATACGCTGCGACAGGTTATACAGAAGACCGAAGAGTATAAGCTGCCTCTCTGCTTAGCGTTTGTGGACTACGAGAAAGCCTTTGATTCGATTGAGACATGGGCTGTGCTGCAGTCTCTTCAACGGTGCCAGATCGACTATCGGTACATCAAGGTGCTGAAGTGTCTGTATGAAAACACCACTATGTTAGTTCGACTCCAGGATCAGACCTCGAAACCTATCCTTCTGCAGCGAGGTGTGAGACAGGGAGACTTTATCTCTCCGAAACTGTTCACCGCTGCACTGGAGGATGTCTTCAAGGTTTTATACTGAGTGCGTGTTGCCAGTGATGACTTATGACACTGAAACGTGGTCGCTCACAATGGGCCTTATAAGAAGGCTAAAAGTCACCCAAAGGGCAATGGAGAGGGCTTTGCTTGGAGTTTCCCTGCGTGATCGAATCAGGAATGAGGAGATCCGCAGGAGAACCAAGGTAACCGTCATAGCCCGAAGAATTGCCAAACTTAAGTGGCAGTGGGCAGGGCACATTGCTCGTAGAGCAGATGGCCGATGGGGCCGAAAGGATCTGGAGTGGCGACCACGTACCGGAAGAAGTAGCGTTGGAAGGCCTCCCACAAGGTGGTCCGACGACCTTGTGAAGGCCGCAGGAACCCGTTGGATGCGAGAAGCACAGAACCGGTCGAAGTGGAGGTGCTTGGGGGAGGCCATGTCCAGCAGTGGACGTCTTTCGGCTGAAATGATTATGATGATGATCAGGCTAATTATTGTTCGTTTGTTTTGGTTAGTGCACGCAAACAATGCGACCATAAAAGAGCCCGACTATTTTTGAGTCATATTATTGTTAACGCTTATGGAATTTATATGAGACTGCAAACTCATTTCAATTTCATTTTACTCGTAACGATTAATTATAACTCAATACACCACTCAGGACAGGCCATTAACGTGCCATTAACGTAACGACATTTAAATTCAAAATGAGACAAAAATAAATATATTGTTCATCCCAAAAAGGTCCACCTACGGTTGACGGAAGGTTCCGGATGAATCAACAACTATCCAAACATGTCCCGACAGGAAAGTGGACGATTATTTTTAAAATCTTCAAGATTTTGGTGGTAAAGAATCTACTAAGCCCTTTGAAAAATAGTTATGACATTCTACTGACAAGATCTTTAGACTTTTATTTAAAACATAACTTTGCACTAAAAGGTAAGTCTAAAAATATCTTGCAACTTATTTCCAACTGTTTATTACGACTTTAACATAATTCAATATTGAGTCATTTCTATGTAAATTAATAGATTGCTAATGATTTCGCAGTGGCTACTTCTTAATACAATTTAATTTAATCAAATTAATCAATTCTCAATTTCGGAATCTCATTGAAATGACCAAATACTTTTGGAGGGACTTCAAATAATTACTGCGATCCAGCACCATGAATATCTGCTTAATTCTCTCGGCGTCATTTCTCTGAAACCCTTTACCAATATCGGTAGTACAAAAAGTATTCTAAATTAAAATATTTAATCTCTTTAAAAAAAGTAAAAATCCGATCGGTTACTTAAACTGTCACAACTCACAACAGTTCCACAACAACCATTCCGGAACTGCAGCGGGCCAGTTTCCTATATTTAGCCATTCTAATATTAGCAATAACGGCTGGTAAACTGGCCAGTAAAATGACTAAATTGCCATGAATCACGTTCTCGTCTTTGACACACGAGAACCGGTAGAGGCAGAAAGGGCGAGGTGGTCAGATGAAAGGGGTTTACGCAGACACAGACAGACCTTGAGATTTTTGGGGTAGGCACACGACATTGACAGATGTAGACTTGAATGAAGTTGAATAATGGCAATTCAATCACGCTTCGAACGTCTGTCTTGTATTTTCTAAGGTGTTTTTATACGTGGGTATAACCCAATCAATGCAAGCGTCGCCGTCGTCGGTAAATTTTGATAATAGAAAAAACACAGTTGCTAATTTCTGTAGAAAGCTGTTTTTACCTTTTTCTCGATTTCGCTGTTGACCTTTCGTTCTAAGGTTAAATGTGCAGAATTAAGGAGCGTTTAAAGCATAATGGCTTCGCGTGGGACACCTTAAACCTTTGACCTCTCAAAATCCAGTCAACAGTGACCGACCTTTTATCCTTCAAATGCTTTCGTCGTAAAAGCTGTATGTTGAGTATGTAAATATATTCCTTCCCTATCTTTCATCGGAATTTAAGTTGTAGGTACTCCATACATATTATTGACGCATGTAGTACCTAGTCGCAAAGTCGTAACAATTTTAGTTAATGAGCATGGCTATATAGGAATAGCATGCATATAGTCTCTAGACTGGCTCGTTCCCTTCTAACGAGTATCGCAATTTGTGCAAAATGAAGCTACATGTATGCCTTCATTTGCATTTTATATTCTTGCATAGTGTGTCCTAATGCTTGCCGCTATAGAAGGAGGGAAATTGCCAAGCTGCTGGGCATTTCATTAATATGAAGACTCACTATTGACTACAATCTAAGAAAGACTAGTAAAGCCACTATTCCCATCTTCAAAGCGATTGTAACTGCACTCGTTCAACCGTTCGACAATTTGATCTTCAAACGCTAGTTGCTCTATTGCAACAAAACAGTTAGGTTTATTGTCTTCGTTGGTTCTAGTCTAGAAACAAGCTCCTGACTGTGCCCTTGTTTAAGGTCATTTAACATTAGGGATACTCCAGAAGTATTTACATAGATACTTAGCTTATGCTAGATACACTAAAGAAACCAAAATGAGACTTAAAACCTTCTCAACAATAACAAGTTTACCATCAGCATTTTTACTTACTAATAAAATTCCAGTATTTCATATCTGAAACACCGTACCAGTTATCACAGACGACAGTTCAGCTCCATTTAAATAGGTACTGGGTTGCATTGCAGGCCGGGAATTAGAAAGTAGGCACGATAATCGTACTGCGTTTATAGGCTGTTATGCTTACAGATCATTGGGACGACTACGTTATTACACTTGGTTTCTATTCTGCCATCATTTCTATTTGTGTGATCACGGTTCTGTGAGTCGATTAATGGCATTCTGAATATGTATGTGATGTGAAGCCATTATGTTTTCAGAACTGACAATAACCATAACATTTCCTAAATTGCTTTACTTTTCGAAACTTTTGTTTTGTGTTCTGTGTTACTATGAAATCTCTGACTCCTGTCGTTCCGAATTATTGTAGCAAATTACTATAAACACGTAACACGCACTAGTGACGAACCATTTGAGCAGCGCAATTATTATGTTTGTGAACGACAGTTTAGGTCAGTTAATAGTCTGCATAATTTGCGTTTATAAAAGCCAACTGTCACATGGCATCTGAAAATAGATCCTTTAAAGTTTAAACAATCCTTTAGCTAATGTTTTCGAATGTTAATAGTCATGGAAGTACAGACAGTTACAGCAATTAGCTGATACGCTGACCCACCTTTGCATAAATGGTTGAGACTTTTTAGAATACGAATCGATAGAATTTTATAATTCTTTTATATGACTGTACATAAAGTAATTAAGTTCTAAGTCTTTGATAATCATAATGATTATATTCTAAAGACACTTGACCGTAGGCATCAATACCTATGTGTCTACGCAACTATCTTGAGTGCAGTAACTACGCATGAGCGATGAAGATTATCATATTGCAAAAGATGAATAAATCAGACGTCAGAAACAGACGTCCATAGACGAACTGCAATTGATGGTATTAGAATATTGATGGCCATGCAGAATATTCACTACGGTTTACTATATAACCTGGAGAGAAGCCAACAATCTCTTGCAGTTTTGTTTGAGAAGGCTTTTGGCTGGCAGTATTCGATGTTAAGAGAGTTTTGCTAGGAAAAAAAACAGTCAAAATGGGATAGTAAGTTGGGGGAAAAAAGCTTTAAATATCAATGTCCTGGAAATGTTGGTAAAATTAACAAAATGTGGTGCATGTTTCGAATAAACAAGTATTTTACCAACTGATGTGAAAATGGAAACTAAAGCTGAATATCATTAGGGGCGAGTGAAACGGTGTAGAAAATAAGGTAAGTAAACATTTAGCTGAACATTTGAAGCCGGCCGCAGTTCATTTACCCCTGACTAACTGTGTTACTGTTTTATTTTATTGTAATGTGCATGTTAAGTAAACAGTGTTTACTTTTGGACTGGACTGGACTGGAATACATGGAGATATCCAATTTCAATTTCGTTTTAGCGGATTACAAAGCCAAGCTTTGTCACAAATAAATGTTACTGGAATTTGTTGTTAAGCTCGATAAAGGCTGCATGCTTAGGAACCGGAGACTAAAGATTTTGTGCAGTACTTGGAAGTGGAACCATAGGTCTAAAATATATGTTACAATCAAGCGAAACAGGAGCGAGGGATTTTCAATTTAGTGATCCTCCGAAACCAGCGGTTACGATTTAAAATTGTGAGAATCAACAAGCTATATGTATCAGTAAACGCTCTTTCCTTTGTCTTTCATTTTAAAGACATGAAGTCACGCGCGATTGCTCAAACAGGCGCAACACACCTTTAAGGCTGCCGCAGACAAGCGCAACTCGACTCTGGTGGAACAATTCCTATGAAGATTTTATGGAAATTATTTCTCTGTGCGAGCCTTTAATTTGCATTGAGTCCCATACACGAGGCATTGGTCAAACCTGTAACTAAAAACAATCTCACCATAGATAACGAAAACAATGAAACATGAGATTAAGTTAATAAACAACGTTTTAATAACCATATCATTTTGAAATCAAAACATTATAATACGAAGTATACGATGATTCACAAGATAACTGGGCAGACAGCGAGACGCCTACGAAACACTTGGCAATAAAATATAGCGTTTGTTGAACTTTGAATTGCATTGTGAGACTAATCTTAGGAGCTGGGTTTTTATTAGAGATTCCTTTTTATCGAGTTAAAATGTTAGATATTTACTTTACTAAACATGGAACTGATTTTACTTTAGCCTGATTAAATTTTACTTTTTAAAACCAAAAGCAGAAGATAGCTGGAGCAACTCGAAAATATAATTTCCAGGCCAGTCGCGTGCCATTTCAACGGACATGTTTTCGAGGATAGTTTTAGAATTATTTGACTCGTGCAAAGCGCTTGCAGTTCGCAGAATTTGTTCTAAAAAGATTCTGCACTAGCTTTTGGACCCATCCGTATTTAATAATGTCGGCATCATTAAAACTACATAATATATATTTTTCAGAATTCTCGCTCTAGTACGAATTTTGACTGCAATACAAAATTACAGTGATACCTAGTTTTACAGAAATTTTAACTTTAATCTATCGAGATTCTTGCTTGCTTCTAGAACTCAATATTGTCAACTTTCATCGATCTCTCAAAGGCCTTCGTAAAACATCGTCATTGAGTTTCAATAACAATTTTACGTCTCAATTAATCCAGTCTGACTGTATTCCGCTCAGCAATGAAGACGATGTTCATTCAAGTCGGAAATGTGATCAAGCATAAAGACTCTGTATGATCATTAAACTGATGTCTATATGAGTCACGTTAGAATTGGAGGCCATTTGAAGGTTAGTGATAGTACTGGAATGGAAGGCATATAAGAGGTATGTAAGAGGGATTGAACTGATATGTAACACGATCTGGGTGATGGTTGAATTTGATATCAATTAATGGACTTTGCTGGTTCACGATTTTATGTACGAAAGATACACACGCGTAAGACATAGAATATTTTAGGTAAATACACTGAACCATTTAACATTTCTCTGAGTATAAATAGAGGCAAAAGGCGGAGGATCGAGTGCTTTGATGGAAATGTAGAAATGTTTCCAGCCTGCCAAATACATATAATTTTTCAATGGACTGCATTCTTCACGTGACCAGAACGTGACGTGCGCTGGCCTATTTTTTGGCCAAAGAATCAGCATTGCCATACTACAACGTGGCAATGCTGCCAGCCTTGTGGGCACGTTTCCTGTTGACAGCGATGCGAACGATTTCTTTTATGCCCTTTGATTATTTCCCCTCCTTTTTATATATTTGTACACATTATTATTATGTTTTTATGGACTGTTGCCGTTTGACAGCTTTTGTATAGAAAATATGTCAAGCTCTTATATTTATTCTTCAGATAAAAGTTATCTGATTATAAAAGTTATCTGTCAGTCCTCGCGCGAACTCGGAAGCGTTCGGGTGTAGAAAAAATGTCTTCCGAGAAAGTAAAGTGTGTATCGTGTAACATAGTGATAAACGAGTTGTTATGTTTTGTGCAAAACAAAATAGACATTATGGACGAGGAGAGTTTGATTCGTTTGTGTATTAGCACCTATAACGAGGGAGAAATTGCAACGGCAAAAAGTTTATTGTTCGAGTCTGTTTCTACAAGTACCCGCAATATATCGAGGCGAAAAAACAAAGAACAGAAGAATATTGAAGACATTATATGCGTCTTAAAGTCAACAGACCCAGATAAAACCCCGATCTTTGTGGCCCGAATGTTGGAGAAACTACCACCGATATCTTTTGACCACATTGATGTTTCAGCTCTGTTGAAAGATATTCTGGTTTTGAAATCGGAAATTCAAAATTTAAAACAGTCAAGTGTGACGAAAGACCAATTAAATAGTTTAAGAGCTGATATTGATCATATGAAGTTTGCGTCGCTGGTGGATGCGGAACGGCCAGTATATGTAAACAATAGACGCGGTGGGTACTTACTGGAAAGAGATTGTGATAGTGGTCCGCTCGGTATCATGAATCTTTCAAATAATAACAGCAAAGTAGAAATTTCGCCTAAAAATAAAACAACAGAAAAGGTACATTGGCGATCACCCGCAGTTATTCAAAATATTAAGGCTGGAAGTTGCCATAGCGCCGTCTCATACGCACGCAGCTCGAGCCCAGCTGATAACAGTACCGTCGCCGTCGCCGCCGCCACCGGTGACACCGACGACGTCATACAGCAGCGATCGGGTGATCACAAACTGTGAGTACGCATGATAGAATGTTGTCACCGTCGAACCGGTTTGTTAATGGAATACAAGCGTCCGAGATCGTCGCCGCTAGCGCCGATAGTTTAGACAGTCGTATATTAATGACTGATATAAACAAAAATAAGTCGTTAGCAGAGATAACGCGTAATGGTGTATGGAAATCGGAATTACCTAGTGAACAATGGATTACTGTGCAAAGGAGAAAGCACAGAAACATGCACTCGGACTCTGTTGTTAGAGGAAAAGCCGTTTACCTGCCGGAGGATAAATTTAAGTCCGCCAGTTCGAAGATACCTTTGTTCTTATCCAATGTACACAAAGATACGTCGGAGAACGATATTGTGGAGTATGTGTATTCGAAAACGAATGAAAAAGTTGTTCTTCAAAGAATAAAAATGAAAATTGAAAAAGAATACAATGCGTATAAAATGATAGTCGGCGATGACAAGTTAGACATGTTCTTTAGCAATGAGCTGTGGCCAGCAGGTGTAACATGTAGACGTTTCAGACCTTACAGAAACTCTAGGGCTGACAAGGATGAAAACAGAAAACATTCAAAACAATTATGAGCGCAACCTTAGTGACATACAACTGTAAGAATATCAAGCGCTCCGTAGAGGGTATACAGCAGCTGTGCAGCTTTGCAGATATAATTGCCTTACAAGAGACGTGGTTGCTGCCGGATGAGATGCCGTACTTGGCTGACGTGCACAGTGAGTTCGGGAGTACTGGGACATCGGCTATTGACGCGGCTGCCGGCATTCTCAGGGGTCGGCCTTTCGGTGGAGTTGCACTGCTGTGGCGCAAGGCGCTTTTCCCGTGCGTCTCTGTAGTTCCGTGTGTAAATCCGCGTATTGCGGCGATACGTGTGATGACGAATGATCGGCCAGTGCTAGTGTTTAGTGTTTACATGCCTACTGACTGCGCGGAAAATGTGCCGGAATTCACAGACTGTCTAAGTGCGGTGAGTGCCTTAATTGATGATAGTGATATTGAGTCCGTAATCATGCTAGGGGATTTCAACGCGCATCCGGGTGAGCGTTTTTATCGTGAGCTTTTAACTTTCTCCCAGGAACAAGACTGGACGTGTGTGGACACTAGCAGGTTGAAGCTAACATCTGAGACGTTCACATTCATTAGTGAGGCACATGGTTGTAGACGCTGGCTGGACCATTGCATGGTTACAAGTGCAGCGTTGGACTGCATTACAAATATATATGTAAAATACGACGTCTATTGGTCTGACCATCTTCCATTAGTCATCAACTGTAATCTAGATGTTATTAGACAAAAAGCATTGCCAATGAATACTGTTTGTAACAAAATTAAATGGGGAGATAGGAATGCAAGTCAATGTCAGGCCTACGAAAGCTTATGTAACTCTAAACTTAGGCAAATTGATTTGCATACTGAGCTACACCAGTGCTGTGGAAAATATTGTAATATTAACTCTCATAAAGAGATCATAGATAGTATGTATAAAGAGGTAGTAAGTGCCTTACGTGCGAACGCTGTTGTCACTTACGAGCAAAAGGCTGATAAACTAAGGAAGCCATTGGCTGGGTGGAACAGGTATGTAAGCGAGGCTCATAGAAATGCTAGGCTGGATTTCATGACGTGGTGCAGCTATAGAAAGCCCTCATCGGGTCCCGTTTATGACTCAATGGTAAAATCACGTAGAATCTTTAAAGGAAAGGTCAAGTGGTGCCAAAACCACCAGGAACAGTTAAGGATGGATTCGCTGGCAAAGCACTATGCCAATTCTGATTTTAAAAGTTTCTGGAAGGGTACTAATAAGTTAAATCCTAGGCCTGGTATCCCTGTGAGTATCGACGGAGTTGCCAACCCGAAAGATATTGCAGAATTGTTCAAAAATCAGTTTACCACACAGTCGCCCCTAGGACCTCCATGCGGTGAGCTCGATGTTTTTCCCAAAGTTGAGGTACCAACGGTGGTTTTGGCTAAAGAGATCAGGGCCAAAATTAAAAATATGGTAAGAGGTAAATCCCCAGGACACGATGGGCTAAGCATCGAACACCTACAGCATGCTGGTGTGCACTTGCCACGAGTACTCGCACTATTTTTCAACTTGTGTCTGTCTCATTCGTACTTGCCCGCGGATATGATGCGGACTCTGGTGGTGCCTGTAGTCAAGAATAAGACGGGCGACGTATCAGACGGGTCAAACTACAGGCCAATCTCACTGGCCACCGTCATAGCCAAGTTGCTTGACAGCGTGCTCAACTCGCACCTAAATAGACACGTTAAGATCCATGATGCCCAGTTCGGTTTTCGGGCAGGGCTGTCAACGGAAACGGCCATTCTAAGTTTGAAGCACGCTGTTAGGTATTACACGGATAGACAAACACCAGTCTACGCGGTTTTTCTGGACCTTTCCAAGGCCTTTGACCTAGTCTCTTACGATTTGCTATGGCAGAAGCTAGGAGATACAACACTGCCACCGGAGTTCGCATCTCTCCTCAAGTACTGGTACCTACACCAAGAGACTCGGGTGAGATGGTTGGGAGAGCTTTCGGAGCCATGCAGGCCGAGGTGTGGGGTGAGACAAGGGGGACTATCCTCACCCTTGCTCTTCGGTCTCTATGTGAATGCGTTGGTCGAGCGACTCAGCAGCATGCGTGTCGGCTGCTATGTAGATGGAGTTTGTTTTAATAATCTGAGCTACGCCGACGACATGGTGCTGCTGGCTCCCTCGATTAATGCTCTCCGAAAGTTACTGGCTGTGTGTGAGTCGTACGCGGAGTCTCATGGGTTGATGTACAACACCAAAAAGACAGAGTATATCGTTTTCAGGTCTGGTGCCAGATGTCCATCTACGGTCCCTCCTCTGTTACTCAAAGGTCACTCAATAAACAGGGTGTATAAATTTAAATACTTGGGCCACCTGGTAACAGATTCCCTGACAGACGACTTAGATTTGGAGAGGGAGCGCAGAGCGTTGTCAGTCCGGGCGAACATGCTGGCCCGCAGGTTCTCTCGATGTACGGTTGCAGTTAAAATAGCCCTCTTTAAGGCATATTGCACAACACTGTACTCGGGGGCCCTGTGGTTCAGATATACCCAAAGGGCTTACAATGCTCTGCGTATCCAATACAATAATGCGTTCAGGGTGCTGTTGCGACTGCCACGCTTCTGCAGTGCGTCGGGGATGTTTGCCGATGCACGCACTGACAGCTTTGACGCGGTATGGCGCAAGAAATCTGCCTCATTACTTCGGAGGTTGCGTGACAGTCCCAACATCATTCTGCACTCGATAGCCGCCCGGGCAGATAGCTCGCTTGTGTGGGCGTTGGCCGATCGAACCAGATCAGTTTTAGTTATTAGGTACTAACATAGGCTAAATAATTATTGTTACTAACACAGTGGACCTTGTTTGTTGTCTTTAAATAAATAAATAATAAAATAATAAATAATAAATATTGATAAATCTGCCCTAAAACCTAACTTAACTTATGTTCCTATTAATAAAAACCAGCAATATGAAAGAAAAACCATATTTTGTTACAACATAACTAACAAACTGGCTCTATGAGTCTGCCGTTGTCTTTTTTTCTCGATAACGCTGATTGCAGTAAGGACAGGTTTAATAAAAATAATACGAGTACCTTTTTCCTCATAGATATCTTTAGCAACATCGTACTTTGTTATTATCTTCACGCATTCATGTAAATGGATTAAACAGTGACTTATCCTACAGTTTTATTTCAACTAGAAAAGCTAGAGTTGATTTATATCAATCTTGATGTTCTATCGGGACTGAAAGACAAAGACAAATAGACGATATAACTTCAGTCGAAAACAGGCCACACCTAAAATCTACCACACCCACTGAAAAGGTTAAAGTTAGCCTTTTAGGGAATTGCACCGATATCTAATGCATCAGATTATCTTTTAACGAAAAGAGCTTTGGGATTTAGAACTTTAACTGGAAGAAATAAGAACGAAAACGCTGTACTTACTCGAAACCTGGTCACATTTTGGATATTCAGTGTTTCGGGGTCCCCCGTGGCTCATATCTTGATTAGTAAAACCTTTTAGTACGTTTTGTGTTAACGATGTGTTTGGTCAAATGGATTGATTGGGAAAATTACTCAAGATTCAAACTTTGAAGAGAAAAATCAAACTGGTTGCTAATTTAATTTATATTTTTTTAATTTTTATGAAATTGATTCTTACATTCTGTGACTACAGTAACTCACACACTTGTTAAAATTCTAGGAAAATCATCTACTTTTACAATATTTGTAAATTGTGAGCACCATGTATCTAGCACATAATTGATTTACCTGTCATTGCTTTATTTTTAATCATTCTTTTTCCCTTCCGTGGTAGACTAATTTTATTCTAGGTGCATCGTGTTTACATATACTTAATTATATAATGAATGTATACAAAACTTTGTAAAACATTTTAAAAGATTAACGGTGGAGTTTCTTGCCCATTCTATTCCATACGAACATTACGAACACTATCTTTTGGAAGGGGCGACTAGAATCAATTCTATTTTATGGTAATTTTTACGTTCAAAACTGCCTTTAATGTGCCTATTTGAAATAAATGATTTGACTTGGACGACCCTTGAATTTATATGTCGGTTATATTGAAGCAGTGTTCATCGTTCTCTTGATCTTATCCCAATTTATTTGCAGTCGACGCAGTATGTCTTCTTGCATACTTCTCTATCAGACGTCATCTCAGGAGTCAACCCCTTTCTAGCCATATCGTTTTTCAACATTTCTTTGGTCTTCCCCTACTCTTATTGCCTTCCACATTAATTAGTTCAAAACAACCGATTTCCACACAACTTTTCAGCCACCGGTGATGTCCGGTGCCACTCAAGACTTCCTAAACAGTTTTGTAGTATTTTATTTAAAGAAAAGGTTGGTTGGAATGCTAGCGGAAGGTACGCACAGACAGGAGCATTTCTTTGACCTATTATTTTTAACTGTGGAAGAGTACTAAAGAGCGCAGAGTTTGTATTCACAACGGCAGAATTTCCTAAACATTCTTCAGTTATCAATAACAATTTGATCTGGTTAAAGGTTCGGATATTTTATAAACATTGGGTTCTTTCCATCTATGCATCCGTCTCCATATGACATACGAAACATTATTTCTGTGACCTCGTCAATGTGGGGAATCTAGGTCTGGCTAGAGCCAATGACAAACACTACACACTACTGACTGTGTACTTGATACAAAGGGAGTTGGGGTAAGTTTAATTTGGCTGCCTGCTCATCTGTTGCTTTGTCGACAAAGTGTGTTGTGCTCTCCGTAAACTTTCTCATAGGCTTTGGAAGGTATTGTAGGTATATATTATCTTGTTTGGCTTTGCATTTCCGGGTAAATCCTATCTTTTGAAAGCAGGTTATTATATTTGAACTAGGTACTTAAATGTTACTGTTTTTTTCTAGTAAATCGCAATTTATAATAAATCCATCTACAATTCTAACTACGCTTAGCAGTTTAGTTCTAAATAATATTTTTTCTGTTACCGCAATATTCTTAAAAGGCGTTAACGCCGTACGGCATTTCATACAAACTTTCAAGCCCTTGTTTTTCGAAAAGAATGAACCGATTTTAATGAAACTTCATACGCATAAGCAGGATACAAAGGTCTAAAAAGTTACTAACATTTTCGAAAAATTGTGTTACAGCCCAATTAGATTGATTTTAAATTTTCCATAGAAACAGATTTCCAGTTATCTTTTTTTAAATAAAACATTTCGAAAATTTTCTTAAGTAACTTTTTAGACCTTTGTACCAAATTATGCGTATGAAGTTTCATTAAAATCGGTTCATTCATTTCGAAAAACAAGGGCTTGAAAGTTTGTATGAAATGCCGTACGGCGTAAACGCTCTTAAGATGTTTTCCATTAGTTTCGATTTAATTCACGTAGCTGACAAACAATTAGTCTTTCTAGTTTGTTGTTTGCTCGCCCACCTGTTCTCATCTATTTGCCCTACGTGACAAAACTCATCTCAACTTTCTGTAAGCGCTTTTAATGAAAAAAGTTTTGTTTTTCTCTACCAATACTTCGATGTCATCTGTAATATTTTTACGAACAGTTATTTTTAGACAGGCTTCCTAGCCGCGGCGGTAATTAGGATAATAATTATAATGTTTATTTGCCAAAAACAGTGCTTCACATTTCCTTAAGTATAGTCTTTATTAATAGCTAGGTTTACATCAACTACATAACTCCACAGTAGGTCGAGCCTGGCTTGTGGAGTCCATCATGGGTGGTATTACCGAGGTATGTACATGAAAAAGTGTTATTATTTTATTGGGCTTGATAGCACTTGGCGATTAATATCTAATATATAGTTAGAAAAGTTACTGTTGGACGTTCTTATTTTATTAGTATTTTTTCATGAAAGATAATCTTGTCTATATTTTAATAACTGCATTCAACGAGAATTTAAACAAAATTCCTTTCGCGTGCTTATTGCATTCTACAAACTCGGCATATCATTTGTAACCATTCACTATTTCAGAGTTGATCCCATCATGTCTCATGGGAAAAACTTGTTCATATTCAATATGGGTAGGTGCTAACCCATGAATTATTTCCAGTGAAGTCAAATTCAGTGTATGTAACACCCAATCTGAGCTGACTCAAATAGTTGCCCAAGATTTACATATTCTGTATAGTGAGTTTAAACTTCGCATCTATCCTCAAATAGACAGAAGTAGTTCATGGTCGAAGTTCTTCAGGAAACGATTGAGTAATCTTACTGCGGATGCAATACTTCAACAATTCATACTCACAGTGTTTTTCTCATAATTATAGTCTGAATAGGATAATTGGAGCGCTGGTGCTTCCATCTAATTAAAGATGTGATGAATTTAGGTTAGTTTGAAGTATGGATTTGCGTAGTGTCTGTTGAGAAAAATGTTATTCAACGATTCATCGTAATCATTGGCATTCTCATTTCGATGTGCGCGTCGTGCGTCCAATGCGTGCGTGCAATAGAAGAAAAACTTTTCATTGAAACGAATTACTTAATCACTTATTTTTTAACCAAGTCTTGCCATAACTTGTTTTCAATTTATCAAGAAACTTCATCAAAACAAAAATGATTTACCTCGAGGAAAGCTAATGATATCATTTTCCAATTTTCTCAACAATTTTAGCTTTGAGTTCCATATAAAATATTACACCTTACGATCGTTTTATGATCTTATATTCTAAACATCTTTTGTAGCACCTTTCTTGTATTTTATTCCTAAAATTGCCATATAATCTCTCGTGATAATATGTTCTCAAATGTAGGTCGCGGAGCTTTGGCAACGAACTCAGATAAGGTGTCACGTTGTTTGACATCGACCTCTTCTATATTTTAATATTAATGACGTCGTCGGCGCACCGTCTTCTTTATCTATCTCTTTTATTTCGCCGTTAGATGAGTTGTTTATTGTGCTAGTTGCTTTTTAGAAATTAGCATTGAAAAAAGGTTGCGGTTTTGCTGCATAGTCTTTGCCTGTGGTCTTGTCTTACATTTTCTCATTCATGCAATGGAACAAGCCTTGTTTAGGTTTTATCTTAGAGTAGCTCGCTCTGACATAAAACTAAATCTAGTAAAACCAGTGTGTAATGATACTTAACATGTCAATAGTTGCAAATATCAAAAACAATACTAGCAACTTCTGCACATAATAGTATAACGAGAAATATGGAAGCTGTTTTTTAAACCCTGCTTGGTAACAATAATAGTATCTATTATGTTATTATAGTCTCCCATTAAAAAGCTGGTAATACCAAGCTTTCTCTATGCCCTATGTTTTCATCACTTTCATAGTTCCCATCATATGCTACAGCTTCTTCAACGTTATGATCCAAGTTTATTTTTACAGCGCACGATAAGCTTTAATTTGTAACCAGCTCCCGTCATATTTCTATATTATGCCACCTAAAATAGAAAGTTTACAGCTTCATGCACTCATACTTTGGGAGTTCCAATGCTCCTATGTAATGGCAAATATTTGGCAATATCTTTGGTAAGGCTAGCATTTTTAGAATATTTCAATTTCCAAAACGCTGTATCAGCACATGCAATAAACAATTTTCCAACTAAAATTTCGTTGCCAATACATATAGGTACTTACATCATAAGATTAGAACCTCTTGAAGTGGGAGTCACTTTGTATGCCTCGCCTCGATTTTGCCTTCATCTTCAATCCGAAATAAATTGACCTGACAAGTCTGGAATAAATTGATGCGGAAACGTTGCCTTGACGTTTCGTATTCTGTCCAACAAATAGTCGGTCTTCGATGATAGTTTCCAATATACTGTAAATGGCTTATCCTGAAACCCTACGAATTGTCGACTTTAGGTTACGTTATTAGCTAGAATCGGAATTGGTCACTTCGCATCGTTTCGGATTCATTCCTATCTCAATTTTCTTCCATTTGTTATTAGCATTTTGCTGAGTGGACATTTTAGATGAATATTCTTCTTGTTCTACCTGCTGCTTCTAGATTTGATTGCCCTGGTACTTAGACTTATTAGAAACTGAAGGACCAAAACACGTTAACACCTACCTAGTTTTAACGTGCGCCTGCTATTATATCTAGTCAATGCTTTTCCTATCTCTCTATCTAAGTAACCATCATTATCACCAACAGCTTTTCTCGATAAACTGAGATTATTTACAACCTTACCCATAACTTCTTCAACACCTTAGGTGGTAGGAACATTTAATAAAATGGTTCGAAAGCAAATAATCGTAATTCTAACAAGAAACGGAAACGTCTCGCTTGGAGACCGCTGTCATTTACCAATCAACAAACATTGTATCATTGCAACCCTACCAACTGCAAAAGACAATCTAATCGTATTAGTTCTTGTAGACTCTGCATCAACTGCACTTGGTTGCATCAAGTTACCATCTTGACAAATTAAATTGAACGTAATGTCTTCAAGATAAGGTTCAATTTTTTATTTTTCTCCATCATTAGGGTTATTAGTTGAAGTGGGAGTGAGTGAAAGTGCTTTCGATTCCCTTGTGTTTATTTTCAAACTGCGGAAGTGTACAAACATTAATAATTACAAGCTACTGGTACCTTTGATGTGCATGCTGGTAAAAATAACTGATTAGTGCAAGGAGGCAATTCAAATTTTGGGGTTATTAATATTTTCTATATTGCGGTCCAAATTGTTGCAGGTATTAGCTTGTTTAATAATGAGTTAGGTGTTCATTATGAAATGTAAATGGAGCGCCTACCACAGTGCCTTTTATAGCTAGAAAACGCCGTTTTCTATACTAATATTATAAAGAGGTAAAGTTTGTATGTAGAGGGTCATCTCTGGAACTACCAGTCGGAATTGAAAAAAAAAAATCTTTTTGTATTTGATAGCCCAATGCTTGACGCTACGATTCTTAGGAGCCGAGCAAAAAGTAAGAAAGAACGCTAAGCAAAAACCAAGTAATAGCGCGGGCAGGCGATGAGATGCGACGGGGTAGGTCCGGGGAACAAGAAATTTCACGCAGACGAAGTCGCGGGCAGAAGCTAGTAGTTTATAATGTCGGAGTCTATCCCACCAAACTAACATACAAGTTTAAATAAATTCCATAATTCTTCTTCTTGTGTCACAATGAGCTATGCTAGCTGCTTGAAATCTAAATATATGTATAAAACTCAAAGGTGACTGACTGACTGACATAGTGATCTATCAACGCACAGCCCAAACCATTGGAGGGATCGGGCTGAAATTTGGCATGCAGGTAGATGATATGACGTAGGCATCCGCTAAGAAAGGATTTTTCGAAATTCCACCCCTAAGAGGGTGAATGGGGGTAGGGTGAAATTTCACGCGGACGAAGTCGCGGGCGGAAGCTAGTAAATGATAATTTTCTTTACCATGTTGATCGGTAATGAATGAAAAGAGTGAGAGTCGTATCGTTCTACTGTGTTACTTCAGACGTAATTTGCCATTTCGTAATAAACGAACAATGGAACATTGAAACCTCATAATGATACAAAACGATGCACATGAAAATGTCCAAATGACAACATTTTCCAGAGAAAGTCTTGTAAAGAGACCTCGACCGGCGCTTGCGCCGCTACGTTTTATTTCTTGGGAAATGATAGTGTAGCGTAAATGAAGAAGTGAGTTACATAACAATGACAATTCGTATAAAGTATTGTATTTATCATTTTCTATTATCCCATCTATTTCTTTAAAAAAAAAAAACACTTTTACACGTCAATAATAAATTATGTCTTACTTACTTATGTCTAATTATGTCTTACTTACTCTCTGAGAAGAAAACCGAAACAAACTCGGAGATTACAGTCTCTTCGCAGATGGTCCGAGATGGTCTTTTGAAAAACAATCCATACTAATATTATAAATTCGAAAGTAACTCTGTCTGTCTGTCTAACCTTTTTCCGCCTAAACCACTGAACGGATTTCGATAAAATTTGGCAGAAATATAGATTGCATCCCGAGGAAGGACATAGGATAGTTTTTATCGACATACCTCGCGGGCGGAAGCTAGTAAAGTAATAAAAGTAAAAATGAATGAAGGTGGAAATAACCAGTAGAGGTAACTTCTTACAATATGTGTAGATATACTAAGTATGACCATAGAACTACATCTTATTTTATGCCATGACTAAGAACTTTCTTATGACGGCGTTAATAATAATGTAGATCATAATTTTAGACCAACACCTAAAAGAGCCCCAAGAAGATGCGCAAGGCCACAATGTGAAAGCAAAACAATATTAATTGACATAATATTACAACTAGATATCTCAGAATCAAAGTTAGTAAAATAAAACAATGGATAGAGTGCTAGAGCTATAATTTACACCAATGCGCCAATTAAATTAGTCATTGAATTTTAAATGACAGTATATTTACAAAGCTTATCGCGACATCGCGAGACGTAGTTGCTTCTTATCCTCCACGATCAGTGTTGATGAATTTACCTCCATTGTTTGGAAATGTTTCCAACCCACGACCACCTGACGTAACCATTGCAAGCCATTAAGTAATGTCGCGCGCTTTTCGAAATAGACACGGAAGAAAATCGCTCCCGAAACAGATTTAGAATCCGAAGCATCCAGTTATGTATCGCATTTAAAGTGCTGGCAACACAATAAAAGAAGTATAACTTCTAAAACGGGAATGAAACAGTTTATAATCGTTCAGACACGTCTATGTGAGAGGTGATTAAAGGTTGGTCGTTGTCCGACCATCCTTGGCAAAAAGCCAGGATGCCAACTCAGGGAGAAATGTTTGCCTTGTTGGCTGTTTGTAACTATTTAACTGTCTATGGTCGGGTGTTACAAATTCTAATTTTCAAATTGAACTGTCACGTTCGAAACAGCTGTAGCTCGGGGAAAAAAATGATATGTTACAGAGTTCAAAGGAAACTTTTATGAGTTATTTTTAAATCGCTACATCATTTTGGTTGGGTCTTCAATCTCTACACGGTTCATAAATTTTAATTAAGAAATGATCGAAAAATATATTTTTACTTCCATTGGGGCTGGGTGAATATGAATAATTGCATATGAAGCTGCGACCGTCCCTTTTCTGTCTGTTTATGATTAGGTATCTTAAATCTCTTTGAGTTGGATACCTACTGGAGATCCAGGGTTGATCTACTTAGACTACGATGTCGTAAAAATTAAACCTTCTTTTTAAAATTTTTTACAAGTAAATTTTTTGTGTTAGAGTCGGAAGTCGGAAAGACATGTACCGATATTTAGCCTTAATCAGTAACATATAGCTCTTTATTCTGTACTAATATTAAAAAGCCTGTTCAGAAGCTTATCGCCGACTGGCATCGCAGCATCGGGCTGACCCGTTTCCCTCATTTAAAACTGGCAAGTTGCTAGGGAAGAAATACGTTCAGCCATTCGTTATGCAGCTGTTTTCTAATCTATATGTATATAAAACAAAGTCGGGTTAGTCAAGAACGGCTGGATCGATTTTACATTTTCGAAAAATAGTGTTACAGCCAAATTAGACCGATTTTAAATTTTCGAAAAATAAGGGCTTGAAACTTTGTATGAAATGCCGTACGGCGTACAAAAATACTGTAAGTGTATTGTCAACTTTTAAACCACCATTGGTATCTAACTAAATATGAACTCTGGAGGGAAAGTGCAATTCTGCCCATGCAATGTAATGTTCATTAGAATCATGTAACACCTAATAATATCGAATATAAATCGCAACTATGTTTTCATAGATAGATACATTTTGTATAAAAAAAATCCAATAGCAAACGTAACAATTTATTTATTTTTAGAAACTGTTCAAGAGTGGCGTGCGGACAAAAGTCATGACAATATTGCACCCGAAATGTCTCGAGGGTAACCTATACGAACATTCTGGAACTTCAATTACAATAATGTATGTAATTGTTTTTCAACAACATTCATTGCGTTATTTACGTCAAACTTTCCGAACATATGTAGCAATGGATTAGCAAATATCCTTCAAAATCATTCAGATTGTGATTGATATAGTGTGTTAAACAAATAGAGTGCAGGTTATCTTACTGGACCAGATACATACTTCTGCATCTAATTGAGCGAAAAGGCATAATAATGTTTATAGCCTAATAATGTGTAATACAAACTACTAATGTGATTATAGGTAGATAATTAATAACACTAACATAACATTCTTTGAAATTCGTCTTCAGCTGAAATCAAAATTACAACTCTCCATATAACAATATCAATAATAAAGAATATTATGAAAAAAACTCTAAATAATAATATGAATAATCATACTCATAACAAACCTGACTTGACTTATAACTGAAATAAAGGCTTCAACAGCGCCGAATTTCACAATGTACGCAATCATTGCCAATTTAAATTGATAATTGATTGGAAGCACGTTATAGCAGCGCGGGCCTGCGGGCGGAGAGTAATGGGTAGCTCACCGTCCGATCAGGACCAGGCCCGTGCCGGACGGCGCGTACGTGTTCCACGCGCGCCTCAAAGAGATGTCAGCATCGAGGAGGGGCCCCATAGGGCCGAAGCCTGCCGGGTCAGCGGGATTGTCCGAAAGGGTTACCGCTGGCCCGGAACATAAAGGGCTAAGGAAGGAACACGGGTGGGTTTTAGTCAGTAAGAGTCTGACACTCCCTTCCGCTCCACCCAGAGCGGGAGGGGTCATTTGATGATTTCCCATCCGCAAAAAAAAAAAAAAAAAAGCACGTTATAGCAACAATTGATTTTACATATTGAATGGTTGAACCTGTCACATGCAGAATTTAGCCACGATTTAACATCAATACTTTGATAAAGGGAAAAGTGTAAACATTATGACAGACCCAGTGTGGTTATGCATAGGCATTGGAAATATTTCTGACTATAACTAGATTAAGTACCGACTTATATATGCATGTGGTGATGGTCGCACTATTTTTGTCCTTATATAAGAATTCTTTATTATTACAATATTGATTTTCTAAGTTTTTTAATGGGAAAACGTTGTAACAGAACCAGAATTGTGGAGAAAGAGAACGAATTTCTTTTTATCAAACAATAACATCGAAGAAAGTATACATTTTCTCGCTCTAATGAACTAAACAGTAACATTTTTTTTTACCTTTGGATAATTCTACGCCAGTGAACTCAATATTTCCGCGCAAAAAATATTTTAAATGTGACTATGTCTTCATGATCAAGTCACATTATAAAATATTTTTCTGAAAAAAAAAATCTGGGTAGCTCGCAAAATTCAAATTTTCTTACGTTTTTTGCAATTCGCAGGGCAGTGTCAAGTTGTATGTTGATAAGAATAATATGATTTGTGATCATATACAAAAAATTATTTACAGAATTATAAATCAATATAATTGAATCATCAGAATTGGCCTCAGATGTCATGATTTTATGAAATAGTCATTTAATATTATAATTATTTAATTGTTCATTATTTCGCAGTCAACCTTGACGCTTTCGCCTTAAACATCCCACTCGTCGTAACCGTAAGTCCCTACAAATAGCCAAAAGCTAATTGAAAAGGACTACAAATGCCTTAGTGGCTATAAATTTTATTTGAGGAGACCCTTCCTTCCGCAGTCTGGCCTCAACTTGTCGTCAATTTATAGGTCAAGGCCTGGGAAGTGGGAGGCCTGTGTCCCTGGCCTCACAGAGCGAACACTCAAACAGTGTCCACAATATGAATCCATTTATTTGCTACAAAAGACTGGCTATTGGCTTTCTTGTTATTGGATCTATTTGTTTGTTGGAATGGAATTGTGATTTAAACTGTTAGAAATGGAAACGTTCAGTTCGCTTTTAGCGGAGCTAGGTCTGTGTTAGGTTAGGTTTATCTTCATTGTGTTTAGTTTATGTGTCCAACCTTCATGATTAACCTCTTGAACGTCGGGCCTCTGTATGCGCAAGTGCCACAAACGTCGGCACATTTGGTAGTACTTGTTGATTTTTGGGCAAGCCTTCGAAAAAACGCAGATTTCGTTAATACATAGCCAGTTAAACGTTACATGTTATACCTTCCTGGCTTCGTTATTAGATTACCTAACTATTTATACCATTCATTATGCAAATACAACTGACCTTATCTAGCAACGATGCGTTAAGTTTTTGTTTTCATTTGCGTTAAGTTTTTGGTTTCACAGAACTTTCCAGAAGCACTAATTTCTTTCTTTTTTTTTTCTTCCGTTTTGTTGGCGCTCCTGTTTAAATGTTACCAAAATAGGTCAAGCATGAATCGACTAATCGAATGATACAGCTAGATCGTGTTGCAAGTACCAATAAATAGAAAATATTACCGTCCAATGACAACCATGCGTGTTGACAGTTGTTATTATCCAAAGGTGTAACGCCGACGTTTCGAGTCATTACATCTTATTATCCAATGGTGTTACGGCGACGCTTGGAGTGTTTGGGTTCTTCTTCTATTGTTTCATTTTTTATGGTGGTAATGGCCTTGTCTTCCACAAAAAAGTGAGGGTCATTACTTCAACAGTTGTGATGATATCTTTATGTTGGTTAATAACTATAAAAACAGACTTAAAGTAAAAATATGTCCATGTGTACTTATATAAAACAAAACAAAGGTTAAGAATCAGGGCATCAATAATAACTTGATTTATCTATGGATATTCTGGAAAGAATTCATAACTGCAGTACTGAACCAATTACCTAATCATGAGGTGATTAGGTAATTGGTTCAGTACTGCAGTTATGAATTCTTTTTTCAGATTACATCACCACAAATTGCTTGGATTGCCTGGCAAGCAATAATTACTCTCGGTTCGCAACACAATTTGCTTGGACTCTCCCCCTCCGTTTTAATTTAATCTCAGACCAGGGAAAGAAATATTTTAGCTTTTCCTTACTTACTTATAAAGTAAAAAGCAAATTAAAATAACTGCACTTATGCCACTGATTTACGGATTTCATGCAAGCCAAGTAAAGCTAGATGAAAATTCTAATTTATTTAATGAAGTGAAAGTCAGCTCGAGGGGGAAACGAGGGTATTTAAATTAATAATGGCGTCGACTTTGCGATGATAGTGATTTTCCACAGATATGAAAAAACTCAAGTCTTTAAGTTAAGACTGCGTTATAAATAAAATCGTTGTTAGGTACAATACCCGTCAGTTAATGTCCGTCTTCTCATATAAACATCGTAAAAAAAAATCTGAAGACTGAAAAAGTTTAAAATCCGTAGGAACTATTAATGTTATAAAACCGATTCTTTTTTTTTTATAGAAATAGAAATCATTTATTTGCCAAAAATGTAGGTTTAAGTACCTGTATAGGTACATATAATATGGTTATTTTATTCGATTCGATTCGTCGACACGCCTAAAGCACTGAACCGATCGTTATGAAATTTGACAGATAGGTAGCCTGGGACCTGGAGAAGGACATTTCCTGGATTTTGTATAAAAAAAAATGATGAGATACAAAATACACGCAGACGAAGTCGCGAACAACAGCTAGTGACTAATAAGCATATAATATAATAAGCTTATAATGTTTCCACTGCTGCATGCTGGGACACAGGCCTCCTCTCTGTGAAAGGGAATGGGAATGGGAATGGGTCGTAGCCCGTAAGCCACCACGCGGGCAGTGCGGAATTATGGATTAATAAAAGTAAGAATAATAAGGATATAAACTATGAAGTCAATGAATCACTTGCCACCCATCACATGACAGATTCTGATGTAATAAATCAACTGAGGAAAATATAAAAAAAACTAATTGTAGGTAGACTGCAATTTGACCTCATTTTAATGCACAAATGACCGCAAAACCTACGAGTACGTTGGTCATAAACTTTTCAGTATATGACTTTCTTTGTCTGGTCTTCTTGAAAAATATCTAACGCTAACGCCCTTTAGAGAAGGAAATAAATAAATGGCATTGCTTAATGTTTACTAACAATTTCTATCGACCATGACCTCGTGTGCAGTACACGACACGTGACACAGACGGATAGCCACAAGTTCAACTTTTATTGTTATTGATTCAGCCTTGTGCTAACAGTAGTTTATGCAGTTGATCCTAATTTAAATGCGTGCAATATAATAAATGCGAATGAATTGCGTGCAATCTAACCTCTGATTGGTGCAGTAATCGTTTGTGGTACTTAGTTGTTTTTTTTTATTCACGCAATGGAAGTGGAACGAACGCACTAGGTGCGGTACCCCCTTATTATAAGTTCGCTAATAATTTTGTATACTTTTGTTTAGCTTGAATTAATAATGCAGTATGAATATAAATGTTTAGCTACAATATAAACATGAGTTAGTAGGTAGACATTTTTTGTTAATTTAAAAGACTAATGAAACCGAAATAAGACTAAATAAAGTAAGTACAGTATTATCGAACAGATCTAATTTTTAAAGACAACCGAATATTCCACTTACTAAAGAATCGTGTTCCACGATAATAAATCGCAAACAAAAAGAAACAACTTTCAACGATGTTGCATGAAATATTCAAAATGGCATTAGAATGGCGCCTCTTGCTTCATGCGACTGGCTGTCATGAGCGTTGCACACGCGCTGACCCGGAATCTCTCCAGGAACAACTGGTTCGAATAACATCACCAATATATCCTGACCTTTCAATTCACATTAAACTTCAATACCTTTAAATATCGCGAAAGGTCTTATAGAATGGTAAGTTATAAACACATTCAGCTTCACCGTCTATTTTTGAAAACGTTCTTATTCGAATCTGATTACATCCTGTGTTCCATTTATGAAAATGTTCCTGAGATTGGCAATTTAAAAAGTTTTGATGTTCCGGCTGCGTTCCATTTTCGTACGTTCAGCACGATTTTCGCACGCGATAACTTTCGTTTTTGCTAAGCCTAGCGTCAATTACTTCAACCTAAATAATATAAAACGACTGTGAAATTGTTGTTCACTTTCCCGCGTAGCAGTGATGCGTTTCATTAACGTCACATTACGCAGCTGACAATTATGACACTCAAATCGACGCTTTAATCGTATGTAAATCTTGTTTTGCATCAATTTAAAAACATCTAGCATTTGCACTTGCGAGTTGCATTGCGAATTGCGTTTCAATGTCTTAATCACGAATCGGTAGTACAAATTATTATTTTACACAACTTGTTAAGCAATTGGCCTTGCTATATGGGCTATAACCACAGAAATCCATATTATTTATTGTATCTTCCCTGGACCTAGACTTGCGGCAATATATACTTCGACAGGTCAACGGGGTAATTGCAACGCACACAGACTTCCGCGGGGTAATTCCGTAATACACTATCAGTAGCATCCCATCGGACTATGAAAGTGAGGAAAGAGGGAGTGAGGGAGTACACCTGTGTCTGCGCGCACACTTCTGTACTATAATATCTCCCGCGCCGAAGGCTAGTCTCCGTTGAGATTGGCCGCCGCCGCCGCCGCCGTGGCCGAAATACGGTATGGAGGACTTTATTTTATCAGTAGCAATGGCTTTAATTTTGACAGTTCATCAACATTCATTACATTATTTACGTTGTTGAGTAGACAAATTTTTCGAACATAGGAAGCAATGGATTAGCAATATCTTTCAAAATGATTCAGATTGATTTTGTTGTGTGTTGCGCAATTAGAGTGCAGTTCCAACGGTATGGGCACGTGTTGCGGGAGGAATGAAAGTTTCAAGTATGAATGTGGAGGGTTATAAGAGTAGGGGAAGACCAAAGAAACGATGGTTGAACCGTGCAAAAGATTTTATGGTTAGAAAGGGAGTGACCACCGAGATTACGACTATCTAATAGAGAAGTATGGAAGAAAAAGACATGTTGCGCCGAGCCCAAATAAATTGCCATAAGGGCCATGATGAGGTCACTTCCAATGGGCTAGCGTGTCCATGAGCATGATCATATTTGAGTACAGGTACGAGAGGGTATATTAGAAAACCGTATGTTACATTTTCACGCCTAAATCACTGAACGGATTTCGATACAATTTGGCAGAGAGATAGATTACATCCCTGGGTTATGCGGGTGAAACCGCGGGGCGCTGCTAGGTTGATATATAATTATAATAGGTATATATTTTTTTCTAATATATCTGGGTTATTACCCAGATTTAAAGCGAAATAGACAAGACAATCAATTTACAAAATTATCTGTGTAATAAAACCTTTAAAAATGATTACAAAACATTCCTGAAAAAATCTTTCACGGTCCAAATAGACCTAGTAACTATTTGAACCGTAGATAACATGTAAGAATCTTCAAATACTTACAAAAACGTAAAATAGCAGTTCGTAACCCAGATTCTTCTACCACACGTCCAATACAGTTTTATAACCGTGTCTCCTATATCTAGATCTACTTAGATCCAGTATTTTCCATGTCACCCGTCGTGTCGTCAAGGAAATAAAAATGGTATATTTCTGGATTTTTATTTAGGGCTGGCTCTTCTTAAAGTAGATGAGCTAACAAGGATTAGATATGTTCATAATCGTGCTAAAGAACAGAGCCTGTAACAATTCGAAATGTATTATGCCCTGCATTCATTCAAACTATTCCACAAGCACTTCAGTCGTACTGTTTACAAACAACATTTACTATGCAAACATCGTTCCTTACTGCCAGACCAAAACGGCAGTCAACCTCAAAACATACAGCGAATCTTCTGATCCCACGTCAACGACCTACGCCATTGCACTGCCATTCAACATTGACCACCGTAAAATGATCCCTTCCCCCCTTCTCTTTCTTCTAAACCCATCACACAAAGACGCAACTGCAAGGAATTTGAGAGCTCTGAAGAAAATGGTGTAGACTGGCGTAGTAAGTCGACGGTCTCATAGAAAATGCAAGAGATCACGATGACTCAGTCTCGTAACAGAGGGGCTTCTTGTTTTTATTCTAAGCTATATTATGCACGTAATATGTAAGACAATATATTGCTTTATTGGTTATTGCGTCACGGTTAGATCTTTGATAGGGTTTGATTGCTTCCTCTTTGCAATACGACTTCGAGTCATGCAACTTTACTGTCGTTTTAAGAATAGAAAACTACTTAATAAGTTCCCACATTTGGTGGCCTGTGGTATCATCTGGGGTCTAACATGCAGTTGATCTCTAAGCCCCGTATAACAGAACCTCACTCAAAACTAAGGCGGTGGACATCCTGGAGCATGTGCGCCAGAAGACAAGGTACACGCCGAGGTTACTGAAGTCGCACCGCAACGTCAACTTCAAGGCGTTCGTGGTGCGCGTACCGTCTGCCCGTCGTCGTGGAAGAAGACTTCTGGCTGCAGGACGTGCTGTTCCGTCGCTTCCGCGGAAAGTACCATACAGAACTGCACAAGAGTTAGCTAGTGAAGTACTATTTTATAATAAAATATATATGGGCCTGCGTCGCCTGAAATAAATAAATAATTAAAAAAAAACTCATGCATTGCTCAGAAATTAATCAAATTTGATTGGTTGAAGCTAGTTCTAAGTAATGCTTGAATCTTGAGTAAGGTTCTGTAATACAGTTCTTAGGCCCTCACCATTTACTAAGTAATTCAAATGGAACTAGTCTTAAATTCGCAGAATGAGCGAAAGAGAGATGGAAAGATATTTAACTTGTAGATCAGATAGTATCGTATTTCCACATGCACATTTGAATTCGCAAAGCAGTTGTTTGTTGTGTATCTTTGATCTTCCTTTCTAAGAAATACTATAGCATGCTGTTCTAAAGCAATGGCTCCAACTGTAATCAATTTCGTAGTAGCATAATATCCTAAATGTAATGCTTCTTGCATGTTATGTATTACTTATACTTAAATCACAATTCGTGGCATGCACCGATTAATATCGAAAATTGAAATTGATTGAAGCCGAGAGAGCGTTTCAGTCATTATCGTAGAGAAATCGGAGTGTTACGAATTTGATCCCGAACCCAGACAACACCTGTCACTTCATCAAAAGAGCCTTTATTTGTTGAGTGAAACCGTAATAAATAATGATAACTTGACATTGCCATCGAAAGAACTTCCTAGCGAAACATACGATAACGTACCTATATTAAACAAATGAATAAATGACTTGAAAGGATGACATGCTTGAATCTCTAGAAACGTTCTGTCTGTTCAGGCTACCATTCCATACAAACAGCAGCAGTCCCTTTGGACTCGTCCCGTTTGACGTTGCGTATTGATTACTGCGCGTTGCGAACATAACAAATTGCTAAATGATATCGAAAGTAGAGCTACATTAGGTAGCGGTCAGTTGTCACGATGCGATGCCGCGGTGTTATGAACGTGTTACTGGGAAGTTTGTTGTGTTGCGAATGCGCTGTACGTTTCTTCTATTTTAGCTGTATTACCAGAATAAGCAATAAATACATAAATGATAAACTATGGCTGGAATTGCAATAAATTTTAAATATTTAATTGAGATTACATACATGTATATAACAATATTATTACATTTACCTATTACATCCGTACGTAAAATACGCGCAATGTCGTGGAGTTGCGGAAACCAGCCCGTATTACCTATTACCTACCTATTACATTCACGCATATAAAATAAACTAACTATTGTATAGGTAATTATATAATTATTATTCATGTTCTAAATTATATTATTTACTTTTAATTAATTAGTTTATACCTGTTACGTTGGTATGTTGATGTGCCCCTACAGGGTTCATAACTGTATTTTAGCTTTAAGCCTATTTGTAACACCTTTATTAATTCACATTATGGTATGCAAATAAATGAAATTGAAAATTAATGAATTAAAAATTGAAGCGTGTTCGGGGCTGTCTTTCGTATTTAACAGCAATAGACATAGGTAAACGAAGCAACAGGAGTATGTAAGGATCGTAGCAGTTGGCGTTCTGGAATTTCTGCATATCCACCCCCATGGGAAGATGGCGTGAGTGTCAGTTTACACACAGATATAGATCCATTCTGATAAAGTTTTTGTGTTTGAATTTTGAACGTCTGTTGTCAACATCTCAATCATCATGCTTTAATAAGACTAGATGATAAAGATCAAGAAACAATTTGTGATGAAAAAAAAACATGCTATATTTCGTGACACAGCTCAATAAACGGCCATTTGCGAACGTTTCCGGGGAACGGCCTCAGACAGACGATTGAAAAGATGGCTTCTTTCATTACGTAGACTTAGCCGTGCCGCTAACGGATGTTCATTAGTGCAAGAATTGTGGCACGATGACTTAATGTCATCATTGCCGTTTGTGACTACGTTGCTCTTAGGAACAGCGTTTTCTACCCTTTCGGCCCGCTTGGGTATTGTACGTGACCTATGCCAAATAATTCTTCCTTTTTAAATTCGTATTCGTGTCGGGCCTAACGCTAAGAGACTTGTATTCTGTGATACAATGAGTAGGTATATCGCCTGTTTGAACTCCGACTGTGGCGAAAACTAATGAATGAAAAACTCCACAGTAAGGAAGTCAATACGTAGAAAGCTTTGCTGTATCTACGTAACGGTACGGTGTATTTGCAAGCAAGTCTTAAGTAACACCCCTCGTTAGTGGCGTCCCTCTTAAGTGCAGAGAGCGTGATAATACATATGCATACGGCATATATACGAACATGTACCTACTTTGAGGCTCACAGACAACTCTGAAGTTTTGCAATTATTGTCACCTCTCGAATATGCACGCAAACACGACACTTTAAAGAAGTGTGGACGTGCATCAAGTATCACATCTACGTGCTCAAAACTAGCAGTTAGAAGTTACGAAACTTTATGAGCATAGTTATCTCGACATACATAATAACGATTTTAACTTCAGCGTAACTTATTCAAGCAAATAATCCAATGAGCGTCCGTGCCATATTTTCGGCTTACACAACTAATGAGTTCAGTAAAAAAACAGATTTCATAGACTCATAGTCAATATGGCGGCCTTCTCTTACGTCAACGAACTTTCTAATGACCAAAGCAAAAATGTGACGATCACCCATTATTTGTAATAAAAAGAATTTACGATGGTTATGCACGATAAAAATGCTATAAACCACGGGGTATGGTCTACTCATTATAGCAACTAGATTGTCAATTACGATAGTGAAGCTACAAGAAGGTAATTGCATGTAAAGCACCGCAAATCGTGATGAAAGTTGACAATAGTTAAAATCAGGGCATCCTTTCACAGTTTTATGCTTTTCTTTGCCAAATGGGAGAAACGCAGCTCATTTAAAGATGCTCTCATAAAAACTTCGCGCATTAAAAGTTTTCTTCTCAACTTGTCCAATAATTGCAGACTCCCATAACGAAGTGGATGGTTCGATCATCCAAACACAAGATGTCCCATGACAATATGGGAAACTAGAGAAGTGAGCCTTGGGGTAACTTATCAGAAATCGGGATTTCTGATAAGGAGAGAGGAGGGAGGAGTTATAGACTGTTTTATACACATGTAAGTTAGGGCTTGTTATGCGTAAAAATCTTCCATTCTATACTGAAAAAGATCTTTCCTAAGCTGCATTAGTGCATATTTTAAGTATGCATCTACTCAACTCTTCGTTCAAAGGGAATACAAAGGAACTGCGAATGATGGCTCTAAGCCGCCCATTTTAATAAGGCCCCAACCACCATGGGTCATCTTCCTGGTCATCGCTCTATAACACTGGACACGGTTTATGGGTCACGCTTAACGTACTACTAGCGACCCATTTTGCTCGGAGCGTATTTCGGATACCTATCGGATATCCCTGAGCTATTTTTTGATCGTCCTTTTACGCAAAATTCTATAAGGCCCTCGTTTGTCGTTTAGGTTCTGGATACGTGGTTAATTTTGTTACGTACATCTATTATTGGGTCTATATGAAATAAATTCGGTTGTCATATTTCTGTAATGAGGTTGACCTTGTTATTATTGGAAAAGATGGCAGAAATGTTAGCTTTAGGCTTCAATGTCGAAATTGGGATCCTTGGAAAACATTCGTGCCGATAGATTTATGATGTTTCGTACGATTTCTTATATCTCTGGTAAACTCTGGTTTCGGAGAATATTTAGACTAGAACCACCTTTTCACTTATAATATCATTGACTGGAACAATATTAGGTGCAGTCCAGTCCTTTCCTAGTTATTTTACATCTGATTTTGCATTAGTGTCAAAATCACAGTGATCTTTATTGTCGTTATGATTGTTACAAATTTGTTGCTTTTGACTGTAGGTTTGTATAACTGTATGTTTTCCGAAATAGTCAAATTCTTTGTTAACTTGCTACCTTTTCCCAGGCGATATACTCACGCACACATTTTTAAATATAGGTATTTATAGAAGAACGGAAAATATTTTACTGCTGCGACTTTTTTCTACTTTTTTATATATTTATTTAGATGTTAATCATCTATCTAACAGCTGGTCATCTCTTTCTAGATCTTGAAAAACTAATAATAATGCCTATTTTTCTGTTCCTAGGTCCTCAGACGGTGAGGAGAGCGATAAGAACACAAATGATGGTGTGAACCGGATACCGCCACATTGTCACATCACAATTAAATGTACAAGAGAGGTAAGCAGACCAATAACCGTAGATACTTATCCAATATCATCATGTCTATAGATAGTCTAGAGTCTAGATTTGGAAATAGGCCTCTCCCCCTCTTTAGCAGCACTTCAAATAAATCCCTCCACCCTTCTCTCCTTCGTGATAAGACGATATCTATGTTAATAAGTATCCAAGGGTTTGTGGGCTTATTTCATAACTTTTTTATGAGATGGCGTCACGATACTTTTTGGCTTATATACCGTGTCAAAGTTACTTGGATCGGAATTTTTGATACCATATGTTTAATAACAGTGGTGGCCCCGTGTTAACGGCGGGGATTTACGAGTTGTAGGTCGTGGGTTCGAACCCCAGCAGGCACTTTACTTTGTGTAAATTATTTAATCACCACTGCTCTTAAAACAGTGATGGAAAACATAGTGAGGAAACCGGCATGTCTTAGAACCAAAAATTTAGTGGGAACATTATAGACTGATTATGATGTGGGGCCATAAACATTTCTCTGAATATAACCTTTTGTTTTACCATCAGACTCTTGTACCATCCATCCTAAAATATCTTTTGCCCCTCAGATTGCAGGGTTCAATGGTCTATCAGAAGCCGTCCGACGTCTAGACTTCTCCTCAGCCGTGCGCGATGTTCGCCGGTTCAACTACATCTGCGCGTTGTTGGAGCTGCTGGTCGGTGGTCAGAGACTGACGCATCTGCCTGGAGCTGCGCAGAAACTGTTACTGTCCATGTTGGAGCAACTTGCTGATCAAGGTGAGTTGTTGTGACAACAATTTCAGTACCTGCGGTGGCCCATGCTAAATGCTTCTATACATATACTTTGAAATCTGAAAACGAATTTGACCACTGATGACTGACTGCCCAGTTTACATTTTTATGTGGTCAACAATGATGCACGCTTATCTAGAAGTAACCTTAAGATGTCAACCAGTCCGCAGCTTCACACTCACACTCGTATCTTGAAGACTCCTGTCCACAGAGAACGGAACCGCCTCGGCGGCGGCATTGTCAAGAATTTCCGTACAAATCAAGCGTGTCACCGTTTACTAGCACTATCGTATAGAAAATGACGGCTCTGAAGGCGGTCCGTGACAGAAGTTGTGCGCTCAACGGACTTTCGGCGCCACGAATTTTATTATAGTCCGCGCGGAACTAGTTGGCCGCGCCTTGGGTATGTGAGCGGTGGGACGGAAGGGCGGGGGCGCTTGTCATTACTCAGTACGTGCGTTGCGAACACTAGGCAACGCCGCCGCCCTCACCCCCGTCCCCACCTAAGGCGCGGCCAACTAGTTCCGCGCGGACTATACGAGTAGTACTCCGTGCTCTGTGCCCCAGCCCCAGGGTATAGTTATGGGAAAAAACAGTCTCCAGCGAAGACGCTATCAAATCTAGTTGCAGACAGAACCTACTAGCATACTTTGTTATTTTTGTGCTAAGTTCTAAGTACCATTCCCCTAGTCTTTAACACATCCCTCTTTCCAGTGGCAACCTCAAAACAGAATCTAAACGCCCTGCGCGCGCTAGTGGTGTCAGTATCATCAGCCCGAGAGTCGGAGAAGCGCTCGTGTTGGGGTCGGCCGCTCGGCTCGCGAGCACTGTGGGGACACCACGACCACGCCATAGCGAGGATCAACCGCATCGCTAACAGTATTTTGATACAAGAGGTAAGTACTAAAGGCAGGCCCACAGACTTATCTGGTCCGGTGAAGGCGTCGCTGTCGTCGACTGGTCGAATAATGAATATGAAACCTTTTCAGAACAGTAACTCAGTTAGTTCCAATTTTAACCACCGGGACATATACATATGTTTGTAGCGCTAGATAGGATAGATACTAAGGCGTTCTTCTGGCGTCGCTAAGCGCGTGAGATGAAAAGTCGACGATAGAAAAGCAAGGATTTATCTCTTAAAAGTAATTGGTAATTAATGCATATTAAGCAAAAGAGTAGAAAAAGGAAGAAGAATCGGTAATCTTTCGAATATTAAAAATCATATTATACGATCCTGTAATATTGTCTTTATCTGCTTTCTGTCTACTGATAGTACTGATACAGATAGTGTGTTACGCAATTACCCCGCAGTTAAAAATAAAAAACACCACAACCTGCGAAGTTAATTCTTTACGCTCGTAAATATCATACATCATCCAAAAACAAAAGCTCCGGTTATTTTGGAAAACAATTGTCCAATCTATCTTGCACAATCGCCAGGGAACCGCTCATTTAGTGCTATTTTCTGTTAAGGGCATTCTGGCAATGCTCCAAATTGTCTGAGCACTCAATGCGCGGCCGCTTGGAGTATACTCGTAGTTAAATCAAGATGCACCACGTTACAACTAACAAAATATTTGTTTACAGCCGGGACCAGAGGTAGTGCCTAAGCTTCACGACTTGCCTGAGGAATGTATCAGAGAGATACTGTTGAGGATATCGGATCACAGGGATTTGGATGTAAGTAGAACTAAGGACGTTGGACCTTCTTTTGATCATCGTGATTTCGGCGTACTATATTAAACTTAACCTCGATCTCCAAGCTTTGGGCCTAAAAAGAGCTACCACAAGTCGGCTTCTTCCTCTTCTTCATTTCCACTTAGGTACAATCTCTTGTTTCTCCAAAAGCTGTCAGTTGAATTATATTTTAATTTAAACACAAATCGCCGACGTCACCCAAAAAGCTAAGATTATGGGCTAAATCACACACAATGTGGGTCCCAGAAAACGTCCGGCGACATCGTGGGAGATCCAGAACAAGATGGTGGGACAAGCTTGACGCCTACAGACAGGCACTAGCTCCAGCAGAGAGGAATGGGAAGGAGAAAGGGAGGTCTTTGCCCTGTAATGGAACAACATTGGCTAGAAATAAAAAATAATAGTTTACTACTCATCAGCATAGGATTTTTACCTACCAATTGTCAAGTATCGAATAGAAGTAGTGCCCTTTTACTTAAGTATTTTTGCCCTTCCCCAGGCGGCATCATCAGCATGGACAGTAATGGCATCAGTGTGCTCGGAACAGCGTATCTGGCGCGAGCTGGTCAGCTTCCACTTCACTCAGCAGCAGACTGACGCCGAATTAGCAAAGAACAAGGACGAGGTCGTTGATGAAAAGGATTTCGACTGGAAGAAGCTGTTCCATCAGCTTAGAAAGTAAGTCATGAATAAAAAAACACCGTCTCTGAATTAGCGAAAAAGGTATTTCACGTAAGTAGAGTTTAGTATGCATCTGCGTAGCCCCAACAATCGGCTTACGGTCTAACCGAATGCAGCTGAATACCAATATTTTACATAGAGCGACACAACCCAGTTACTGGGTAGATTTGGACTTCCCCGTATGTAGTTCTTCGTCAAATATTGTTTGCATATAAGCACAAAATAACAATGCCAGTTACTCGTATCGCATAGATAATCGTTATTTGCCTGCATACCTAATTATTTGACCGTGTGTACAAAATTTGAAACAGCATTTGAACAGTACCTAAAAATGAACAATATCTCCAAACCGTAAGACTTAACCTATAATTTTTTTCAGGATGTACGGCCTGCGAGAAGACGCGCAGTTTGCTGAGACGCTCTCCCTATGTCGTCACTGTAAGTGCTTATTCTGGCGCTCCCTGGGCCACCCGTGCATCGCCGACCAATGTCCCGAGTACCGCGAGCGCCTCAAGGAGGCCGGCGGGCCCCTGCCGCCGCACCCCGTGCCACCAGCGGCCTTCCTTAAGTTTTTCTCTCTTTAAAAAATGGCCAGTTTTTATTGTGCACTGGATTTTCAACGCACTTCTTAGCGCCAAGAGTTGAAAATCCAACAGTGTATTTTTGTTGACGTGCTGGGATGCACTTCGTTGGATTGTCAATGCTCAGCTCAACACCGAGGGTTGAAAATCCCAAGAGAAAAAATCTCCCGTGCGAACCTGGGCTAAATGACTGGAAGACTCTCAGCACTCTTCGGCTGCAGGCTTACCATGGACTCTTTTGGTCAACTGCCCAGCTACTATAGCAGCTGTATGACTATGACGTGATTTTTCTGGTGTTCAAAAGCTCAGAAACAACTGCAGGTATTTAAAAAGTTTACGGCCTCTAACCACAGCTCGTGGTTTTAAAGATAACTTGTGACGACACTATCATTTTCCGCGAGCTAAATAATCCATTGAAAAGTTTCATTTTTTCACTGTGGTGAGAAAAATATTCAAATTTTCCTTTAAATGAAAAATTATGCTAAAGAAACTTATATCGGTATTTAAATGTACAAAGAAATAGGTGATTTCAAACCACAAGTACATCACTAAATACAAGTTTCGCGAGTCAAACTAAGGAAAGTTACTCACAGTCTGATTCATAAAGTAATTTGGTAAAATCTGACATTGAGATGCCTACTAAATGAGATTCATAATATTTTGGTGCTTTGTCCAGTATTTTTAAAACATGTATCAGACGTTAGCCTTTATTATAAAATATCAATGACTGACTAAGATCTCGGGCGACAGGCCTACTTTGAAATATTATCAGTGCTATTCTTATATAGGAAAAGAATTACTTAAACTGTAGGTACTATTACTATGTAGTATGGCACGGCAAAATAAACTTTATCTTACTGAAACGGCTATGGGCCAGTTTCTCGAACGAAAATTATCGCAAAATGCATGTGACAAATTGTGCGATAACTGGTGTGATTGGTTATTGATAAATAATTCAGCAGTTTCACGCTTGACAACGAAACTTAAAATTTTCGTTCTAGAATCTGGCCCTATGTCGTTCGTTGTCAGGCCAGGCATGTGAAACAAAAAAATATTTATGACAGATGTTTTTAGGTACCTATCTGTAAACTTATTACTTTTGCCGTGTGTACTAATTTGTTAAAAACTCAACAATACATTTTTTTTAAAGCTCCTTTTATGTAATTGACTATGCTAATGTGAGTAATATATTTAAGAACTTTTAAATTAAGGATTACTAACTTCCTTTAATTAAATTTTTTATAACTATGGCTGAAGTAAATCATTTTAACAATTTGTAAAACTGGTTTGTGATCTATCGCGAAATTAATCCATCTTTTTTGTAGCTATTCTCTATTATGTAATAAAAATTGGGTTTTCTAAGTAGTGACAATTTACAAGTAGTCAAGTCACCTTTGTTTTGTATTATTACAGGCATTACAGCTATAAGTATTTTCAGCCAGTTAAATGTGTTGCCATGCTACAGCATTTCATTTAAAACATGGTTTGCATGAAGATGAATTTCCTAGAACTTCATAAATATGTAATGGCAACACTACCAGTGAATGTGACCAAAAAACATTTAAACTTGCTTTGTTTTTTATAAGAATATGTTATGTTTAAGGGATTAATTTGTTCACCTATTTTGTTTGCGCACGCACTTAATGCTTATAATATAAAATATGAATAAGACTTTAAAAAGAATGAAAAAAAAGAGTATGTGATAATTTCAAAATTCTATCTAAGTGTGTTGTAACCGGTATTATTTACTATTTATCTTTGTGTGTTGTTTGTTATGTTTAAATGGTTTTTATTTTAGTTGAAAATATAAATTAAAAGTAGCCAAGTTAAATTACAGATCACAAATTCACAAGTAAATAAAATTGAAAAACAGACAAGCAAATCCTGCTTGTCTGGCAACCCTGTACAAGAACTGTGGTTGGTGTTACCACTATTTAAAAAAATAACAACAGTAGGAAAAACTTGGATGAATTGACTTGGCTGTAGAAAAACTATTGAATATTTAAACTATTAGTTCCTTTGTTTTGAATTAGGCTTTTAACAGGTAACGAATTTAATACCATGACTCAATTGCTTTTAACTTGTGTGCTTGCATTTAATTTGCACACTATATTGATTTGAGATATTTTTAAACTACCCTCATCACAATTATCACTGTTTAGACAGTAATTCACTATCCGTGATAGTCTGGCGTTATAATATTGTAGTTTAGTCAAACTAGTTGAATTTGACTCAAGAATATGACGAGACCTTTTTGCCTATAAGAGAAAGACTTGACTCGTCAAATTCTGCAGCCCTAACTCAGTATTTATATCACAATATTAGTAGTTTAATAGTAAACTTGAAAATATTCGTACAATCGTACACATACAATATGAGTGTGCAGCTAATAGATATAAAGAAATCAATATTTTATTACACATTGATAGTTACATGTAAAAGTAAAGTATTTGCAAGCTCACTTCGGAAACTAAAACTGTTGTATAAGGTTCTTTAGGCCTACTGTTCCAAAGTTCTATCCGTCACAGTAATGTAAGCGGTCTCTGTGATTACTTTTGAATCCGAATGCAAAATTATTTACTAAGTCTGAAATTAGGTGTATTGTGTTGTAGACTGTATTTATTGGGATGCCAACTCCATAATTCAAAATTTTATAGCTTCATGATTACTTTTGAATTAACTACGCCTATAGCACAGTCCACTGCTGGACATAGTGTTGCCACATCAACCGGTCCCATGGCATAATTTGCATTTATTCAAGCACTCTTTTCATCCATCATTTGATGTTGTATCACTTACTTGATGTCTGGAAAGTAGGTGATGGTATCAATTAACCATTCAACGATCGCCTACTATGTAGTACCCATTTGCTAACAGTCAACGGTTGAACGGTAAGTGTCAACGGTTTTCACAATTATATTTATAGATGTTACAAATGTATTTTCTTATGAACAATTGCTGGTTCATTTGGCATTTGTCAGGTTACTCGTTTTATCTTATGTACTGTGGCTCCTATAAATACAGTATAAAAAAAATGTTCATTGTATTGAGGTAGTGTAGTTGTTGATATTGTGATATTTTAAGATAAATTTATTATTAATAATATAATAAGCATTCTATAGTCCCAAGAAGCTAACCCTATGTAGAGTAGATGCATGAAATAAAGAACTACATGAAGTACATTTACTTAATACAATCAAGAACAAACATTTTCCCTATGTTTGAGCCTTTCTGCCTAGCCTTTTCCCAACCATATTAGGGTTGGCTTCCAGTCTAACCAGATGCAGCTGAATAAGAGAATTTTAAATGGAGCAACTGTCTAATGACCTTCACAATCCAATTACTGGGTAATACAATACCCCTTGGTAAAGCTGGTTGTCAGACTATGGGCTTTTTTTTCCAGATGGGAAATCTATGGGCTATGACTACAGGCTTGTTGCTACACCTCAACAGTGTAAATCCCCAATTCTGATTGCTGTTGGAGTGTTTGCCTGTATGAACTATTGTTTCTTTTTCTATAACTCATGGTGAAATTGTCATGTATGGAACCTTGTGTAGTTCATTATTGAACAGTAGATGTTAATTATGAAAAATGCAGCTTACCTACTCGAATTAAGTCATTTTTAGTTAATCTGTGATCAGCTTTATGTTTTACACATTGGAATTGTTTTTTTCTGATTTGTGTTCTCACTATGGTACTTCATAATGGTATTTTGAAATAAAGTTATTTTGAATAAGAATTTCTGGTTTTATTGACTACCTACTTAATTATATTAAGGGCATTGAAAACTAGCTGATTAATGTCGTGTAGGAGAACAATAACAACCAACACGTAACTTACAATATCATATTTATCTGAAAATCATTTGGTGCCACCTAAAATATTACAAACAAACAGTTTATAAACATCAACCTATCTCACTTTTCATTTTTTCGCAATGTCTCACTAAATCTTTCAGTTTATATACCAAATCTTGCAGCTGTTGGCTTCCACAAGTGAACCTGACATCCTCACCGCTGTTCGTCTTCAATATAACTGTGTATAACAAATTGTCGGACCCAACTCCTGGAGCATTGGTCATAACTTCAAGCTTCCACTCCACGTCTGTGATTTTGGGTAAAACGCTGGCATCAACGCTCTTGCCTGGCTCCATAGTTCAATAATCTTGACGATAGTTACATGTACTTCATTGCACGTTTGATTTTCAAGGTTTATACAATAGAATAATGTAAATATTTTGATAGCCACAAAACCAGCAAGAAGTGAAGAAGTGTTTTTTTGACACACTCAAAACGTCACATCGATGAGCGTCGAGCGATGACGATGACAGGTTGACTTGGCCAGTGGCCTTGTCCCAAGGGGCAAAAGAGAGCAAAGATATATAAAATAATGCTAAATATATTGAATTTTTAGTACTGGAATGGCAAAGATCGATGTCATGTTGAGAAATCATTCATTCTTTCTTAAGTTACAGAACATTGTGACATTGGGTTTTGAGCAAGTTGTTTATTTAAATTATTATACCTCATGAGGAGTAATCACCAAGATAGACAGTCGCCCCGTAAAATTTTACATTCAGCTGATTCTCGACACCAACATAGGAAAGGCTAGGCAGATGACGAAGAGGAGTAATCATAATCGCCATCCATCGTGATGCTCATGGGGCATTTCAGCCGAAAGATGGCAAATGCTGGGCTGGACTAGGCCACTTCCAAGAGTCGAGGCGTCCCGCATGTTGATAAAAATAAATGAAGAAGATGACATCGTCGCCCACGCCTAGCGCGGCTTACTTTTCGACCGTAAGCTCGACGATGCCCCGACATAAGTCCGGCGACGTTCAGCCGTAAGCTCGGCCGGCGAGTGCCATAGATAAAAAAAATACTAAATGTACAGACGTCAACCAACCCGAAACTGTCAGATTTTCCCAATCAACCTTGAACCTTATGCTTTAGCAATAAAGTCGAAAATCTATTAAAGAAATCTGACAGATTGTAGTAGCTTGATGTGCTGGCGTCTGTACAAGAGAGTGCCAAGCTTATTTCGAGGCGAGGTGATGCCTTTCATTGCTGGTTAGTGTGCGATGCAGTAATTGCAGTATGTAGTGCTCATAAGGAGCTTCACAGAAAGAATGCTGAACGGTTCGAGTTGAGGCGAAGACAATCCAATGCAGAATAGAATTACTCTTTATTATGTACAGTCAGCAAAAGAGTTAGGTATGCAGGATCGTCGGATATAGGTAGTTGAAGTTTAATAATAAACCGATGGATGTTGTCGAATAAAATTTTATTTTATTAATAGAAAACAAACAGCTCTTTATCAAATTAAATTTCAGTCGACAACATCCATCGGTTAATTACTAAACTTCAACTATATCCGACGATCCTGCATATCTAACTCTTTTGCTGACTGTACACCAATGCAGAGCCGCTTGACTCTATGCAAGTTCGTGGTCAGAGTGTACCACTTTAACAGGGCAATGTAACATCAAAGCTTTGCGACATCGCATCTCCAAAACTCATTTCATTACCATAGACATCGCATTGATGTGCGTCGCCTCCGAAGCTCATGGGGTTCTAAGATAGACGAAATAAAACCAAAATGTATTACTAGATCGTTAGTATATTAAACAACTTTATGAAAGTTGTAACATTGATTTGTCATCAAAAATATAAATCTACACTTGACTATAACAGTTACAATGTCATAAGGCAATAAATGTTATTTGGCCGGATTATAAGGCACATTACGCAATAGCGTTAACAAAATTAGTTTGACTACACTATGCATTAAATTCTTGTTACAGCAAGTAATCTCGATTATACAAATTACACAGTGGTTTCAGAGATTCTAGTTACTAGTGTCGAGACATATTGAAATGCATTCTAACAAATAGTATATTCAATGTATATTATTAAAACCGGCAGTTTTTCTTTCCATTGTCCTTAAAACCGCAAGGAAAAAAAATACAGGTATTTTCAGACTGTTTAACTAATTCTTAACAACTATTTCGGGGGTCTCATAAGTCTATTTCATATATTTCTGGTTTATAAAATTCACTTTAGCACCGATTTAAATATTAGCAAGTACACTTATCTGTAAATATAATATAATTTAGTAAAATTACTACGAAAGCATAATTTAGCATATTTATCCAAAAAAGAAGATTTATTATTAGAACACAACCTAAGTACTAAACAACACTTAAAATACTGGCAGTTAAAAAAGATTTTAGTGATGTTTAAATACAATTATCTTTTTAAATAAACTTATGTAAATAAAAGAACGTCTCTCAGTGCAAAAATAATTGATATTTCAACAATTATTATCTGCAATATAAAAGATGGTTTAAAATAAACATATTTTTAGTACAATACTCGATAAGGTATAAAATTGATTATGAAGAGATTAATAGGTATAAAAAAAGTTTCAAAAGTTTCATAATATTAAAGTGATGGCACCTAATTATTCCATTTTGTATTATTTTCATTCGCAAATCGTCAGAGAATATTTTTCAAGAATTCATTGATATTGTTTAATATTTGGAAGCATGTAGAACTCCTACTCTACTTAATTTATTAAAAATCCCTAACTTTTGAACAGTGCAATTGACAGTAGAAAAATCTTAATTATACAAAAGCCATTTATTGTACGTTTTTTTTCGTAAATTAGAATTCATCAATATAAATAACACTTGGAATAACCCCTTTTATAATGATTCCAAGTAGAATTAGTTCATACAGGTGTATATTTGAAATCTACTTAATCTGCAGGGTGGGCTGTGTCACATTATTAAAACAAAAAAGAGTTTTCTTAAATTGTACGAAAAAAAACATATAAAATACGTTAAGTATATTCTGGAATTCAAATACACACCTTATATAAATTACCTGACTTCTGAATATCCAGCCAAAAAATATGTAAAAAAAAAAAAGTTTCTCAAGTCAAACAACTTCAACGTTTCATCTTCTCCAGTATAGGTATGACCATTTCGAACGTGGGTCGTTTGCCGGGGTCCTCGTTCATGCAGATCTTGATTAACTTCGCGATGTGGGGAGATATGCCCGGTGGGATCGTGAGACGGAGCCCTTCTAGGGCTATCTTCATACCGCATTCCATTGGAGATAGGTCAGCGAAGGGAACCTGAAAAAAGTGTTATGATAATTAGTCAAAACTTATTTTTATTACTAAAAAGCTCATGACCTCGATCACGCCTGATGGAAAGCGATAGATGATGTCTATGATGGAACGAGTGTACCCAGAAGATACCTGTTCACTCTTGCTTTGAAGGCAGACGTGTGGCGCCATCTACATCGCCACATGCGAACTGTGCATCACACTGATACCACGCAAAATCCTGCATTGAGCAAGCAGAGTTTATCGCGCAACTAGCGTATATACAACGTCCCCCAGACACAACATCTGTCTGGTCGGAGGATCTTCCTTTTTCTATGGAGGATGAATTAATCAAACACTCTGTTCCTCATACGAAAAGAAGCTGCATATGAAGAGTATGTTCTATGTTAGAGGGTAAAAGCAAGGAAAACCTGTTCAGGTGGAGATTCATAGAAGACTCCGCCTTGGAGTGTAAATGTGGTGCTGTTCCACAAACGATGGGACACTTAATATCGTGCCCTGCGTGTCCTGTCAGCTGCACGTTACAGGAACTGGTGGACGCTGGTGACGGCGCCAAACAAGTAGCCGAATTCTGGGTCGAGTCCATTTATATTGCTATCGACACGCTAAGAAGAAGAAGAGGGCTAAGTTTTCGCACTTAGTCCTTCAGGTGGACTGGTGGATTGTGCGTGGGCCATAGCGGTTATCGGTGGTTATTCCAACCAGCCCACCTCCCCACCAGAAGTAGATAACTTCTTGAGAGTATGTCACAATTAATGATTTCGAAAGAATCAAAAAGGATTTTGGTAAATTGTAATTGTATTGCAATCGTAATCGTTCCAGTGGCGTGATTGTCGCAAGTTATTCACGCTTGAGGACCTATTATGCTTTTCCTTTGAAGAAGTTAATGACCTTGTGCTGATGAGGTTGCCACATAGTCATCAAAGAAAGCGGTTTTGTATGTTGCTATACGCTTCCAAGTATGTTTTTCCTGTGTTGTGACTTGTGAGTTGTGGTACGTTTATAGACGCAATCTTGTAAGCAAAAACAATATCGGATATGGATATGCCTTTTGAAAGGGATAACTAGAACCAATTCTTCTCTTTTTAGGGTTCCGTACCCAAAGGGTAAAAACGGGACCATTACTAAGACTTCGCTGTCTGTTCGTCCGTCTGTCTGTCACCAGGCTGTATCTCAAGAACCGCGATAGCTAGACAGTCGAAATTTTCACAAATTATGTATTTCTGTTGCCGCTATAACAACAAATAGTAAAAACAAAATAAAATCAATATTTAAGGGGGGCGGGCTCCCATACAACAAACGTGTTTTTTTTTTCGATGTTTTTTTTTTGTTATTTATGTCGTTCAAGAGTGCCTTTTAGTGGTCAAATTGAAATAATATACAATTTGACTTTGACATGAAATTAATAATAGTGATAACACACTCACCTCTCTAGTAGCAAGTTCCCACAGCAGGATGGCAAAGCTCCACATATCGGCGGCTTCCAGGTTGCGTTTAGCGGCGGGCTTCTGCAGGGCTTCAGGCGCCATCCACGCCGGCGCGTACACGCGGCCCTTCTCTTGGAAAGAGAACTTCGAGTCCGCCATGTTGATGCGCGCTGTCAGATCTTCGTCGATCTGGAAAAGTAGATTTTAAGATATTTTTAAGGTCGTGGATTATTTATTTAAAGGGGCGAAATGCAATTTGATATTTCACATGATTACATTTAACATGATTTTGAATTACATTGGAGGGAATTTTTGAATTATATAGCCTTTACGCAAAAATATTCATGATCTGTTTTGTATTGATTAAAATATCTTAAGCCGTCGTTGATTGCAGAGGAGTATCAAATAAATTTTCAGATCATTTCACAAGTGAATTATGATGACGTCATAAATAGATAAACAATGATAACTGGCAAAGGTTCTGCCGGTCGATTCTGTAAAAATTTCACTGTGAAAACTTAGGTGAAGTGAGTTTGTTTTCGCTAGGAATTGACACTATTGACAGCTCGCTCCACGCTCACTTCACCTAAGTTTTCACGATGAAATTTTTATAGAATAGCACCGCTGGCCGTGTTTTCCTCGTGAACTGAAACTGTCTATAAAAAAAAATCCTCTCACATCCACTCACCATAATATGCTTGCTATTGAGCGCATAGGCGGGCAGTATCTTGTCGGTCTGCAGCGCGTGCAGGTAGCGCATGGCCCGCGCCACGTCGTGCGCCAGCCGCGCGGCCGCGTGCGCGTCCAGCACCAGCGCGCCCGCCGAGCCGCCGCCGCCGTGCAGCAGCGCGTGCAGCGAGCCCCACGACATGTACTGCGAGATCACCACCAGCGAGGGCGGCGACACGCAGCAACCCACCTGCGGCGGGAGGAACGAGGTTACGCTGAAGTCACAGCAGAAGTAACAAACTTACGACTATAGTTCAGCTCTGGTATATTCAAGTAAATTGATCAGACTTGTGTGAAATAATAATTATGTAGATTTTTTATTCCTAATTACTTTTGACTTTCTGACTGATTAATTTTATTTTATTATACATTTCGATGACGAGTTGATGACACTATTCTGTGGTATATTTGTTATAATTTGATTCTTTACTTTTGTTTTTTAATTGATTTGTTAATTTTATTGCTTTGAATAATGGGCAAACCCACTAGTAAAAATGACCTACCTGTTTATATTTGTACGCCGTTAAGGCAAAACATGACTGTGCTATAATTTTATGTAACATCTTGCATGCCATATGTGTTTATACTTATGTTTTGGACAAATAAATGATCTATCTATCTGGTTTCTGTACTTTTTTAAGTGAAAAATTGGTATTGAGATGTTTCAGAACTGAAGATTGCATAGTCGCAGAGCCTTGTAAATCTATGTGTCCTAATAAAAACGTATTTTAAGGAATTTTCTTCAGACAATACATAATAACTACGTATTAATTAGGTGGGACCAAAGAAAGCAACCGTTCAAAATGAATAATTATACAGGTCATATGTTACAGATTACGTGAAAAAAACGTTGAGGCACATGAAATGACAAGACCGTATTTCCCGAAAAGAAAGGCAGAAAAACTTTGTTCTTACAACTCATTAACTCTGTCTGTATGTTATCTTTTCACGCCTAAACCACTGAACGGATTTCGATAAAATTTGGCAGAGAGGTAGATTGCATCCTGGGTAAGGACATAGGATAGTTTTTATCGACATACCTCACGGGCAAAGCTGCGGGCGGAAGCTAGTTTCTTAATAAAATTATAAATTCTACAAGTGATACTCACAACAGGCAGTATGTTGGGGTGTGAGAATATCCGGAGCTTGGGGAACTCCTCGTTGAAGTCCCTCTGTATGCGTGGCGTACACTCGCGGACTGCCAGGATCTTCGCTACGATGTCGTTCTTCTGCCATCTGCCGCGCCATGTCTCGCCTGTAACCAATTTCCATTAGAATTTCTGCGAGAAATTAAGTTGTGGCGATACTTACGGCTATTTACACTAGTTTGTCTGACGGCTAAATAATTAGACCTATATTGTTTATAATCTGATGCTAATAATATTTATTTCACTAAAATGATGATGATTTTATGTGCCACGTATTGTGTATATCTTTTGTTTGAGATCGTAAATGAATATACAAAGTTATTTTTAGAACATGCGAAACCTGAATATAGTTTGTTCAGAATAAGTAACTGACTCGATTCCAATAATTTTTACCCCATGTTATATTTTGTCCCAAATATATTTAAAAAAAGGTTAAAAGTTGGACACCGAGCGACACTAAGTAGGTTATGCAATCTCCGCGCCGAACGGTTAGGTACCTAGGTACTATAATGTTGTACAATCGCTGCTGCCAGCCTTTAGCCCAAATAGCGAAAAGTTGAGGAATGAAAATTTCCGAAAAAGTACCAAGGACAGCAGTATTTTTGTATCTTTATTATTATCACCAACCAAAGTTGGTCACGAACCAAACCAGGTTCCCAGCATGACTTCAGTAGCCCATATTACCTGATGGAGTAACAGCAATCCTGGTATGCAGTGACAACTCGTTAATATTGATGCCCTTGTGACGCGACAGCGTGGCGTCCCTGCTGCGAGTCTTCAAGCCCAGCCAGGATTGATCCTTGAACTGGATCTTCTTCAGATCTTGGCCTTGCTGAGTCGCTAGCTCGTGTAGTCTGTGGAGATAAGGGTGATATTAGTCTAGGATTTTGTAATAACTTGTCTATGGTTTGGAACTGCTGCACTATGGTATACATAAAAGCTTGGTCTCTGTGGTTACATTGATTGGTATGGCTGTGGTGGTCTATGTGTTAACGTAACATCATCCCTGTATTTCGATGGGGAGGAACGCAGAGTTGTTGTTGTATGCACACATATTATCACCACATATCTGAATAAGTCCCTAAGTGATGCTGATTTGACCATATTTATTCTTGCCATTAAATATGGTCAGACCACACCCTAATTGCGTAACAAACTTCCAATTACAATCTGAATAATTTTGAAGGTTATTGTTAAACCGTCGCTTCATATGTTCAAAAAAATTGGATTCAATAACGTAAATAACACAATGAATGTTGTTCAACTGTCAAACTGAAAGATGATGATGTGTTAGTGTGTTACGCAACTACCCCACTGTTGCTACTGAGAATTTCCTTATGGGAATAGCACACGGTAAGCAGTCTTGCTCGCGATCATTCGACCAATGAGGCAGTCTATAAGGTTACAATGTTTGTTGCAACATAGTTTCTTACCTCTGCACAAGCTGCCCCCTAGTCTTATCCAGGGGCGTGTCCCCATCTTTATTAGCCAGCGACACTAGAGCCCCGGCGAGTAGCAAGTCTTCGGCAATAGCAGTGTAGCCCCAGAAGCAAGCGTAGTGAAGCGGCGAGTTGCCGTGTTCATTCGTGAAGTTCACGTCCACGCGGTTTTGGAGGAGCTGTGGAGTTTCAAGAATAGAGTAGATTATTATTAAACAAGCCATGTGAGGACAACACATGGAGAGTTGAAATTAGAGTTGTCTGTACAAAGTGTCAAGTAATAAAAAGATGATATCAAAGAAGTATGTAAACAATAAATAAAAAATAAACATCGTAATTTGGGAGTGGTTAATATAAGACATAATACTGTGGAAATAAGAAAAGTATACTAACCTAACTGTGGCTATATCGGTCAACTGCCTTATTTTGCTTACTGCATATGCAGCTGAACTTAATCTACCTGAAAGAGCTCTAATGTGGGCGCCCCGTTCCTATTTGGAATCTAAAGTAATTCCTAGAAATACAGTTTGAGTAATAGCATCTAGTTTTTTGCCATCTAGTTTTAAATTAGGCCCACTTGGGATACATTTGGTAGTGAGAACTTAAGACATTTAGTTTTGTTCGCATTATGTAAAAGATAGAAGCTGCAAACCATTTCGAGAGAACAGCCAGACTATCGTTGACATGTAAGACATCCGTATCTTTTCTATCTATTTTAAAAATAAGGGAAGTGTCATCAGTGAATCAAACAATATCCGATAAGTTAGCCATCATGTAAGGAAGGTCATTAATATAAACTAGAAATAGGAAAGGGACAAGAATTGAACCTTGAGGCATGCCCATCTTAATTAGATACCCCAAGGACGTCGCCCCGTTAACGTTTACTTTTTGCTGCCTGTTTAATAAATTGGTAAGAACAAGTTCAGCTGCTTGTCCACGAATTCCGTAATGGTATAATTTACATATCGGTGTATTGTGGTCAATGCAGTCAAACGCTTTTGAGGTCACAGAAAATGCCAATTGCATCCTGGGACTTCTTCCAGGATCCCAAGATGTGACTGATGAGTTTTACTCCCGCGTCAGTCGTCAACCTACCTTTCGTGAAACCAAACTGGCGACTATGTGAAATCCCATTTGAGTTAAAACTGTCACAACATCTGGTCTAGCATGATTTTTTAATAGTTTTTGCTCAATGCTGGTAGCACAGACATAGGTCTATAATTGGAGGGGTCACTCTTACTGCCCGATTTGAAAATTGGCACTACTTTACTGTGTTTAATTAAATAAACGGAGGAAACATACCGCTGTCTAAACATTGATAGGGCAGGGGCATTTGTGTCAATAATATCTCCAAGAACCTTAACAGAAATCCCCATAAGTCTTCAGTGTTAAGACTTTTAAATGCTTTTTTAATTGTGGCAATGGAAATGGGCTTGAATTCAATGGGAATATCCTTATTGAAGTTTTCTTTGAGAAGTGATTCAACTAATATAGATAAAGGGAGAGATTTTGTAACCGCTATTGGGATGTTGGTAAAGTAATTTTCTAGTGTCTTGGCCACTTTTAACTTATCTGAAATGGTTTTATTACGCACAATGGATCCATCCGAAGGTATAAATAAAATTGGTTAGTGATATTAGGCACAAATAAAATCTATAATTCTGTGAAACATAATTATTGAATGAACATTCAGGATAACCAGCATTCATTTCCTAATTTGATTATATTATTGACATTTCCCTAATAAATTATTTCCTCAACAATAATAAATTACTAACCAGCTGTACAATAGGTCTGTGCCCATGTGCGGCTGCGAGATGCAGTGGGGTATCGTCTCCCATGTTGGTAACGTTGATGCGCGCACCTCGCCGGATCAGCATCTCCACAATCTTAAGATGGCCTTCCTTGCACGCCCAGTGGAGTGGACTGAAGTGATGGTCATCGCTGGAAAGTTGAGAAGGGATTTTTTTTAATTTGTGTACATGGTGTTTCTTGTCTAATTCTGTTTATTAAAACTCTTCAGCCAGCTAGAGTTCTTACTTTGGTTTACCAACGTCATTGTGTCACAATATCATAGGTACTTAAATCAAAGTCAGAACTGTTTTTTTGTAATTGATGACTGCTACAATGAGTGGCCAAATGGGAAATTCCCTTTTTTTTTAACTTTAATTAAAAATCAAAAGTAATTTATTCAAACTAGGCTGAGAATCAGCACTTTTCGTATGTCAAAATTACAAAAGACAGTCCCCCACCACTTTCTAGTGCTTTCGCTGGGGAGAAGAAGTGGCGCAACAAACTCCCTAGCAGCACAGCTGTCTGTTTAGTTAGGAAAAACTTGATTGTTTACTTTAATTTTTAAATTAATTAGCTTTAAATTAAAGGTTTATCATCTGTGGAGGTCAGATAGGCAGTTGCTCCAGGTAAAATATTGGTACTCAACTACATTCGGGTCAGACTAGAGGCCGGCCCTAACATATTTGGGAAAAGGCTAGGTAGATGACGACGATCATCATAATTCATCTGAACCCTTATAAAAAGATGTTTATAAGGCATATAATATGTAGGGATATAGTAAGTATGACATAAAGTTATGTCTAAAGGTCAAATTAACTTCAGTTCTGGCATTGTTTATATTTTATAATATTTTCCTCAATGAATGATGCCATTTACATTTTTATAATAAGTTTATACATTTGTATTTGATATGTAAGTATTTTATTAAATATTGAAAGTATGTTTTGTATGTGTAGGTATTGCACTTTTCTATAAAACAGTTTGTTTTATACAGTTGTTACAAAGCAGTAGTTGTTGCACAGCAGTAGTTGTTTTATAAACTAAGGGTTTAGAATCATGTGCTGTATTCATGGATACAGTTAGTGCGCTGATGTCCCTGCTACCTTGTATAATGCCTTGACATGAAATTAAACATTTTATAAGCTTTTAAATTCAACATATACTTTTATCCCTATAATCCCATGGGATCAAAACTTATGCGGGTGAAACCCCAGGGTGCAGCTAGTCATTCAATAAACAGATTGTGTGAGTGTTTCGAGTTTAAATTGAAGAGAATCTAAAACTATATGGTCAATAAAATCAAGCACAAATATAGTAACTTCTGTCTGATATCAATTTTTCAAAGAGGAAGCTTTTGTGGTAGACTAATTTTATTATGGGTGCATCGTGTTCACATATAATTTTTATTATGTATACAAGACCTTGTAAAACATTTTTAAAAGAGTAACGGTGGAGTTTCTTGCCCATTCTTCTCCATACGAAAACTACCTTTTCGAATGGGCGACTAGAATCATTTCTATTTAGTTTTTTTTTGACGTTCAAAAGTGCCTTTAATGTGCCTATTTGAAATAAATGATTTGACTTTGACTTTGACTTTGGGTTTAACTAAATAAGGAAACATTTTACAATATTTTACTCAAAACATGAGATATTACAACAGGAAAAAAGTACAATAGATACCTATTAGTCAGGTATGAAAAGCTAGATCAGATCTATTTGCAGACCAATTACTCAGTAAGTTTTGACCTATATACAAAGTTACTCCTGCACTGGAATCATATTTTTTAATTAATTATGTTACTACGAAGGTCGAATACCTGATCTCATACAGACTATTATTATTTTTGTACACATCTGACGCATAATACATAGTCCATGACTACATTGTGGGCGTGTTCTCTCAATGCCATATAAGGGGGAACTAGCACTTCCATATGGAGTAACATAAGACTAATGCATCGTAAATATACTCTACTTACCCTTGGTTCATGTCATGTTCGGTATCATCTAGCCAAACTCGCACCTGTAATGCATTTCCTTCTCTGCACCATTGAAATATATCTTCCATGTTTTAACACCAAAATCACTAACAACACAATTCGAATATGAAGGAAACGTTAGATATTTCAAAGGCACTTTTCACAATAAATCAAAAGAAACTGTGAATGAATGTAAATAGGTAAATAATTTAATGAAAAATAAATGAAATCATTACATCTGCGACCTGTTTGACAGTTTCGCAATCACCGAAAATAATATTGTTTCACGAACAATATGAACTGATTCAAATAGTTCTACGTGTCTCTTTCATTCAACAGTGTTATGTATTTAGTATTCTTTTTCTAGCAAGGAAAACTCTGTCAACTGAATTTCGAACTGTATTATTCACAAGGTTGCCAGAAAAATATAAAATTATGCTAGTTTCCGAACAACACCGAGGCTTTTTGCACATGTACAGTCAGCAATGTCATGGAAGGTTTTGGAGAAAAGCCCTAAATAGTCAATTTATTGTGAATTAAAACTATGCAGAGCTGAATAACTACTACTACAGCTCTTACCGATACTGTCCTAACGAAAGTAAAAAATAATTCAAGTCCCAATCATTGCCATACAACATGGCAATGCTGCCAGCCTTTTGAGCACTTTTTCTGTTGACAGCGATGCGGACGTTTTTATTTGGTTGCTCTGATTCTTTCCCTCCTTTTTAAACCCCGATAGAAACTGAGGGGTGTTTTAAGTTTTTTAAATACATGTATGTACTCACGACGACACATCAAGCTATACATTTCCAGTTTTAGCTGACCTCACATTGTATAGGCTTTTCGTACAATGAGAAGTTAGCATATAGGTTTATACTGGAAATGTATAGCTTGATATGTCGTCGTGCGTATGTACAGTCACGAGCAAAAGTATGTATACACTTGGCTTTATTCAAAGGCGATTTTCTCCTTTATTTTTGATTGAAATTTTATATTGGTAGGAACATAGTATTTTCGAACCCATAGGTATATGGAAAGTGTCGTATTTCAACGTTGCATTCGTTGTTTCGTGAAAAAATCGCAATTTAAAGTTGCCAAGTGTTAACATATTGGTGCTCGTAACTGTACCTATTTTTATTAGTGGCATATCACTCGGCTTTAGAAGTTTAGTAGGTTTGGTCAGTGGGTCGTCTTAGGGGCGGTTTTA